>CM029596.1:51228418-51265918 GCA_017311375.1 Mytilus coruscus | reverse complement strand
ATGCAGTGGTAGAGTCTACATTTACCCATATTAATAGTACTGTATTGGTTTATAGTATATAATTATAGATACATACCTTCTAGAGGTATTTGATGACAGACATGTTTGTATCAACCATATTGTTGCATAAACACCGAATACTAGTGGTATGAAGATCCGACATCGTTTTCTGTGAGAGAATGCGCAAAATCTCGCCTGAAATAGACACGGTTATCTATAATTGCAAAATATACCCTAAACCACTGAACATAAAGCGCTTGTAAGAGTAAGTAAGGTTCATTGTGATATCTCTTATCCAGCTTTTATGATAAAACCATCGATAAAGAAAGAATTGAACATTTTTGTTTAAATGTCATTTTTTTTTTTTTTTGCCTGATAGACTTTCTATTGTTGGGTTTTCATATGCTATTGATGTCGCTATTGTTGTCAAACTCCGGCTTCTAATATATTCAAGCACTAATATAAAGTTTGAAAGAAAATGAAAAGTTTCACGAGGATTTTTTCTGTATCAAAATTCTGCAATTGCAAATACATGCTATCATTTCGGACTTTCAACAAAATAGTTTCTTTTTACGCTTTTCACGACGTTCTCGTATGAGATCTACTACGAAGTATCTTTCATATCTGAATATACTACACTTCTTTGAAAAATTGAAATGAATGATGCTGTAACATCTAAGAGAACTATGCCATTCCCTTTTCGAAGATTTTGTTTTCAAGGATTTTGGCAAAGGTCCATTTGTATGAAAGAAAATATGACTGCCTTTTCGAGTTGTGTTGATAACCCCCCCCACCCCAAAAAAAAAACAACAAAAAATACAACTTAATATCATACGGTTTCTTTTTTAAAATAATTATGACTGAATAAATATTGCAATCAATTATCTAATATTATTCAAGTTCTTTAATTGCTTTTTTGTAGGAAAAACGCTCAAATATACCCTTTCTTATAAATTGTTAGAAATCATTACAAAACATACCCTCATGATGAAAATTCCTACCTTTTGTATTAAAATAATTTGTGCATAATTATAAATAAATCATAATTATAATGTTTTTAAACGGACAGCTGTTTCCTCTGTAAAAATATAATGACATTTAGAACTGGAGAATATTCACGATATATATATAATCGAAGTTCTTCTACATACAAAGTAGATCGTTTCTTACGAATTGCAAACATCTGTTGTCATGGTCATTAAAAGTTACTTACAATTGAAAGAGCAATTACTCGTTTGGTGTTACATGTGTATACATTCCTATATAGAAAATTTCCGTTTTACTTTTATTGTCATTTATAAAACAAAGCAGCATATTCATTTTATGTTTCAGCGCCCCAGTTTTAAAGACTCCGGTAAAAGCAGATGTGATATTCTCCGCAGATTACATCATGGTATGATCTATCTATAACATATGTTTAAAGAATGGCGTAACCTCAATGCCATGTTCAGTTTTCGTTAAGTTACAGGTTTAAGGTAATTTTATTTAAAACAGACATGATATCGCTCTGTAGCTTCTCCACAGAATAAATGGGATATGAGCTATAAAAAAAAATAAGTTCAAAGTTCAATGATCAAAGTTGGTTAGTACTGGTATGAAATACTTGTAAGGAAATGTGGTAAGATAGCAAATAAGACAACGATCTACTTAAAAAAAGACACAAGGAATAGGATGGAAACAACTACACGGGTAACCGCACGGCCTTCATGATAAATAACCCATACCATACAGTAAGCTATACATGACCATTGGTTAGCAAAATTCAATGCAACAATTCAATGGAGAAAACGTGACCGAGACCGCAACTAAAAAAAAGCTATTATTCATTTAGATTATTGAAAATAAAATCAGTTTTAGTGCCGACTTCACGGGTGTCATTCGGTATATCGGAAAAATGATCGTGAAAGAATAATTTACGGTGGTCAAGCATTGCGATCAGATCGTGAAAGATCTGGTATCGGATCGTGAATGCAATTAAGTGTAATTCTACTTCAAAATCTGTGAAAAATCTGCTGTATTTTCAAATGGTGGAACAAATCAGAAAAAAAGAATGCAGTACTTTTAAAGAAATCACAAAACTCACAATCTAATGAGAATCAAGAAGAAAAATCTTGTTTTGTATTTAAAATTGTCACATTCCAATAAATCATGATACATTTGAAACTTAATCTTTAGAGTGTCAGATATTCCAGTAAAGTAAAAGTATGTTATTACTTGAAAAAGTTCATAATATTTTTAGAAAACCTTTTTGTTGACTTCTATCAAATTTAATCGTGAAAGATCAGGCAACGCATTATTTTGATTGTGAAAGACAAGGCGTGACCAGACTGAATGATCAGAAAACAACATTTCTTTTCCCAATTGATTTACCTGTAATTGGTTGAAGCGTGTAATTGCTTACCAAGAACGCAAATTAATGCTTTAATTTTTTTTGGGGGTGATGTATCTATGTTACAGGCGTTTTCTAAATTTAGGCACTTTGTAAAATGCCTGAAAACTTTAGGCATTTTCTGAAATGTCTGTTAGATTCAGGCTTTTTATATATTGACTAATTTTTCAGGCATTTTACAAAAGCCCTGGAAAAATTGAAAGGCATTTTATAAAATGCCTGAAATTATTTTATAGTATGAAATATTCACAAAAACTGGACTTGACAATTATTTGTTATTTCATATAATGTTTGGATGACAGGATCTGTTACACTTTTGTCCTGATTATTTTGCAAATACATTGTTTGGCGTAAAATCTGGTCTTAGCACTACAATCAAATTTGGTGAAACCGGGAACAATCACACATTCAGCTTTGTCAATATGTTTTATGATAAATCACTTAACGTTCGACCAACATTGGGTTTCGCAAAATACACACACATGAATATCTTATTTTGCATGTGTTCACAACAGATTCAAAGTCACATAAGCATGATTAGGTTGACTGACATCTTTTTGCTTATTAGGGTAAAAAAGAGGCTGAGGCAGATATACGCAATTCGGTTGATGCATCCATAGCAGGTGACGTTTACCCTGTCGATGCACCTTTATTTGTTTCTTCTTGGTCGATTCGGTGTCAAATAATCATATTCAAAGGCATAAAACTATTAAAGCCCTATTTGCAAACAAAAGTGAAGCGAAATAAGTCATTCAAATCCAATCTTTTGCTATAACAATTACAAATAAATATTATTATGTGTTAAGAAAATGATTTGATCGTTTTCGTTGATTTTTGAAATAACGAATAAGCGACAACAAATCTTTCACGATCCTTTTCACGATCATCAAAAAGCCGTACCCGATCTTTCACGATCCGAAATATCATTTTTTTTACAAAATATTCCCATTTTTGCAAAGATTCTGATTAAACCGAGTTTTACAACTGTATGAAACACGAAACATGTTGGATAGTATAATCTCATGGTTCTTTGGTTAATCATGGTAAATATTTCGGTAAGTTTCGGATTAAAGTAAGTTTATTAAATAACCATTGTGATATCATATTGCTGAGACTAATACTAGTAATCTCAGCACCGTGTAACTTCACCAATAACATCTAGATACCAGTATGCACTATCCAAAATATTGATTGACCGTCACAGATTGTGTGTCTCCGTAATCACACTGGTGAATATAAAGTAAACGGTTATTTGATAAGAAGATTTGATATAACAAAATAGCTTTATCACAGATTGCATTAAATATAAACTACATGTAAACATTACGGATGGACCTAAACGTCATGGTAAGTTTCAAGTAATATTATCATTTGCATCTTTCATGACATATCAATCTCGGAGAATAGAATGTTATAGTCGTTTTGTGCAAGATAACAAAATATGGTGTTGCTATTCGAACAAATACATAAATACTATGGACTAGGGAAGTTTTGGTTCGGGAAAAAGATTTGAACAAACGACTTATGTGTAAGAAAATATTAACACTAGGGAATATTTAAAGGGATCGAAAGTTAGTGTTAGAAAAAAATTGATACGAAAAGATAGTATGAAATGTGACAATGCTTGCTTCCAATGAGATTGATAAGTATATGATAATAGCTTTTATATATGACTGAACTGTCTCATGTTGTCCATGTTGCTGTTCTGAGATTACTATATCTGAGTGCGTGATATGAAATAAATAATTCAGTGGTCTGAAGGCCATTTGACAGTTTATGGGTTGGGCTGTCATATTCCAAGCGAATCTGGTTTCCATATAATCATACTTCAAAATACTTCAATGCAATTGCTCTGTTTTGGATATCTTGGAGAGCAGAATACTTTTCATCAATATTTTCAGAATATGGTCACTATCACGAATTTGTTGATCGAAACAATGTGTTTCAATCATAAATCTCGATTGTCATGTTTTAGTTGTATTAGTTTTCAGCCAGAATAGTCGTCTGTACTGTAACTGATTGTATTCTATTCCATATTGTTACATTTAGACTGATTGTGAAGTCGAAATGCGGATGATGCATGTACAAAAGGAGACGCTTATGCTGTCGAGCCCTTGTTCTTGCCACGTTTGGAGTGCAACTCTCACTTTTTTTTTGCGTCTTGATTTGTATGATTTGTGTGGATTTATGAGACTTGAACATCGGTAAACTACTTTTGTCTCTAATTAGACACTTAAACTTATGTAGTTGTTAATAGTTAATGCGAGTTACTTTGGTGTCTGGTTTTTATGGTTAAACACCAGTTACCGTTTTAGCATATCACGTTTCATAATATAGTAGATTTTTTTGTTATTACAGTTTTGCAATAGGTCAATATAACTGATTTACAGACTATGTCCTGATAAAAAAGTAAAAGATGTTATACATTTTTTTGTCTTTGATTTTTAACTATAAACTTTGATAGATTGTTTTACGTTATAAAATTTATTGCTTAATTTGTTCTTTTATAATGTATTAATGGTATAATTTAGAATACACTAGATTTTTTTCTTCAAATACAACACTCATGGATGTATAATTTAAATGAGATACATATCGAGACAAATGCTCAATTATTCAGGAGGGAGAGGCACATAAAAAAAACTTTTTTATTTTTCTATTGCTGTATTTTTTGTTTTATTCCGCCATATGAAAAAAACACAAGTGTTATCCAAATTGCGTATATCAAAAAGGCGAGAACAGTTTCACTAGGAATCTTTTCAAATTTGTCTAAACAGGAGTGCCTAAATGGTAAGAGTACTTTCATCTGACTTATCCCGTGAAAAAGATAAGAAGTTAGCAATATCCTTTAACTTTACGTTCCGCTATATAGATGATGTTATCTCACTAAATAATACAAAATTTGGTGACTATGTTGAACAAATCTATCCCATCGGACTAGAGATAAAGGATACAACAGATACAGTTAAGTCTGCCTCATATCTTGACTTACATCTAGAAATTGACAATGAGGGTCGGTTGAAAACAAAACTTTACGACAAAAGAGATGATTTCAGCTTCCCAATTGTGAACTTTCCATTTCTATGTAGCAACATTCCAGCAGCGCCTCCATACGGAGTATATATCTCTCAATTGATACGATATTCCCGGGCTTGTATTTCCTATCATGATTTCCTTGATAGAGGATTGCTGGTCACAAGGAAGCTATTAAACCAAGAGTTCCAAATTGTGAAGTTGAAATCATCCCTTCGTAAATTTTACGGACGCCATCACGAGTTGGTTGACCGTTATGGAATAACTGTTTCACAGATGATATCGGATATGATCCTTATGTCGTAACTACAATACCCTTCCCTTTTCACGAATGTGACCTACCGAATTAGACTATTTACCGGATTTGTAATAACATAAGCAACACGACGGGTGCCACATGTGAAGCAGGATCTGCTTACCCTTCCGGAGCACCTGAGATCACCCCTAGTTTTTGGTGGGGTTCGTGTTGCTTAGTCTTTAGTTTTCTATGTTGTGTCATCTGTACTATTATTTGTCTGTTTGTCTTTTATTTTGGCCATGCCGAAGTCAGTTTGTTTTCGATCTATGAGTTTGACTGTCCCTCTGGTATCTTTCGTCCCCCTTTCACGACAACTGAGGTTTATCAAATTTGTTTCTCTCCTGATTTTTATTTGTCAGATTTTTTAAATATAAGTTATTTTGAACCAGAGACACGGTCTGTAATTTATTAGTTGTACAAATTATAATGATAATTATTTGACACACAGTTGTAATACACGGAACTCAAAACAAATGCTGTGATATTTTTCACGAATTTAAATTTATGGTTTTTCAGAGAAGTAGCTGTATACCCATGTCACGATGGAATACCCTTTGGGTGATATTTGTTTCCGTTATGGTTTTTGGAATACTATCGCTCCTGTATAATATGTACACACCATTATTAGTAAGGTAAACTTTAATAGTCTTTCTTGATTACATTCTTGTGCATGTACTGACTGGTAGGAGACTTGTGCATGTACTGACTGGTAGGAGACTTGTGCATGTACTGACTGGTAGGAGACTTGTGCATGTACTGACTGGTAGGAAACTTGTGCATGTACTGACTGGTAGGAGATTCACTGTGAGTGAATTGCCATAGTAGTTAAGTTTAAATAATAATTATGATTTGAAGAAAATACAGGTCTAAAGCACAACATGAAAAAAACGAAAACAAAAAACAAAAAACAAAAAACATACACACACACAAAAGCTACAATTCTTGTTTTAAACAGCCAAGTAAAATTCATAGTAAAAGTAAGGCAAACATCTCACCAAATCAACGATCTGGTCAGATGTTAAAAGTATGTCTCATTGTCTTAAAAGAACGGGGAAGTATGTGTATAATCACCTGTTATCAATAGGACACAAGTACTACTTCATACAAAAATAAGAAGTTGTGGTATGATTGCCAATGAGACAAAATTCCACAAGAGACCAAAATGACACAGAAATTAACAACTTTAGGTCAACGTACGGCCTTCAAAAATGAGTTAAACCCATACCGCATAGTCAGCTATAAAAGGCCCCGAAATGACAAATGTAAAACAATTCAAACGAAAAAACTAACGGCCTGATTTATGTACAAAATAATGAACGAAAAACAAATATGATATACAGCAACAAACGATAACAACTGAACTACAGGCTCCTTACTTGGGACAGGCACATACAGAATGTGGCGGGGTTAAACTAGTTTGAAGGCGCGCAAACCCTCCCCTAACCTAGGACAGTGGTGTAACCGTACAACATAAGAACAAACTATAAAAATCAGATAAATAGCTATTCAATAGTACTACAGCGCGAGGGGAAAGAATTTCTGGGGTAAGCATTCTTAAAGGCCGTAAATTTCGCTCGAAACATAGAAATAACGCCAAATTCGATAAAATACGCGTTGGGGACACCCACTTTCCGACCCATTGTCTCGGTTGTTCTTTACGGCTAGGGATTATAGACACTGCCCTAATGAATAGCTATTGGATAGTACTACAACGTGAGGATAAAGAATTTCTGAAAGGCCGAAAATTTCGTCCGTAACACGGAAAAAAGTCAAATTGATTAAAATACGCATTGGGCACTTTCCAACCTATTGCCTCGGCAGTTCTGTATGGCTAGGGATTATAGACTCTGCTCTAATAAATAGCTATTGAATAGTACTACAGCGGGAGGGTAAAGAATTTCTGGGGTAAGCATTCTTAAAGGCCGAAAATTTCGCTCGAAACATAGGTATAACGCCAAATTCGATAAAATACGCTTTGGGGACACCCACTTTCCGACCCATTGTCTCGGTTGTTCTTTATGGCTAGGGATTATAGACGCTGCCCTAATGAATAGCTATTGGATAGTACTACAACTTGAGGATAAAGAATTTCTGGGGTAATCATTCTGAAAGGCCGACAATTTCGTCCGTAACACGGAAAAAAGTCAAATTGATTAAAATACGCATTGGGCACTTTCCAACCTATTCCCTCGGCAGTTCTGTATGGCTAGGGATTATAGACTCTGCTCTAATAAATAGCTATTGAATAGTACTACAGCGGAGGGTAAAGAATTTCTGGGGTAAGCATTCTTAAAGGCCGAAAATTTCGCTCGAAACATAGAAATAACGCCAAATTCGATAAAATACGCGTTGGGGACACCCACTTTCCGACCCATTATCTCGGTTGTTCTTTATGGCTAGGGATTATAGACACTGCCCTAATGAATAGCTTTTGGATAGTACTACAACGTAAGGATAAAGAATTTCTGGGGTAAGCATTCTAAAAGGCCGAAAATTTCGTCCGTAACACAGAAAAAAGTCAAATTGATTAAAATACGCATTGGGCACTTTCCAACCTATTGCCTTGGCAGTTCTGTATGGCTAGGGATTATAGACTCTGCTCTAATAAATAGCTATTGAATAGTACTACAGCGGGAGGGTAAAGAATTTCTGGGGTAAGCATTCTTAAAGGCCGAAAATTTCGCTCGAAACATAGGTATAACGCCAAATTCGATAAAATACGCTTTGGGGACACCCACTTTCCGACCCATTGTCTCGGTTGTTCTTTATGGCTAGGGATTATAGACGCTGTCCTAATGAATAGCTATTGGATAGTACTACAACTTGAGGATAAAGAATTTATGGGGTAAGCATTCTGAAAGGCCGACAATTTCGTCCGTAACACGGAAAAAAGTCAAATTGATTAAAATACGCATTGGGCACTTTCCAACCTATTGCCTTGGCAGTTCTGTATGGCTAGGGATTATAGACTCTGCTCTAATAAATAGCTATTGAATAGTACTACAGCGGGAGGGTAAAGAATTTCTGGGGTAAGCATTCTTAAAGGCCGAAAATTTCGCTCGAAACATAGAAATAACGCCAAATTCGATAAAATACGCGTTGGGGACACCCACTTTCCGACCCATTATCTCGGTTGTTCTTTATGGCTAGGGATTATAGACACTGCCCTAATGAATAGCTATTGGATAGTACTACAACGTAAGGATAAAGAATTTCTGGGGTAAGCATTCTAAAAGGCCGAAAATTTCGTCCGTAACACAGAGAAAAGTCAAATTGATTAAAATACGCATTGGGCACTTTCCAACCTATTGCCTTGGCAGTTCTGTATGGCTAGGGATTATAGACTCTGCTCTAATAAATAGCTATTGAATAGTACTACAGGGAGGGTAAAGAATTTCTGGGGTAAGCATTCTTAAAGGCCGAAAATTTCGCTCGAAACATAGAAATAACGCCAAATTCGATAAAATACGCGTTGGGGTCACCCACTTTCCGACCCATTGTCTCGGTTGTTCTTTATGGCTAGGGATTATAGACGCTGCCCTAATGAATAGCTATTGGATAGTACTACAATGTGAGGATAAAGAATTTCTGGGGTAAGCATTCTGAAAGGCCGAAAATTTCGTCCGTAACACAGAAAAAAGTCAAATTGATTAAAATACGCATTGGGCACTTTCCAACCTATTGCCTCGGTAGTTTTGTATGGCTAGGGATTATAGACGCTGCCCTAATGAATAGCTATTGGATAGTACTACAACGTGCGGATAAAGAATTTCTGGGGTAAGCATTCTTTAAGGCCGAAAATTTCGCTCGAAACATAGAAATAACGCCAAATTCGATAAAATACGCGTTGGGGTCACCCACTTTCCGACCCATTGTCTCGGTTGTTCTTTATGGCTAGGGATTATAGACGCTGCCCTAATGAATAGCTATTGGATAGTACTACAATGTGAGGATAACGAATTTCTGGGGTAAGCATTCTGAAAGGCCGAAAATTTCGTCCGTAACACAGAAAAAAGTCAAATTGATTAAAATACGCATTCGGGTCAACTGCAACAATTAAAAGTAAAATTAATTGATGATTTCTCTGTTTGCCATACATTGATTACAAAAAATAAACCTACCATCTTATTTATATCAAGCGGAAGCCACTTACACAAAACATGCGTAATACACTCTTTCAGTTTTGTTTTATGAGACATTTGCTATAATACAGATACTATCAGTTGCTCATATAACTTAGACATATTGCTTTTTTTTAGGAACTACTTTACAGGATGCCGATAGTATGGAAGGCCATTTCACAGTATAACTGCCAAAAAAAAATTTATCATTAAAAAGTTATTAGATAATACTACATTCAGATATTATAGATTTTTTGGCGTAAACATTCGTAAGATGCGAACATTCGAATCTTTGAAATATAGTATGTGCTTGATGAAGATCTACCACACAAAAGACATTAAAGTACAGATATGGGATGCACGATCGGTCTTGTAAGTAGTTCCTAAAAATATGTCTAAGTTAAATGAGCAACTGATATTATCTGTATTATAGCAAATGTCTCGTAAAACAAATCTGAAAAGTGTATTTCGCATGTTTTGTGTAAGTGGCTTGCGCTTGAATTAAATAGGATAGTGGGTTGATTTTTTTGTAATCAATGTATGGCAAGCAAAGAAATCATAGATTAATCTTATTTCCGTTGCAATTGACAATGGTTGACCCTTATGCTTATTTTATCAAATTTTGCTTTATTTCTATGTTTCGGACGAAATTTTCGGCCTTTGAGAAGCTATAATCCCTAGCCATAAAGAACTACCGAGACAATGGGTCGGAAAGTGTGTGCTCCAAATGCGTATTTTATCGAATTTGGCCTTATTTTTTCATGTTTCGGACGAAATTTTCGACCTTTCAGGATGCTTACCCCAGAAATTCTTTACACCCACGCTGTAGTACTATCCAATAGCTATTTATTAGAGCAGAGTCTATAATCCCTAGCCATACAGAACTGCCGAGGCAATGGGTTGGAAGGTGGGTGACCCCACTGCGTATTTTATCAAATTTGACTTTTTTTCCTCCGTGTTACGGACGAAGTTTTTGACCTTTTAAAATGCCTACCCCAGAAATTCTTTACCCTCATGGTGTAGTACTATCCAATAGCTATTCCTTAGGGCAGGGTTTTTAACCCCTAACCATTAAGAACTCCAGCGATAATGGGTCGGAAAGTGGGTGTTCCAAATGCGTATTTTATCAAATTTGGAATTATTCCCATGTTACGGACGAAGTTTTCGCCCTTTTAAAATGCTTACCCCAGAAATTCTTTACCCTCATGGTGTAGTACTATCCAATTGCTATTTATTAGACGAGAGTCTATAATCCCTAGACATACAGAACTGCCGAGGCAATAGATTGGAAGGTGTGTGACCCCACTGCATATTTTATCAAATTTGACTTTTTTCTCCCGTGTTACGGACGAAGTTTTTGACCTTTTAAAATTCCGACCCCAGAAATTCTTTACCCTCATGGTGAAATACTACCCAACAGCTATTTCTTAGGGCAGCGTCTATAATCCCTAGCCATAAAGAACTCTCGTGACAATGGGTCGGAAAGTGGGTGTCCCAAATGCATAATTTATTGAATTTGGCATTATTTCCATGTTTCGGTCTAAATTTTCGACCTTTCACAATGCTTACTCCTGAAATTCCCTACCCTCACGCTGTAGCACTATCCAATAGCTATTTATTAGTGCACAGTCTATAATCCCTAATCATACAGAACTACCTAGGCAATGGATTCCTGTGTTACGGATGAAGTTTCGCCCTTTTAAAATGCTTACCTGAGAAATTCTTTACCCTCATGGTGTTGTACTATCCAAAAGCTATTTATTTGAGAGAGTCTATAATCCCTACCCATACAGAACTGCCGAAGCAATGGTTGGAAGGTGGGTGACCCCACTGCATATTTTATCAAATTTGACTTTTTCCCCGTGTTACGGACGAAGTTTTCGGCCTTTAAAATGCTAACCCCAGAAATTATCTACCCTCATGGTGTAGTACTATCCAATAGCTATTCCTTATAGCAGCGTCTATAATCCCTAGCCATAAAAACACCCGTAACAATGGGACGGAAAGTGGGTGTCCCAAATGCGTATTTTATCAAATTCGACTTTTTTTTCCATGTTTCAAACGAAATTTTCGAAATTTCAGGATGCTTACCCCAGAAATTCTTTACCCTCACGCTGTAGTACTATCCAATAGCTATTTAATTAGAGGAGAGTCTATAATCCCTAACCATACAGAACTGCCGAGGCAATGGGTTGGAAGGTGGGTGACCCAACTGCATAATGTATCAAATTTGACTTTTTTTCCCCGTGTTACGGACGAAGTTTTCGACCTTTTAAAATGCTTACCCCAGAAATTCTTTACCCTCATACTGTAGGACTATCCAATAACTATTTATTAGAGCAGAATCTATAATCCCTAGCCATACAGAACTGCCGCGACAATGTGTTGAAAGGTGGGTGACCTAACTGCATAATGTATCAAATTTGACTTTTTTTCCCGTTTTACGGACGAAGTTTTCGACGTTTCAAAATGCTTTCCCCAAAAATTCTTTACCCTCATGGTGAATTACTATCCAATAGCTATTCCTTATAGCAGCGTGTATAATCCCTAGCCATAAAGAACACCCGTGACAATGGGTCGGAAAGTGGGTGTCCCAAATGCGTATTTTATTGAATTTGGCCTTATTTCCATGTGTCGGTCGACATTTTCGACCTTTCAGAATGCTTACTCCAGAAATTTTTTACCCTCACGCTGAAGTACTATCCAATAGTTATTTATAAGAGCAGAGTTTATAATCCCTAGCCATACAGAACTACCTAGGCAATGGATTGGAAGGTGGGTGACCCCACTGCGTATTTTGTCAAATTTGACTTTTTTCCCCCGTGTTACGGACGAAGTTTTCGGCCTTTTAAAATGCTAACCCCAGAAATTCTTAACCCTCATGGTGTAGTACTATTCAATAGCTATTCCTGAGGGAAGCGTCTATAATCCCTAGCCATAAAGAACTCCCGCGACAATAGGTCGGAAAGTGGGTGTCCCAAATGCGTGTTTTATCGAATTTGGCCTTATTTCCATGTTTTGGACGAAATTTTCGACCTTTCAGAATGCTTACCCCAGAAATTTTTTACCCTCATGGTTTAGTATAATTCAATAGCTATTTATTAGAGCAGAGTCTATAATCCCTAGACATACAGAACTGCCAAGGTAATAGGTTGGAAGGTGGGTGACCCCACTGTATATTTGATCAAATTTGACTTTTTTCTCCCGTGTTACGGACGAAGTTTTCGACCTTTTAAAATGCTTACCCCAGAAATTCTTTACCTTCAAGGTGAAGTACTATCCAATAGCTATTCCTGAGGGCAGCGTCTATAATCCTTAGCCATAAAGAACTCCAGCGACAATGGGTCGGAAAGTGGGTGTCCCAAATGCGTATTTTATCGAATTTGGCCTTATTTCCATGTTTTGGACGAAATTTTCGACATTTCAGGATGCTTACCCAAGAAATTCTTTACCCTCACGTTGTAGGACTACTAGTATCCAATAGCTATTTATTAGAGCAGAGTCCATAATCTCTAGCCATACAGAACTGCCGAGGCAATGGGTTGGAAGGTGGGTGACCCCACTGCGTATTTTATCAAATTTTACTTTTTTCCCCTGTGTTACGGACGAAGTTTTCGGCATTTTAAAATGCTTACCCAAGAAATTTGTAACCCTCATGGTGTAGTACTATCCAATAGCTATTCCGGAGAGCAGCGTCTTTAATCCCTAGGCATAAAGAACTCCAGCGACAAATGTGTCAGAAAGTGGGCGTCCCAAATGCGTATTTTAATGAATTTCGCCTTATTTCCAGGTTTTTGACGAAATTTTCGACCTTTCAGAATGCTTATCCAAGAGATTCTTTACCTCACGCTGAAGGACTATCCAATAGATATTTATTAGAGAAGAGTCTATAATCCCTAGCTATACAGAACTGCCGAGGCAATGGGTTGGAAGGAGGGTGACCCCACTGCGTATTTTATCAAATTTGACTTTTTTTCCCCATGTTACGGACGAAATTTTCGGCCTTTTAAAATGCTAACCCCAGAAATTCTTTACCCTCATGGTGTAGTACTATTCAATAGCTATTCCTTAGGGTAGCGTCTATAATCCTTAGCGATAAAGAACTCCCGTGACCATAGGACGGAAAGTGGATGTCCCAAATGCGTGTTTTATCGAATTTGGCCTTATTTCCATGTTTCGGACGATATTTTCGACCTTTTAAAATGCTAACCGCAGAAATCCTTTACCCTCACACTGTAGTACTTCTCAATAGCTATTTATTAGAGCAGAGTTTATAATCCCTAGACATACAGAACTGCCGAGCAATAGATTGTGAGGTGGGTGACCCCACTGCGTATTTTATCAAATTTTACTTTTTTTCCCCGTGTTACGGGCAAAGTTTTCGGCCTTTTAAAATGCTTAGCCCAGAAATTATTTACCCTCATGGTGTAGTACTATTCAATAGCTATTCCTTTGGGCAGCGTCTATAATCCCTAGTCATAAAGACCTCCCGCGACAATGGGTCAGAAAGTGGGTGTCCAAAATGCGTATTTTATCTAATTTGGCCTTATTTCCTTGTTTCGGACGAAATTATGGACCTTTCAGAATGTTTACCCCAAAAATTCTTTACCTCTCACTGTAGTACTATCCAATAGCTTTTTATTAGATCAGATAGCCACACAGAACTGCCGAGGCAATGGGTTGGAAGGTGGGTGACCCAGTTGCAAATAGAAGTTTTTAAGTCGATATGCCATGAAAATTTTTTTATTTTACATCAAAATTCTATATTTTTAGTCGTTAATATGAGTTTTGAAAATTACAAATGTGGATTAAACATGCGTAAATACGAATCACATCCTGGACTTAACAGATAATACTTTATTTGAATCGTCATTATAATTTTTTTATTGGAAATGCTAATTACAAAACCGTAAATATGAGTTAGAAATCTGCAAACTAAAGTTAAAATTTTGTTAATCGGATATACAAATCTTTTATTTTCTATATAAATCTTGTTTTCGAACAAAAAGTCAAAAACTATGATTTTAAAGAAAAATAAATTGTCGCTCAAGTAGTTTTCCAAACGCAAATGCAGGATGACGAATTGCAGGATAGCTTTTTATAAAGAGAATTGCAGGATGAGAATTGCTGGATAGCTTGACACTAGTAAAATACATCGCGTGGTATCAATTGTAACCATCAGTAAAAAAAACAGTGTGAAGGAAGGAAAAGATGAGGATCTTCAGGCATGCAAAATCCTGTTTTCTGTGTGTGTGTGTGCGGGGGGTGGGGTCCATCGGTTGAATATTTTCAATTATTTTGTTTTATTCTAAAGATGTAAGGCAAGTTGTTTCACTTACTGGGACAAAATCGGAAAGTTTTAAGACCTACCCCATGGAATTCAAAGTGTATATTACGTATTTATGATACCTAAACCGTATTAAATTAGTTTTCATATTTCCTTATTATGTTAAGTGATATATTCCTGTAAACGAAAATATTGTTAGTACGCTAAGATGTTGATAATACCTTACCATAAACATATGAATCTAATAATGTGTGTTTTAGTTAAGCTTGCAGGATTTTTGAAAAATGGCCCTGTTTTTATATGTATTCGTGGAAAATTGATCCTATCCCTTTTTTTATTGTTGTAAAAGGGAAGTGATAAAATAGTTTATTTCAATTCGAAATAGATTTTTTAAAACCCCAAAAGAAATTATAAGCAAAGGGTCTGGAAGGGGGCGGCAGCCAACCAGAAACTGGACGAATATAATAAAATTCTTATTGAAAAAAAAAAGTTTTATAAAATTATTTGTAAGCACATGCTTACAATGCTACACTAGTGCTACGCATTTGAAACCTTAATCATGTTTTGTTACAGTTAAAAATATATTGTTGTCTCCAGAAAATAAACAGGTACCTCCATCCACCAACACCCATGAAAGATGAATTAAAGATTACTAGTAAGAAGGGGAAGTTTTGGATTACAAATATGTTTTCTTCCCATGCCCATCCATCGACACGTCAACCTTTTCTCTTATGCGCCAATTTATCAAATGTTATGTTACGTATTATTGAATTGTTTTACATACCAACATAAATTTAACCCCAGCTACTAATTAAGTATGTACTGATCAATCAATGTAAATAATCATAACAAACTTTTACACGGATGAGTACATGCGATGAGCTAATACATATCATACGGTAATTAAAGAAAGGTTCCGATTTAAGTATTCCTTAGTTAAGTGAAGACTTAAGTAAGTTTATGCATGCGACTTAAGAATTATACTTAACTAAGGCAATTCTTAGTGACATCTAAGTTTAAGGAACACTTAAGTTAAGATGTTTTATGCATACGGGCCCTGATGTTTAAATCTCATAAATCGACCGAGAAGACAGATCATATGCGTTAATCCCTTTTTCACAAAATTAATGTTGTTTGCCTCAGTAAGTTAAATGAATAAATTTATGATTGTGTCACATGAAACCCCGCTTCATTTTTATTCGTCGACCCGCTAATCTCTATCCGTATTACTCCATTGTTAACTAAATACCTACCAGACTTTTAGATATATGGATTGTCAATGTTTCTGAATAAAGTGTCGATCAGATAGATTTAAGGTGATTACGAACAGGTTTGCCTGCTGACTGGTTTCTGTATGGATGTTACCCAAAGGGACTGATATTTCACCAGCAAATATACCTACAATGTGGTTGTGGTTTATACAGATGAATCCGGATATATTGATAGCAAAACATGTGCTGTTATGTTTTAAATTATCAAAAATAAAATCAATGTTAACAATATATAAATCATCATTCCTGGAATACAGTATACATGATTTTTTCTATTAGTTGATATTAGCTTTGAACTTGCTGTTAGTAACTGCGAGTATTCTCAGATCTGTACTTTATGTCTTTTTTGGTTGTTAGAGATGTATAGACACCCTTCCACGTCCGGTCTGTGTTTTTATGCCCCATTATTAAGTGTTACCCTTGACCGTCCGTCCTTCCTTCTTTCCGTCCGTCCCATTTTCGTTTGAAAAGAAAGCTTGAGCGGGGGCATTCGTGCACTCAGAGGCTCAGACACAGTCTTCTTTTATTGTTAGATGTTTTTTCTGCTTTGTATCGATCTGTTGCAATTGATTTTTAGAATTTGTTCTTATTTTGTGCTGTAACATCACTGTCCCAGGTTAAGGAGAGGGTTGAGCGCTCACAAACATGTTTAACCCCGCCACATTCTTTATATGCCTGTCCCAAGTCAGGAGCCTGTAGTTCAGTGGTAGTCGTTGGTTAATGTCTGTCATATTTCTTTTTCGTAAATTGTTTTGTCACCAATTAGACCGTTAGTTGTGTTTCCTCAACTGAATTGTTTCTAATTTTCATGTCGGGTCCCTTTTATAGCCGACTATGCCTAATGGAGTTTTCTCATTGTTGAAGGCCGTACGGTTGCCTATATTTGCTTACATCCACTTTATTTGAACTTTGGTGGATAGTTGTCTCATTGGCAATCATACCACATCTCCTTATTTTCATATAAATGGCAATGCAAAATTAACTATTCGTATTCATATGTAGAAATCACAACCACTTTGTAGGTATATTTGTCGGTGAAATATCAGTCCCTTTGGGTAACATCCACACAGAAACCAGTCAACAGGCAAACCTGTTTGTAATTACATTAAAAGAGAGGAGAAAGATACAAAAGTGACATTCAAGCTCATAAGTCGAAAATACACTGACAACGCCATGGCTAAAAATGAAAAAGACAAACAGACAAACAATAGTACAAAAACACAACATAGAAAACTAAAGCCTGAGCAACACGAATCTGACCAAAAACTGGGGGTGATCTCATGTGCTCCGGAAGGGCTAGAAGATCCTGCTCCACATGTGGCACCCGTCGTGTTGTTCATATTTGTACAAACCCGGTAATAGGTCCAATTCGGTAGGTCACATTCACGATAACTTGAATCTATCTGATCGATATTTCATTCTGCTTTTAGCACTGGTTAGTGCGTTGGTTCTGCCTCATTTAAAAGATACAATGAACTATATTTTTTCAGCTTATGAACTATTTAGTGAAAATTAACTTGATTTCTAACTTCCTTAGACAAAGTCAACTTCCGACGGTTTTCCTGGTCTATTTACGATGTTCATATATATTCATATGACGGAACTGTAAACAACTGTGGGTGGTTTAGCTATATTAACCCACTATTTTCTTCGTAAAATGCCTGTACTAAGTCAGGATTATGACAGTTGTTTTCCATTCGTTCCGTTGGTTGATATAGTCGAGCATTTGGTTTTGTCCGGTTTTCCGGGCTTCCCCCTTTTTTAATAACATTGGAGTTCGGAATTTTTATTAATACATTTTTTCTCCATAAGTTTATATAGCTCCTGATGAATGTTATCCTCTAAAACACGTCTCTTTTGGACGTAAATTAGCATCGTTTACTATGAGTCAGATTCAAGAAGAATTTCAAATTGTGTTACTTTATCTTTTAGGTTGTTTTGTCCTTCCAGCATTGCTTCAATTCATCATTTTCGGGAATGCAGATCTGAATGGTTGACCAGAACAAAAAGATCTAAACCAATGCCTAAGCTATGTGGCAATTCAAAATCCTCTTGTTTTGAGTTTTGTAAACACCGTTCAAATGAACTAGACAATGTTGCATTCGCTATAGAAAAAAACGTGAAAGCAGTAAAAAGTCATTTACGTGATATCAAAAATCATGATTAGGTATTGTTGCAATCTCATTTTTTTTTTTTTTTTGGCTCTTGCAAGCTAATATCAAATACATCAGAAGTATATTTTCATAAATGAAATAAAGACATAAAAACTTTAAAGCACATTTTATTAAATAAAAAAGGAGTAGCATAAGAAAGGCGATCCCCCCTAAGAGCGTCTTCTGTATTTGAGCAAAGATACAAGTTTGCTCTTACAAAGAGAATGCCTAAAGCCCAAACTTTCGTTTACTTTGGATAATTTAAACGAAAGAAGAATTAATCAAAGTTTCAAGCTTGTCTACAGTTGTGAAACTATATAATGACTTATTTGACAAAATATAACGAATCTTACGAAAACGGAAGGCCAAATTTCTCCTATCTGAATAATACATTATAAAAGATACCGTGACTGTTTACTGTACAATGGAAGACATGTATATTTTTCCAATTTTTTGTATATAACCAATAATAAATTGAATCAGTTGTGTTATAAAATAATCATATTTCCATAAATTTGACAGCTATTTCAACCCGACCAACTGTAGAAGTTCATTACATTTTTAAACCAAAGTTTTTTACTTTCAAAACATTACCAATACTACATCTGATGCCATAGACAAATAGTTACATGTTCTCGTATTGTGTGTTGTAATGTAAGTTTTGTATGTATTAGAACAGCTGATGTATTTCATTGTATTTTTTACAATTTTGATATTGAATTAAATTTCACGGGTTAAATGCTGATCTTGATCACATTCTGGTCATTTTTAATGTATCCTTAAATAGGCTACATATGGCTCGTTTTGAATCTATTGTTGACCCTGTACTGGATATACATTTTAAATCGATGGGTAATACATTCAGTATGCTAGATACACTTACTGGAAATGTGAGGATATGATTGAAGCTTTAAATTTTCTGCTAGATAACATTTATGTACGTTTCGGCGATAAAGTGTATCGTCAGGTAGTAGGTATTCCTATGGGCACTAACTGTGCCCTTTAATAGCAGATTTATTTCTATATTGCTATGAATCTCAGTTTATGACCAAACTCAGTAAAGACCCATCATTGTTATATTTAGTTGATACATTCAACAATACCTACCGTTACCTGGATGATATTTTTCGTTAAATAATCCAGAGTTCTCTAAATATACTTCCGAAATTTACCCAAAAGAACTTACTTTAACTAAATCTAACATAAACATCAGCAGTTGCCCTTTTCTAGATTTGGACATTTCAATTTCTAACGGAAACTACATACTAAAATTTACGACAAAGAGACGATTTTTCATTTCCTATTGTTAATTTTCCATTTTAGACGGCGATGTGCCTTTGGCTCCATCATACGGTGTTTATATATCCCAACTCGTTCGGTATGCCCGTGTGTGTTCTGATGTCATAGATTTTAACGAACGTAATCAATGCATCACTGGGAAATTATTGTGTCAGGGATTTCGATACCATAAATTACTTAAAACTTTTACTAAATTCTTTCATAGATACACAGATTTGATTAGTAAATTTGGCTGTACCTGTAGAAAACTTATTAAAATGGTATTTCACATCCTAAATTTTACGGTAATATTGTACTTAAAGCGAGGAAATCACTATGTGATCCGTGTAAACTCATCGAACCTTTAAACAAACTTATAAGTAAGGGTTATCGTACCAATATTGTAATTAGATCTCTGAATATAGTTTACATTGGCACTAATATCGATTTTGTCATTAGCAAATTAAAACATAACTAAGTTGTATCTTCTTTTGAGGCGGGATGTTTAGAGACACATACACATTATTTTTATCTCTTAAGAAGTAGCTTCTCACTATCCTACTCTTTATCTTTTAGGTTGTTTTGTCCTTCCAGCATTGCTTCAATTCATCATTTTCGGAATGCAGATCTGAATGGTTGACCAGAACAAAAGATCTAAACCAATGCCTAAGCTATGTAGCAATTCAAAATCCTCTTGTTTTGAGTTTTGTAAACACCGTTCAAATGAACTAGACAATGTTGCATTCGCTATAGAAAAAACGTGAAAGCAGTAAAAGTCATTTACGTGATATCAAAAATCATGATTAGGTATTGTTGCAATCTCATTTTTTTTTCTTTTTTGGCTCTTGCAAGCTAATATCAAATACATCATAAGTATATTTTCATAAATGAAATAAAGACATAAAACTTTAAAGCACATTTTATTAAATAAAAGGAGTAGCATAAGAAAGGCGATCCCCTAAGAGCGTCTTCTGTATTTGAGCAAAGATACAAGTTTGCTCTTACAAAGAGAATGCCTAAAGCCCAAACTTTCGTTTACTTTGGATAATTTAAACGAAAGAAGAATTAATCAAAGTTTCAAGCTTGTCTACAGTTGTGAAACTATATAATGACTTATTTGACAAAATATAACGAATCTTACGAAAACGGAAGGCCAAATTTCTCCTATCTGAATAATACATTATAAAAGATACCGTGACTGTTTACTGTACAATGGAAGACATGTATATTTTTCCAATTTTTTGTATATAACCAATAATAAATTGAATCAGTTGTGTTATAAAATAATCATATTTCCATAAATTTGACAGCTATTTCAACCCGACCAACTGTAGAAGTTCATTACATTTTTAAACCAAAGTTTTTTACTTTCAAAACATTACCAATACTACATCTGATGCCATAGACAAATAGTTACATGTTCTCGTATTGTGTGTTGTAATGTAAGTTTTGTATGTATTAGAACAGCTGATGTATTTCATTGTATTTTTTACAATTTTGATATTGAATTAAATTTCACGGGTTAAATGCTGATCTTGATCACATTCTGGTCATTTTTTTAATGTATCCTTAAATAGGCTACATATGGCTCGTTTTGAATCTATTGTTGACCCTGTACTGGATATACATTTTAAATCGATGGGTAATACATTCAGTATGCTAGATACACTTACTGGAAATGTGAGGATATGATTGAAGCTTTAAATTTTCTGCTAGATAACATTTATGTACGTTTCGGCGATAAAGTGTATCGTCAGGTAGTAGGTATTCCTATGGGCACTAACTGTGCCCTTTAATAGCAGATTTATTTCTATATTGCTATGAATCTCAGTTTATGACCAAACTCAGTAAAGACCCATCATTGTTATATTTAGTTGATACATTCAACAATACCTACCGTTACCTGGATGATATTTTTCGTTAAATAATCCAGAGTTCTCTAAATATACTTCCGAAATTTACCCAAAAGAACTTACTTTAACTAAATCTAACATAAACATCAGCAGTTGCCCTTTTCTAGATTTGGACATTTCAATTTCTAACGGAAACTACATACTAAAATTTACGACAAAGAGACGATTTTCATTTCCTATTGTTAATTTTCCATTTTTAGACGGCGATGTGCCTTTGGCTCCATCATACGGTGTTTATATATCCCAACTCGTTCGGTATGCCCGTGTGTGTTCTGATGTCATAGATTTTAACGAACGTAATCAATGCATCACTGGGAAATTATTGTGTCAGGGATTTCGATACCATAAATTACTTAAAACTTTTACTAAATTCTTTCATAGATACACAGATTTGATTAGTAAATTTGGCTGTACCTGTAGAAAACTTATTAAAATGGTATTTCACATCCTAAATTTTACGGTAATATTGTACTTAAAGCGAGGAAATCACTATGTGATCCGTGTAAACTCATCGAACCTTTAAACAAACTTATAAGTAAGGGTTATCGTACCAATATTGTAATTAGATCTCTGAATATAGTTTACATTGGCACTAATATCGATTTTGTCATTAGCAAATTAAAACATAACTAAGTTGTATCTTCTTTTGAGGCGGGATGTTTAGAGACACATACACATTATTTTTTATCTCTTAAGAAGTAGCTTCTCACTATCCTACTACCTGTCGATACATTTATTTTGGCATTGCACAAGTCATGTCTTCTCTGACTGTTCATGAAGTTAAAATACTAAATCCCTGGGATGTGTTTTAGTTGATTTTAGTCTCTGATGCATGATTTTTATCATTAATTGTTTGTGGCTTTTAACTAGCTGTCAGTAACTGCGAGTACTCTCAAATCGTACTTTCTTTTAATTCGACCTGTTGATACTATTTTTAATACTTTTTGTTATTTTATATTAATATGGATCTTGTCTGTATACCAGCTTTGATTATTTGGAATATCTACTAATTTTCACTTCTTCATACTACATTTGTATGAACATCAAGATTATTCTCCTTTAATCTGTACAGGAAGTTTTATTGTTGATATTTACCCTTATGTATCTAGTGTTAAATTAGGTATTTATATGACAGACCTTTCTTGGTATTCCTAATTATTGGAAGATTTTATATAGACAGAAAAGTATACCTAAAACGACAAAGTTATTTTTCATTTACCTGTATATATTATGAAAACCGGTTTTTCAAAAGTGATTATTTTGTAAGGGTTATATATTTCGCGGTGGTGTATTGCCATGGCTTTATTTAGACTTGTTTGTTTGCTTTTGGCCTTGAATGTGTGTCCCTAATATTTTATTAACTATGTATTTACTTTCAGGTATCACAGATCGAATTTATTCGTTCATAGTGTGTTAATTTACGTTTTGATTGAGTTAAGCCTTCCAATTGATGTTTTATCGCGTGTTTTCTATGTTGTGATGTTATACTATTGTTTCAGGATAAGGGAGAAGGTTTGGTACCATTAAAACGTTTAATCCCGCTGCAAATGTTTGCACCTGTCCTAAGTCAGGAATCTGATGTACAGTAGTTGTCGTTTGTTTATGTAATTTATACGTGTTTCTCGTTTCTCGTTTTTATATAGACTAGACCGTTGGTTTTACCGTTTGAATGGTTTTACACTAGTACTTTTGGGGCCCTTTATAGCTTGTTGTTCGGTGTGAGCCAAGGCTCCGTGTTGAAGGCCGTACATTGACCTATAATGGTTTACTTTTATAAATTGTTATTTGGATGGAGAGTTGTCTCATTGGCACTCACACCACATCTTCCTATATCTATAACAGTATACATCGCTAGCTATTAATGCGATTTCGAAAACTTCCATTCCCACGTTTGTCTGTTTGTACCTGAATTAATGACTCCGGAATACTACCGACATATTTAACAGTAAGTGATCTGTAATCTGTAATTTTAGAATATCTATAGATGTATTTGTAAGGACCACTACCATGTCAACAGCATTGAGTTTCATTAGCCTGAGATATTACATTTAATTTAATTATAATACATTTATTTTAATTATAATCAGAGGCGGATTTAGGAAGGTTACAGGGACTCCGGCCCCTTATAGAGCTTCATATATGATAAATGCATAGGATTTTTGCAAGTATTACTCCAAACGTTGGCTTGCAAGTCCTCCTTTTAAAAAAAAAATCATGGGTTTACACCTAATAATACAGTTTGCTAATTAAATGGTCGGCTTTATTGTCAAATTAACTTAAATATTGAACAAGCTATTAATTATACACCAACATTCATTGAAACTAAGTGGAACCTTTACTGACACCAATAGATATAACACATCATCCTGTCAATTAGATTTGCTAAACGCATATTAATACCAACCACGGAGCGTTTAAAGTAACTCAAATAATTCAGTCGTTATATTCCGCTGCTCTTATATGGCTACATTAACTCCTAAAGCCTAGGGAAAGAAAAACCGTAAATTTATCATTCAGAATAGCTCGAGATTTACCAGTTTCGATAACATTAAGCTATCATTTGATTTGCTCCCTCGTTGCCAATCAAAATTCTGTATTCGGGACGCGTTTTTATAGTATAATGAGTTCAGGCCCTCGCCAGTGAGAGAGTAGATCACCGGGAGCGACGTAACTATTCGGTTAGGTTATAAGAAAGATCGGTCAAAATCGACGCTACGAAAACTATACGGCCACCATCACGAACGGGTTATCCGATACGATGTGTTAGTATCTCAATTCATGACACATATGCTTCAGTGGTCCCAAGTCTTAAGGCACCAAAATACTAATAGCTGGCTGATCTGTGTCGATTGTGTTCTTTTTCCTTTAGAGTCATTTAAGAGCATTGATTAGATGGCGGGTGATGCATGTATAGCAAGGGACACAACCAGTTTTTAAAATGGTTGCCTTCTATTGCTTCTTTTAAACTAGTTGGATAATACAGTTTAATAAATAGAAACTATTCCTCCTATCGTGTTCTCATTGAAAATATAACAAATTTTCAAGACAACAAACCAATAGCAGGGTGTCTGCAATCTCCAATTTCGCAGTTTTTATTTAACGTCATTAGTTATGGTTAAGAGAAGACAAGAGACAATTACACAAAATAAGAAAAATAGAGATAATACAAAACTGAAATCTCCATATTCAGCAAAACTATGCATGTACATTATAAATTTCAGACTTTAATTAAGACAATTTTTTAAAAAATAAACTGCTGTAAGCAAGGTTACCAGTAGGTAGATAGGTAGGCTTTTCCGGGCGTCTTGCTACAACATCTATCGAATATTTTCCAAAAAATATCAGTACTATTTAACCTTTTTTAAAATTTATTCATCGATAATATTATTTCATCTATTTGCATTGTCCTGAAATTATCCTTATATCGTCAACTGCGATATCACTTGTATCACCGCGTATTTCACCTGATAATATAATACGGAAAGTTGATAGTGACGTAACCGATAACTTCTGTACCAACCATGAACCCCCTTTATTGCCTGACAGTGATAGCAGCTTGTATCTGGTTGTACTTCCACTTACCTGTTGAACCTTAAAAAACAATGACATAAAAAAGTTTCCTCAGCAATTATCGTTAACCAATTAATTTTGTGTTAAATTTTACCTTTTAACATAGATAACACTCGGGTTATTTCCCGTTTAAAGTAGAATTGCATATGTAATATTTTCAATTAAACAGCTACTGTTGGTTAAAGGATGTTAATTTGCAATAAAACAGAATCCTTTTCAAGAACTTTTTATAAACGTGTCTATAAGTTACAAGCAAGATTTGATCTTTACATACGATATAAGGAAAGCTGAAAATGTAGCTTGGAGTAACTCGATAGGAATTAAACTATGAAATCTAACAAGGTTATTCTGACAAAAAAGTTAGGAAACTCAAGCTGTATTTTAATAGATATTGTTACAAAATGTTAATTTATCTCATTATGGTGTAACTGAATTGGATCTTTGATAAGAGTTGTCAAGTAGTTCAGATTTTATCAATTAACTATAGATAGGTGTTCAACATTGGCAGAAGCAAATCTTGGATCTTCATCAGAATTTTCAAAAAGGAGAGAGAGCATCCGAAAATGTTTAATGAGATTTGTGTGCATAAGCCAATGAGATAGTCTGACAGAACTCGACAACTTATAAAAAGCCAGGTCAATTTATAGTCTTGAACAATCGACAGGTGTCATACAATATGATGCGCTCTAAATCTCTGAAAGCTCTTAATATAAAGTATAGAGATATGATATGATTGCCAATGAGACAACTATCCAACAAAATGCAAATGAAGCGGATATAAGCAAGAATATGTTATCATACGGCCTTCAACAATGAGAAAAACCCATGGCGTATAACCAGCTATAAAAGGCCCCGACAGGACAAAATGACAAACAATCCATACGAGAAAAAAATCACACGGCATGATTAATGACAAGACAATAGACGAATGAAAAGTATGACTTACACCAACCAAAGATAACCATAAATAACAGGCTCTTGACTTGGAAAATGCACATATAGAATGTGGCGGGGTTAAACATGTTTGTGAGCGCTCAACCTTCCCCTAACAAAGGATAGTGGTGTAACAGTACAACATAAGAACACACAGTTTAAAATTACTTAAATCATTAGATCCACACGAAGCACAAAACAACTACCATAAAGACAAAAGACAAGAACCTATCGCGCAGTTACTGAAAGATAGTTAAAAATCAATGACAACTAAGAAATTAATCATCTTCTCCCAGACTAAAGATTAAATCAGGAGACATCCAACGAAATTAGTGTAACGACCTCATGAACAGTAAAAGAAAAGCATGACCTTGTGCAATACCAAAATATAAGTATATAATATCGACAGGATGAAGGACCATATGTTTTCATAAATGTATAGCAAAAAAGTTTGAGTTCTGTGTTTACCCATCAAAACAAAACCAATGTTAGTACCGATCAAGTCAATATTCAAAGATCTTACTACGGTCTTAAATTGACAGCCTTTAGAATAGGTTTATTCATATATTATTTATTTAATAGGATTAATAAGTTAACATGGGTCGTATCTTAGTTTACGGGCTTTATAAACAATATAAATGAAATGCATTAGGATGTGAAACCCCCCGTTTTATTATGAATTATATAGGTTCAGCCAAACTGGATAACCAAATCATTGTGTTTATGAAAGAAATTAGAAAAAAATAATTTATTGTGACGAAATACCTGACTTTATGATTTGCCAGTGGTACAAATATAACGTTTCTAGATATCTAAAACGTCACTCCAGACACGAACTGGCGATTGAATTGGGAAACATACACACCGTAAGAATGGGCCAAAGGAACATCACCAAAAAAGGAAAATTAACAATTGGGAACGACAATTGTCTCTGTTGTCGTTTATTTTTGTTTTGATATTACCGTATGAAACTGAAATCTCTGAATTTAGAAAAGGACAATTATTGCTGTTAATATTAGATTTATTGAAATTTACTTAGCTATTTTTCGCTTTATAATTAGATAATACTTGATTATTTAGAAGAAAAAAAAACATATCAGCAAAATAAGAGTAAGTGTTCGTGAATTCTATCAGATAAATAGAATGTAGACAGATCTTTACCGTGTTTGACTATAAACTATGATTCATAACAATAAAAGAATCTGCTTTTGAGGGGATGCAATTGGCGCCCATATGAATACCTACAACCTGTCGATAAACCTTAATGCCGAACCATTCATAAATGTTGTCAAACATCTCATTGCAGTTCCAGTTATTTTATCCAGCATATTTACCTTTTTCATTACAGAAGAAGGCTTTAAATGAGTTGCATCAAATACATCTGCAATAAGGTTGTTCAAAGGACCATTTAGTTAAATAATAAAGTTTCTTTTTCATTAGATTGTGTGGAAGTTCAGTGTAAGGTAGAGTGTCGAAAAGTCATAACTGTCAACCGAATTAAAAGGACCATCAAAAGCACGTAATTTATCTAAAGAGTTGTTTACTCCAGAAATAATCATTTCCATTATTTCCATATGCTTTATTACGAAAGTTATTAACTACTTCTTTAATTTTAGTAAAGGACCTAGTTGAGGTAAACAATACAAAGAAGAGATTTTCAAATGTTCAGAGGTGATCTTAAGCTGAGATGTGGTAGTGACACGGTTGTAAACTATTTTATTCTACGAAGCGCATAACTTTGAATGTAGAAGAATTTATAATTTAATTTATAAGAACTTTTACGTATTACTTACGTCATACTACTGTCACTTGGTACATACATTTTCTGAAGAAAATGGTGGTTTAAACCTGGTTTTATAGGTTAACCTCCCACTTATATGAAAGACTTGCACCAGAGACTTTCAAAGATCCCATCAACACGAAATTCCCCCAAATTTAATTAAGTTATGCACCTACTTTGTTATAAATTCAATATTTACATTAAGTCAACAGTCATATTTTAGTGCGAACTTTTGTTGCTTTAAAAGTTTTTTGGACTCTTGCCGATAGTTGTTTCATTACAAATCATGTAAAAATAACGAGATGGATACCGCATCTTATTTTTATATTAGAAATTTTTAATTGATGTTTATATTAGTGTTTCATGTTCTGTCCGACTCGGCTTCTGTCAAAATCCATTATTTATTTAGGTGGACGATACACATTTTATTACTAGAATTATGATGTCTGTGGTAGAGACGGCAATGTTTTCTTAACCGTCTCATGAACTTGGTGCACGTGTTAATTTTCAATCTTTGTCAGGCTTATTCAGTCAGTTGCATTAATAAGTGAGTAGCAGTAGCAGTGCAAAAATTCAAACCAAATTTTTTGGTTATTTCATAACTATTCTTACAATGCCAACATAACTATACGAATTACGACAGTATACTTATTGTGTTTATATTATACACCTACAACATTTTCAACAAGAGGTATGAAGATTTAGAATTATACTCGATATTTGACACTTTCGATTGTGTCGAAACGGATCCGGATGGAAATAAATGCTTTATTTTGCAATTTGTTAGATTACATTTACTTGGGAACGAGTAGGCCGATCAATAGTGATGTGTTCTATTAGACGCTACGCAATTATTTGTTCATATAGAAATGGATGCTAAATTTAAAATGGTAACAACTATGTATATAAATATATCTAGTATACAACTCTAAACGTACGTCAGATTTTTCACTGGTTTGTTATTTACGCTTGTGTTCGGTCAATGCCGATATTTTCTGCTAATGACTCGGAGTGGATATCGGCTTACAGCTAAGATTGCACTGGTATACCAACATTTTTAGACGTGTCTTGACAATTTGGTACAAATTTATCTTCTAGACAGGTCAGTTTATTGTAATTTATTTTATTTTCTAGATTTTTCATTGTTTCTGAAAGCTATCGTTAAAATAGATACTTTTAAATGATTAATAATCGATAGACATGTCATCTCAATTCATATTTTGGTCATACAACAAATTATGCGTGCAGTTTGAAACTGACGAGCAGCAATTTAGCATGATCATTTGAATTATCACATTCACATTCACTCGATATAAGATCTACAGAATATAATTTATTGCGCCTAATTGAGTTTACGATGTTGTATATATATTTTCGACATTCATAGAACGTACGAGGCCCCTGTTGAATATATATATTCGACATTCATAGAACGTACGCGTGTAGTCAAGAGACAAAAAAAAATACTTTCTATTTATACATATATATATTTATATCTTTTATTTTTAAAGAATTGTTGTGCTACACAAGGTTCGCAAGTGCATAGGTTCATCTTGAATGTGAAATTTTCTATCTAATATTTGCTTTATCATTGACATGTTTATGGTGATCACCTGATTTACACGTGCACATAGACTTCAGATTTTGTATACCATGTACATATGGAACTATGATTACAGAGATGTTACACCAGGTTGTATTTAGTAATCGTTACACTATACTCTTAATTAATTATTGATCATAATACATATTATTGTTAACACTCAACAAGACTACGTTCTGCATAAAGGTTCTTACTTGACATTATGCTACGGATTCCAAATTCTGTAGTAGCTTCAGGTGTACCTAATAAATATTTGTCGATTTGTCGATTATGCACATCATATTCATAACTATTATGTTATCGAGGGAGAGTAGCTCAAGACATCTTATATTGTTTACACTGCACAAGAATCATGAGAATGAGAGTAAAATCATCGGACTACAACACATTTATTATATGGCACTAGAAGATGCCCGCGAAATCGCGGTACAATTTGGCAAGTGTTGAAACAAAGAGTGTGGACACAGTAATAAGGTAGACACAGTAAGGATTTGGACACGGTTAATGCATTTAATTCTATTTTTTTTTAACGATGAAAATGAGGAACATAATGCAAAAGACCCCATTCATCTCGGTGGCAAAATAAAGATATTAAATACCCAACTCGGAAAGTGGGGCAAAGTGTGATTTTCAGTAGTTTTCTTTTTTTTTACCCTTTTTACACAATAACCGTATGAGCTACGTTAAATCCGTTTACATTACCGAAAGGGATTAAAATGAGTAACACAATGGAAAAAATCCCATCGAAATCGGATGAAAAATAAATCTATAGCACTTCATCAGGAATCAACCCCTGACTGACTGAGCATGCGCGAAAGCGTATAAGACACGGATCGATAACGGTCTCCGAATTTGGATATTTTCTCAAAAAATTGGCGTTTTCTGTGGAAAAAGATTGTTTCAAAGACAAATTTAGGAAGTACAAAACACTACATTTATACGTCATATCACAAATGTTTCCGACTTTGTACGGTTTCAGAGGAGTTGCAGCTTAATGAAATCGGTCTCTTCCTTTAGTAGTATAGATTTGTTATTGTTTGCAATACATATATAAGCCACGGGGTTCTTCCTTTGAATTGGTTTAAAAATGCAATTTCACATTTACAATTTTACAAATGTATGTACATACATGTATATATACACTTTACCAAATTTACATGGTTAAGCAGATACATGTCCATTCGCTGTAAATATTCATACTCGACTCTCCCGCATGTCATATATTTATATTCACTTCATGAAAGCATTCGTCACTTTCTAACACCCATCAAAATAGCATTTACCTCTAGTCCACAAAACTGCTTATACATTAAATTAACAGTAATTCAGACTGTCTGCTATAGTGCATCAAACAATTAACCTTCAAGTACTCAACAACGACGACCTTATCAATTTATCTACGTAAATCTGATTACAGATTAGGAAATTAACGAAATTAAGGTTCCATGACACAATGAATGATAGATAAGTCATGCAACTTAACGTTTTATCCTAATATATATACATTTGTCCCCGACAACGATTACATACTATGAGCAAGTTAGAAAGGATATGGTATATATAAATTCATGACACAATATCACAATATGCTTTTATTGCCGTCCTTTATCTCAAAGTCACACTTACACTTCAACATAGGGCAAACAACTAACTCATCACAAGTTCAGATGTCACGATACATGTGTATGTAATGGTTGGATTGGTTGAAACTATTATTTTACTACTTACTAGTAGTGCTCAAAGTGTGCATATTTGTTATTTGGTTGATTATTACATAGTAAGGTTTAGTATGTTAAATGATACCAGATATTGTGCACACAGCTACATTCGTTTTTTCTTTATTTCATATTTGGAATATGGAGGAGAAGCTCTTTGTCTGTTGTTCATTCAACCAATTGGATAAGTGATACTTAAAGCGTATTTATGTGAAGAACTGACATCAACTGAAGTTATTGAAGAGGCCTAAATACATACGATCGCGTGAAAAACTGCAATTTAGAACTTTTGCTGACAATTATCTTCATCACTGTTTATATTTACATTTGACATATTGTTAGCTTACTATTTCACCGACTTACATTTTTCAAATACACTGTATCGACTACAAGAATAGTATTTATTGTCCGACCGAAATCCATTTTTACTGCATAGAGATATTTTGTCCAGTCACACAATTAGACAAACGATTTTAGCGGACATTTCCTTTCAATCAGGCGCGGCTAGCAGCATTATAATTTCATTGTTAAAGATTGATAGCATCGCTTGTCCGAATTAATTGCTATTTCAGATGTTTCGTTTCAGAAAGCGAAGTAACTATAAATTTAAAAGCTACAAAGACAGATATTTTCCGACAAGGTATTATAATTTCATTATTCAGGATTGATGACATCGCTTTTTCATATAAATTGCTATTCCAGCTGCTGAGTGTAAGACGAAACCTATATACGCAAAGATTCGTTTTCGTTGAAGAAATCGGACACCCAGTTTCCCGGAACTATTTTATAAGCAAGCTTAAAACAATACTCATGGCATTAGGATATAGTGAAAAGGATTATAGCGGACATTCCTTTCGATCAGGTGCAGCCACTAGCGCTAGTTCTAAAGGTATTGAGGACAGCATGATACAATCACTGGGACGTTGGAAATCAGATTGTTTTAAACGCTACAGTAGAAAATTTAAATCGGATATTAAATCATCGATCGGTTATAACTTTGTAACATGTCCTACATCCTAGCCTTGTGTCTTTTCTTTTCACGTTGATCTCAATATTGTGGTTAAGGATTTTTATATTGACATTAATTTTTCTCTAGATCAACTTTAATTTTAACAAGACACAAGGCTTCATCAGGCACAACATCTTCAAATTTTGGGGTTACTCAATATGCAACTTGGGCAGGCAACATAACGTTACATATTTCGTTTTGGGCTATGATATTTTATTTTGGCCAAATATAATATCGTTCCCCAAAATTTTTCTGAGTAGTTAGGGTGCCTACGTACCTTAACGAGGAATAGTCTCATCTTGATTGCTCAACAGCTCTATTTCACGTCGGTCTATGCCCACAAAGATTTACTCTTATGCGGTACCACGTGGAAAATCAAGTAAGGCTATACCGCTCGGGAACGGCTTGCTAAAGTACTCTGAGACAAGTAGACTGGTAGACGTACACACACGTGTATGCAAATACCCCTATGGTGACGCATTTCTGTCAAAGATATGTGGCTAGCTCAGGCACAGTATTTTAGCGGCAAATTATCCTTAATTATCTGAGAACACACTATCATTTTATGTACATACTGTGTGCTTTGTGTCAACTGCAGGTAGCATGTAATTTGTTTTGTTCTTGATTTACAATATGACAGAACTGAGTGAATTACATGATACTAGAAAACAAATATCCTCAAGCATTCACACAGTGTGCCGCGCACACTGCTCGGATAGTTAAGTATAATGTTGGCGTCAGTTAGTTTACATTCATCGCTTTTTATTCAATGACGCTAAGGAAGTTTTCTGTAACATAACGTGTTGCCCTTAAGCCCAAATATTTGCATAATAAAAATAATTATTTTATCATGTTTTATATTTTTTCAGTACTTCAACAATATCAGACTGGGTATCTTGAAATACTTCCTGCTGGACGTTTACAGACTTTATATCAACAATGACTACATTTGTAATTATGGTATAGTGTCTGTGATCGTTCTTATAAGAGTGGTCGTTAATAGCTATCAATTATCTGCGGTCAAGGTTTATTTTTATTTAGTTGTATATCTTTAATCATTGTTCACGCCAGTAATTCTCTTATCAATTGGTCTATTAAGGTCAACGCATTGAGGTTTTATTAGTTAATTGGCTTTGGTGTGCTGTGTCGGTATTTACTTTAGATCATACGTTTGATGTGTATTTTATTATGTTTGAAACATGTTATATAAATTGATATTTCAATTAACTAAAATCACACATACCTCTCTGAAAATATCTAAGTGACCAATAGCCACACCAAACATGTGATAGAAGAATGATAAACAGTATTCCGATGTGCCTTGAATATATTCTGATGTTAGCCTTGCTTTTTGTCCGTTATGAATATTACTTTCTAAGTATATATAATATCCCATTCCTAAAATATTAAGACAAATCACAAATAACACAATGTACCGGACATTTTTTTTTTTATCGATATTCATTTTTAAACATTTATAAAAATAAACCTTTTAAAAAGTATACATGTGGCTTTTTATACGTGGCATAATGTCCATTTTACATTGAAGACAATAATATCAAAATATGTAGAAACACTTCTGAGAACCACTCAACAAATTGAAATCATATTGGATGTATGTTGTTAATTTAAAATTTATTTGTCGAATTCGGGACTTTATTTAACATTTATTTTGAATAATCCACAATGTTTTCGATATAAAAATGGTACCATACGCTATAAATGTATTGCTTTGGGATACCATACGACATATTTTGTTAATAGTGAGAAAAAGGTAAAACATGCTACACAGAGGAACAAGTGATCACTATGAATTTCTTATTGACAACATATTTGTTGAATTTGGAGGTAGAATTTTTTCAACAAATTGTCAGCATTCCTATGGGAATGAACTGTGCGCCTCTCCTTGCCGACCTCTTCTTATTTATATACGAGTCGGAGTTTCTTCAGACACTTGTTAAAAACAAGAAGATCAAAGAAACCAGATTATTTAATTTTATAATATAAACTTTTATGAATGGGTTCTATTAATATATCCAGACAACAGACACGGCTTCCCATGCCTCATTTTTAAACTTATAACTCGAATTTGACATCGGTCATCTCAGTACCAGAATCTATGACAAACGAGGCTGTTTTAATTTTCAAAATTATAAATTTCCCCCACCTTAGCAGCAATATTCCAACTGCACCTGCATATGGGATTTCCCAACTCATTCGGTATTCAAGAGCTTGCAGCTGCAACTCAGACTTTATAAAACGTCACCAGTGCCTGAGCAGAGAGTTGATGAACCAGGATTATGTCAAAGAACGTCTCGTCCTTTTCTAAAAATGTTCATCGAAAGATAACAAGACTTTGTTGATAAATATTTCGTATCAACTTAACAAATAACACATGTCGGTCTGGAAGTATAGATGCAAGGTACGGACGTTGTTTATCATCTTATTTACGTGTTATAGTGTTATATTTATTTGTCTTTGTATATTTTTAACCTTTACTGTTAGTTCATTTTTTGTAATATCCTTTTTGCGTGGCTCGATATTTATACATCCCGCCATTGTGTTATTGTACTATGGTCATTTTTTGTATTCTTGTCTTTATTTTTTGTTATGTGCTTTGTCTTTAGAGTGTCTATATGCCATTTTGTTTTTCTTTGTTGAAATAGTTGTTTGTTTTTAGTGATTAAGATAATAAATAACACAATGTTGACTGCTGTACCCCAATTTTTGACATTTTTACCTATTATATCTGTTCGGTTTTTTTTATCGTTTAAGTCAATTTAATAATAAATCAAATTGCATTTAGCTCGTACCTTACACAAACTTCAAGCAATATTTTTAATACATCAAAATGTATATGTACTCAAAACTCTATGCCTGAAGCTGAGATTTTTAAAAACAAAAATTCTAGAGAAAAGTCATAAGTCAGAAAATGGTATTTGCACTAATAGCTTTAGCTCAAAACCTAAAAGTGATAGAAACAAACATTATAAAAAAAACTGTCTTAATCTAAAATGTAAAGGTTTCAATGCTGTATGCCTTAATGTTAGACATATTTTATCTAAATTTGACGAGTTAAAAAATATAATTACTATAAACAACAGATATTTAGATTTATTTGGATTAGTTGAAACATTCTTAAAACCTGATATTAACAATGTAAAGTGCCAGGATACAAAATTTTCAGAAAAGATCGCCAGAGTAAGGATGGTGGTGGTCTATTGGTTTATGTCAAAGATTCTATTGCAGTTAAAAATAGATCTCATTTATTAATAAACACATTAGAAACTTTATGGTTAGAGGTAGAATTTCCAAAATCTAAACCTTTCTTCATTTGTACTGTTTATAGACCACCAAATTCCCCTCAGTCCTGGATAGATCTTTTTGAGGAGGAATTTAATGCAGCTCTTTCAGAAAACAAAGAGATCATTTTAATGGGGGACTTTAATATTGACTTGATAAAAATTGAAAATAAAAAATGGATGAATTTCATAAACCATTTTAATCTTCAACAACAAATTTGCACTGCAACACGTATTTGTGACAAATCAGAAACTCTTATTGATCATATTTACACTACTAATCCTGAAAATATTGCTCATTGTCATGTTCCTACATATGCTTTAAGTGACCACTACCCTGTATGCTTAAATAGAAAAATCAATATAAAGGTAAAGAAAGAAAATCATATCGAAATATAGGTGTTTCAAAACTTTAATGACGATGCCTTTCGTGCAGACTTACATCAAACCCCTTTTCATATTGTTGAAATGGAAGAAGATTTCTGTCGACAAATGGTATGAACTTTTTAATCAAGTTATTAACAAGCACGCACCAATGAAAACTAAAAGAGTAAAACATTTAAACAAGCCGAATGGTTCAATGAAGAAATTAAAAATTCCATTCAATACAGAAATATGTATCATTCAAAAAAAGATTGGGTAAACTTTAAAAAGTGGCGTAATAAAACAACGTCGTTAATATTTAATGCAAAAAAGGAATATTATCAAAACGCTATATCTAGTTCCAAAAATAGTAAAGAACTTTGGAATCACCTTAAAGAGTTAAATCCAAAAATGCATAATATTTTTCCACCTAAAATGCAATATGAAAATAAACTGTCTATAACCCCCAAGATACTGTTAATACACTAAATGTTCATTTTTCTTCCGTAGCTGAAAAACTTATTGGAAATAATACTTCAGATATGGATTTTTCTAAGCTACAAACTTTTACTAGTAAAAAATTAAAGGAAACAGAAAATTTTAAATTAAAACTCATTTCTGTTGGAGAGGTGTATTCACAACTAAAACACCTTAATACTAATATATCCGCAGGTTTAGATGGAATTGGTCCCAAATTTTTAAAGCTAAGTGCAGAGATAATATCGCCATCACTAACTTTTCTAATAAACAAAAGTATAACGTCGAATCGTTTTCCGCAAAAATTAAAACTTGCAAGAGTAACTGCTATACATAAAGGAGGACCAACAGATATTCCCTCCAATTATCTTCCAATTTCTATTTTAAATACCATATCTAAAATTTTTCAGAGACATGTATGTACACAGTTATATGCATTCTTAAATAATAAAAAATTGTTACATATCGCTCAGTCAGGTTTCAGGCAAGGTCATTCATGTCAAACAGCGCTGACTAAACTAATTGATGAATGGTTAAAATATTTAGATAATGGAGAAATAGTTGGTACTGTGTTTTTAGATTTCAGTAAGGCTTTTGACCTTATTAACCATGCCATACTTTTAGAAAAGTTGAAATTTTATCATATCGGAGAACATACGATAGATTGGATAAAATCATATTTGTCTGAGAGACAACAAGAAGTTCAATACGCTTATATTAAATCTGATAAATCGTTTGTAAAATATGGAGTGCCTCAAGGTTCTATTTCAGGTCCTCTGTTATTTTTAATTGATATAAATGATTTACCACTTCATGTTAAACAATCCGACATGGATTTATATGCTGATGATTCAACATTGCATTTTCATAATAAAAGCATTGAAAAAATAAACAGCATATTGCAAAATGATTTAAATGCTATACAATCTTGGTGTAACAATAACAGTATGAAAATTAATGCACAAAAAACAAAGTGTATGAAATTGGGTTCAAAACAAAAACTTA
>CM029596.1:51198418-51223418 GCA_017311375.1 Mytilus coruscus | reverse complement strand
CATCTGTTGTCATGGTCATTAAAAGTTACTTACAATTAAAAGAGCAATTACTCGTTTGCTGTTACATGTGTATACATTCCCATAAAAGAAAATTTCCGTTTTACTTTTATTGTCATTTAAACAACAAAGCAGCATATACATTTTATGTTTCAGCGCCCCAGTTTTAAAGACTCCAGTAAAAGCAGATGTGATATTCTCCGCAGAATACATCAAGGTATGATCTATCTACAACATATGTTTAAAGAATGGCGTAACCTCAATGTCATGTTCAGTTTTCGTTAAGTTACAGGTTTAAGGTAATTTTATTTAAAACAGACATGATATCGCTCTGTAACTTCTCCACAGAATAAACTGGGATATGAGCTATAAAAAAAAATAAGTTCAAAGTTCAATGATCAAAGTTGGTTAGTACTGGTATGAAATACTTGTAAGGAAATGTGGTAAGATAACAAATAAGACAACGATCTACTTAAAAAAAGACACAAGGAATAGGATGGTAACAACACGGCCTTCAAAATAAGTAACCCATACCGTACAGTAAGCTATAAATGACCATTGGTTAGCAAAATTCAATGGAACAATTCAACGGAGAAAACGTGACCGAGACCGCAACTAAAAAAGCTATTATTCATTTAGATTATTGAAAATAAAATCAGTTTTAGTGACGACATCACGGGTGTCATTAGGTATATCGAGAAAATTATCGTGAAAGAATTTCAAAGGTAGTCAAGCATTGCGATCAGATTGTGAAAGATCTGGTATCGGATCGTGAATGCAATTAAGTGTAATTCTACTTCAAAATCTGTGAAAAATCTGCTGTATTTTCAAATGGTGGAACAAATCCGAAAAAAAGAATGCAGTACTTTTTAAGAAATCACAACACTCACAATCCAATGAGAATCAAGAAGAAAAATCTGGTTTGTATTTAAAATGGTCACATTCCAATAAATCATGATACATTTGAAACTTAATCTTTAGAGTGTCAGATATTCCAGTAAAATAAAAGTATGTTATTACTTGAAAAAGTTCATAATATTTTTAGAAAACCTATTTTTTGTTGACTTCTATCAAATTTAATCGTGAAAGATCAGGCAACGCATTATTTTGATTGTGAAAGACAAGGCGTGACCAGACTGAATGATCAGAAAACAACATTTCTTTTACCAATTGATTTACCTGTAATTGGTTGAAGCGTGTAATTGCTTACCAAGAACGCAAATTAATGCTTACATTTTTTTTTGGGTGATGTATCTATGTTACAGGCATTTTCTAAATTTAGGCACTTTGTAAAATGGCTGAAAACTTTAGGCATTTTCTAAAATGCCTGTTAGATTCAGGCTTCTTATATATTGACTAATTTGTCAGGCATTTTACAAAATCCCTCGAAAAATTGAAAGGCATTTTATAAAATGCCTGAAATTATTTTATAATATGAAATATTCACAAAAACTGGACTTTATTTGTTATTTCATAAAATGTTTGGATGACAGGATCTGTTACACTTTTGTCCTGATTATTTTGCAAATACATTGTTTGGCGTAAAATCTGGTCTTAGCACTACAATCAAATTTGGTGAAACCGGGAACAATCACACATTCAGCTTTGTCAATATGTTTTATGATAAATCAATTAACATTCGACCAACATTGGGTTTCGCAAAATACACACACATGAATATCTTATTTTGCATGTGGTCACAACAGATTCAAAGTCACATAAGCATGATTAGGTTGACTGACATCTTTTTGCTTATTAGGGTAAAAAACAGGCTGAGGCAGATATACGCAATTCGGTTGATGCATCCATAGCAGGTGACGTTTACCCTGTCGATTCACCTTTATTTGTTTCTTCTTGGTCGATTCGGTGTCAAATAATCAGATTCAAAGGCATAAAACTATTAAAGCCCTATTTGCAAACAAAAGTGAAGCGAAATAAGTCATTCAAATCCAATCTTTTGCTATAACAATTACAAATAAATATTATTATGTGTTGATTTTTGAAATAACGAATAAGCGGCAACAAATCTTTCACGATCCTTTTCACGATCATCAAAAAGCCGTACCCGATCTTTCACGATCCGAAATATCATTTTTTTTACAAATATTCCCATTTTTGCAAAGATTCTGATTGAACCAAAAGAATAAACCAAGTTTTACAACTGTCTGAAACACGAAACATATTGGATAGTATAATCTCATGGTTCTTTGGTTAATCATGGTTAATATTTCGGTAAGTTTCGGATTAAAGTAAGTTTATTAAATAACCATTGTGATATTATAGTGCTGAGACTAGTACTGGTAAGCTCAGCACCGTGTGACTTCACCAATAACATCTAGATACCAGTATGCACTATCCAAAATATTGATTGACCGTCACAGATTGTGTGTCTCCGTAATCACACTGGTGAATATAAAGTAAACGGTTATTTGATAAGAAGATTTGATATAACAAAATAGCTTTATCACAGATTACATTAAATATAAACTACATCTATAAATTACGGATGGACCTAAAGGTCATGGTAAGTTTCAGGTAATATTATCATTTGCATCTTTCAAGACATATCAATCTCGGAGAATAGAATGTTATAGTCGTTTTGTGCAAGATAACAAAATATGGTGTTGCTATTCGAACAAATACATAAATACTATGGAATAGGGAAGTTTTGGTTCGGGAAAAAGACTTGAATAAACGACTTATGTGTTAGAAAATATTAACACTAAGGACTATTTAAAGGGATCGAAAGTTAGTGTTAGAAAAAATTGATACGAAAAGATAGTATGAAATGTGACAATGCTTGCATCTATTGAGATTGATAAGTATATGGTAATAGCTTTTATATATGACTGAACTGTCTCATGTTGTCCATGTTGCTGTTCTGAGATTACCATATCTGAGTGCGTGATATAGAAATAAATAATTCAGTGGTCTGAAGACCATTTGACAGTTTATGGATTGGGCTGTCATATTCCAAGCGAATCTGGTTTCCATATAATCATTCTTCAAAATACTTCAATGCAATTGCTCTGTTTTGGATATCTTGGAGAGCAGAATACTTTTCATCAATATTTTCAGAATACGGTCACTATCACGAATTTGTTGTTCGAAACAATGTGTTTCTATCATAAATCTCGATTGTCATGTTTTAGCTGTATTAGTTTTCAGCCAGAATAGTCGTCTGTACTGTAACTGATTGTATTCTATTCCATATTGTTACATTTAGACTGATTGTGAAGTCGAAATGCGGATGATGCATGTACAAAAGGAGACGCTCATGCTGTAGACGCCCTTGTTCTTGCCACGTTTGGAGTGCAACTCTCACTTTTTTTTTGCGTCTTGATTTGTATGATTTGTGTGGATTTATGAGACTTGAACATCGGTAAACTACTTTTGTCTCTAATTAGACACTTAAACTTATGTAGTTGTTAATAGTTAATGCGAGTTACTTTGGTGTCTGGTTTTGATGGTTAAACACCAGTTACCGTTTTAGCATATCACGTTTCATAATATAGTAGATTTTTTTGTTATTACAGTTTTGCAATAGGTCATTATAACTGATTTACAGACTATGTCCTGATAAAAACGTAAAAGATGTTATACATTTTTTTGTCTTTGATTTTTAACTATAAACTTTGATAGATTGTTTTACGTTATAAAATTTATTGCTTAATTTGTTCTTTTATTATGTATTAATGGCATAATTTAGAATACACTAGATTTTTTCTTCAAATACAACACTCATGGATATATAATTTAAATGAGATACATATCGAGACAAATGCTCAATTATTCAGGAGGAGAGGCACATAAAAAACTTTTTATTTTTCTATTGCTGTATTTTTTGTTTTATTCCGCCATATGAAAAAAAACACAAGTGTTATCCAAATTGCGTATATCATAAAGGCGAGAACAGTTTCACTAGGAATCTTTTCAAATTTGTCTAAACAGGAGTGCCTAAATGGTAAGAGTACTTTCATCTGACTTATCCCGTGAAAAAGATAAGAAGTTAGCAATATCCTTTAACTTTACGTTCCGCTATATAGATGATGTTATCTCAATAAATAATACAAAATTTGGTGACTATGTTGAACAAATCTATCCAATCGAACTAGAGATAAAGGATACAGTTAAGTCTGCCTCATATCTTGACTTACATCTAGAAATTGACAATGAGGGTCGGTTGAAAACAAAACTTTACGACAAAAGAGATGATTTCAGCTTCCCAATTGTGAACTTTCCATTTCTATATAGCAACATTCCAGCAGCGCCTCCATACGGAGTATATATCTCTCAATTGATACGATATTCCCGGGCTTGTATTTCCTATCATGATTTCCTTGATAGAGGATTGCTGGTCACAAGGAAGCTATTAAACCAAGAGTTCCAAATTGTGAAGTTGAAATCATCCCTTCGTAAATTTTACGGACGCCATCACGAGTTGGTTGACCGTTATGGAATAACCGTTTCACAGATGATATCGGATATGATCCTTATGTCGTAACTACAATACCCTTCCCTTTTCACGAATGTGACCTACCGAATTAGACTATTTACCTGATTTGTAATAACATAAGCAACACGACGGTTGCCACATGTGAAGCAGGATCTGCTTACCCTTCCGGAGCACCTGAGATCACCCCTAGTTTTTGGTGGGGTTCGTGTTGCTTAGTCTTTAGTTTTCTATGTTGTGTCATCTGTACTATTATTTGTCTGTTTGTCTTTTTATTTTTGGCCATGCCGAAGTCAGTTTGTTTTCGATCTATGAGTTTGACTGTCCCTCTGGTATCTTTCGTCCCCCTTTCACGACAACTGAGGTTTATCAAATTTGTTTCTCTCCTGATTTTTATTTGTCAGATTTTTTAAATATAAGTTATTTTGAACCAGAGACACGGTCTGTAATTTATTAGTTGTACAAATTATAATGATAATTATTTGACACACAGTTGTAATACACGGAACTCAAAACAAATGCTGTGATATTTTTTACGAATTTAAATTTATGGTTTTTCAGAGAAGTAGCTGTATACCCATGTCACGATGGAATACCCTTTGGGTGATATTTGTTTCCGTTATGGTTTTTGGAATACTATCGCTCCTGTATAATATGTACACACCATTATTAGTAAGGTAAACTTTAATAGTCTTTCTTGATTACATTCTTGTGCATGTACTGACTGGTAGGAGACTTGTGCATGTACTGACTGGTAGGAGACTTGTGCATGTACTGACTGGTAGGAGATTCACTGTGAGTGAATTCCCATAGTACTTGAGTTTAAATAATAATTATGATTTGAAGAAAATACAGGTCTAAAGCACAACATGAAAAAAACGAAAACAAAAAACAAAAAACAAAAAACATACACACACACAAAAGCTACAATTCTTGTTTTAAACAGCCAAGTAAAATTCATAGTAAAAGTAAGGCAAACATCTCACCAAATCAACGATCTGGTCAGATGTTAAAAGTATGTCTCATTGTCTTAAAAGAACGGGGAAGTATGTGTATAATCACCTGTTATCAATAGGACACAAGTACTACTTCATACAAAAATAAGAAGTTGTGGTATGATTGCCAATGAGACAAAATTCCACAAGAGACCAAAATGACACAGAAATTAACAACTTTAGGTCAACGTACGGCCTTCAAAAATGAGTTAAACCCATACCGCATAGTCAGCTATAAAAGGCCCCGAAATGACAAATGTAAAACAATTCAAACGAAAAAACTAACGGCCTGATTTATGTACAAAATAATGAACGAAAAACAAATATGATATACAGCAACAAACGATAACAACTGAACTACAGGCTCCTTACTTGGGACAGGCACATACAGAATGTGGCGGGGTTAAACTAGTTTGAAGGCGCGCAAACCCTCCCCTAACCTAGGACAGTGGTGTAACCGTACAACAAAAGAACAAACTATAAAAATCAGATAAATAGCTATTCAATAGTACTACAGCGCGAGGGGAAAGAATTTCTGGGGTAAGCATTCTTAAAGGCCGTAAATTTCGCTCGAAACATAGAAATAACGCCAAATTCGATAAAATACGCGTTGGGGACACCCACTTTCCGACCCATTGTCTCGGTTGTTCTTTATGGCTAGGGATTATAGATGCTGCCCTAATGAATAGCTATTGGATAGTACTACAACGTGAGGATAAAGAATTTCTGAAAGGCCGAAAATTTCGTCCGTAACACGGAAAAAAGTCAAATTAATTAAAATACGCATTGGGCACTTTCCAACCTATTGCCTCGGCAGTTCTGTATGGCTAGGGATTATAGACTCTGCTTTAATAAATATCTATTGAATAGTACTACAGCGCGAGGGGAAAGAATTTCTGGGGTAAGCATTCTTAAAGGCCGAAAATTTCGCTCGAAACATAGAAATAACGCCAAATTCAATAAAATACGCATTGGGGACACCAACTTTCCGACCCGTTGTCTCGGTTGTTCTTTATGGCTAGGGATTATAGACACTGCCCTAATGAATAGCTATTGGATAGTACTACAACGTAAGGATAAAGAATTTCTGGGGTAAGCATTCTGAAAGGCCGACAATTTCGTCCGTAACACAGAAAAAAGTCAAATTGATTAAAATACGCATTGGGCACTTTCCAACCTATTGCCTCGGCAGTTCTGTATGGCTAGGGATTATAGACTCTGCTCTAATAAATAGCTATTGAATAGTACTACAGCGGGAGGGTAAAGAATTTCTGGGGTAAGCATTCTTAAAGGCCGAAAATTTCGCTCGAAACATAGAAATAACGCCAAATTCGATAAAATACGCGTTGGGGACACCCACTTTCCGACCCATTGTCTCGGTTGTTCTTTATGGCTAGGGATTATAGACGCTGCCCTAATGAATAGCTATTGGATAGTACGTACTACAATGTGAGGATAAAGAATTTCTGGGGTAAGCATTCTGAAAGGCCGAAAATTTCGTCCGTAACACAGAAAAAAGTCAAATTGATTAAAATACGCATTGGGCACTTTCCAACCTATTGCCTCGGTAGTTCTGTATGGCTAGGGATTATAGACGCTGCCCTAATGAATAGCTATTGGATAGTACTACAACGTGCGGATAAAGAATTTCTGGGGTAAGCATTCTTAAAGGCCGAAAATTTCGCTCGAAACATAGAAATAACGCCAAATTCGATAAAATACGCGTTGGGGTCACCCACTTTCCGACCCATTGTCTCGGTTGTTCTTTATGGCTAGGGATTATAGACGCTGCCCTAATGAATAGCTATTGGATAGTACTACAATGTGAGGATAAAGAATTTCTGGGGTAAGCATTCTGAAAGGCCGAAAATTTCGTCCGTAACACAGAAAAAAGTCAAATTGATTAAAATACGCATTCGGGTCAACTGCAGCAATTAAAAGTAAAATTAATTGATGATTTCTCTGTTTGCCATACATTGATTACAAAAAATAAACCTACCATCTTATTTATATCAAGCGCAAGCTACTTGACCATTGTCAATTGCAACGGAAATAAGATTAATCTATGATTTCTTTGCTTGCCATACATTGATTACAAAAAAATCAACCCACTATCATATTTAATTCAAGCGCAAGCCACTTACACAAAACATGCGAAATACACTTGTTCAGATTTGTTTTATGAGACATTTGCTATAATACAGATACTATCAGTTGCTCATATAAATTAGACATATTGCTTTTTTTTAGGAACTACTTTACAGGATGCCGATAGTATGAAAGGCCATTTCACAGTATGACTGCCAAAAAAAATTTATCATTAAAAAGTTATTAGATAATACTACATTCAGATATTATAGATTTTTTGGCGTAAACATTCGTAAGATGCGAACATTCGAATCTTTGAAATAAAGTATGTGCTTGATGAAGATCTACCACACAAAAGACATTAAAGTACAGATATGGGATGCACGATCGGTCTTGTAAGTAGTTCCTAAAAATATGTCTAAGTTAAATGAGCAACTGATATTATCTGTATTATAGCAAATGTCTCGTAAAACAAATCTGAACAAGTGTATTTCGCATGTTTTGTGTAAGTGGCTTGCGCTTGAATTAAATAGGATAGTGGGTTGATTTTTTTGTAATCAATGTATGGCAAGCAAAGAAATCATAGATTAATCTTATTTCCGTTGCAATTGACAATGGTTGACCCTTATGCTTATTTTATCGAATTTTGCTTTATTTCTATGTTTCGGACGAAATTTTCGGCCTTTGAGAAGCTATAATCCCTAGCCATAAAGAACTACCGAGACAATGGGTCGGAAAGTGTGTGTTCCAAATGCGTATTTTATCGAATTTTGCCTTATTTTTTCATGTTTCGGACGAAATTTTCGACCTTTCAGGATGCTTACCCCAGAAATTCTTTACACCCACGCTGTAGTACTATCCAATAGCTATTTATTAGAGCAGAGTCTATAACCCCTAGCCATACAGAACTGCCGAGGCAATGGGTTGGAAGGTGGGTGACCCCACTGCGTATTTTATCAAATTTGACTTTTTTTCCTCCGTGTTACGGACGAAGTTTTTGACCTTTTAAAATGCCTACCTCAGAAATTCTTTACCCTCATGGTGTAGTACTATCCAATAGCTATTCCTTAGGGCAGGGTTTTTAACCTCTAACCATTAAGAACTCCAGCGATAATGGGTCGGAAAGTGGGTGTTCCAAATGCGTATTTTATCAAATTTGGAATTATTCCCATGTTACGGACGAAGTTTTCGCCCTTTTAAAATGCTTACCCGAGAAATTCTTTACCCTCATGGTGTTGTACTATCCAATAGCTATTTATTTGAGAGAGTCTATAATCCCTAGCCATACAGAACTGCCGAAGCAATGGGTTGGAAGGTGGGTGACCCCACTGCGTATTTTATCAAATTTGACTTTTTTTCCCCCGTGTTACGGACGAAGTTTTTGACCTTTTAAAATGCTAACCCCAGAAATTCTTTACCCTCATGGTGTAGTACTATCCAATAGCTATTCCTTAGGGCAGGGTTTTTAACCTCTAACCATTAAGAACTCCAGCGATAATGGGTCGGAAAGTGGGTGTTCCAAATGCGTATTTTATCAAATTTGGAATTATTCCCATGTTACGGACGAAGTTTTCGCCCTTTTAAAATGCTTACCCCAGAAATTCTTTACCCTCATGGTGTAGTTCTATCCAATTGCTATTTATTAGACGAGAGTCTATAATCCCTAGACATACAGAACTGCCGAGGCAATAGGTTGGAAGGTGGGTGACCCCACTGCATATTTTATCAAATTTGACTTTTTTCTCCCGTGTTACGGACGAAGTTTTTGACCTTTTAAAATTCCGACCCCAGAAATTCTTTACCCTCATGGTGAAATACTACCCAACAGCTATTTCTTAGGGCAGCGTCTATAATCCCTAGCCATAAAGAACTCTCGTGACAATGGGTCGGAAAGTGGGTGTCCCAAATGCATAATTTATCGAATTTGGCATTATTTCCATGTTTCGGTCTAAATTTTCGACCTTTCACAATGCTTACTCCTGAAATTCCTTACCCTCACGCTGTAGCACTATCCAATAGCTATTTATTAGTGCACAGTCTATAATCCCTAATCATACAGAACTACCTAGGCAATGGATTGGAAGGTGGGTGACCCCACTGCTTATTTTATCAAATTTGATTTTTTTCCCTGTGTTACGGATGAAGTTTTCGCCCTTTTAAAATGCTTACCCGAGAAATTCTTTACCCTCATGGTGTTGTACTATCCAATAGCTATTTATTTGAGAGAGTCTATAATCCCTAGCCATACAGAACTGCCGAAGCAATGGGTTGGAAGGTGGGTGACCCCACTGCATATTTTATCAAATTTGACTTTTTTTCCCCCGTGTTACGGACGAAGTTTTCGGCCTTTTAAAATGCTAACCCCAGAAATTATCTACCCTCATGGTGTAGTACTATCCAATAGCTATTCCTTATAGCAGCGTCTATAATCCCTAGCCATAAAAAACACCCGTGACAATGGGTCGGAAAGTGGGTGTCCCAAATGCGTATTTTATCAAATTCGACTTTTTTTTCCATGTTTCAAACGAAATTTTCGAAATTTCAGGATGCTTACCCCAGAAATTCTTTACCCTCACGCTGTAGTACTATCCAATAGCTATTTAATTAGAGGAGAGTCTATAATCCCTAACCATACAGAACTGCCGAGGCAATGGGTTGGAAGGTGGGTGACCCAACTGCATAATGTATCAAATTTGACTTTTTTTCCCCGTGTTACGGACGAAGTTTTCGACCTTTTAAAATGCTTACCCCAGAAATTCTTTACCCTCTTGATGAATTACTATCCAATAGCTATTCCTTATAGCAGCGTCTATAATCCCTAGCCATAAAGAACACCCGTGACAATGGATCGGAAAGTGGGTGTCCCAAATGCGTATTTTATTGAATTTGGCCTTATTTCCATGTTTCGGTCGATATTTTCGACCTTTCAGAATGCTAACTCCAGAAATTGTTTACCCTCACGCTGTAGTACTATCCAATAGCTATTTATAAGAGCAGAGTCTATAATCCCTAGCCATACAGAACTACCTAGGCAATGGATTGGAAGGTGGGTGACCACCACTGCGTATTTAATCAAATTTGACTTTTTTCCCCGTGTTACGGACGAAGTTTTCGGCCTTTTAAAATGCTAACCCCAGAAATTCTTTATCCTCATGGTGTAGTACTATCCAATAGCTATTCCTTGGGGCAGCGTCTTTAATCCCTACGTATAAAGAACTCCAGCGACAATAGGTCGGAAAGTGGGTGTCCCAAATGCGTGTGTTATCGAATTTGGCCTTATTTCCATGTTTTGGACGAAATTTTCGACCTTTCAGAATGCTTACCCCAGAAATTTTTTACCCTAATGGTTTAGTATAATTCAATAGCTATTTATTAGAGCAGAGTCTATAATCCCTAGACATACAGAACTGCCAAGGTAATAGGTTGGAAGGTGGGTGACCCCACTGTATATTTGATCAAATTTGACTTTTTTCTCCCGTGTTACGGACGAAGTTTTCGACCTTTTAAAATGCTTACCCCAGAAATTCTTTACCCTCAAGGTGAAGTACTATCCAATAGCTATTCCTGAGGGCAGCGTCTATAATCCTTAGTCATACAGAACTCCAGCGACAATGGGTCGGAAAGTGGGTGTCCCAAATGCGTATTTTATCGAATTTGGCCTTATTTCCATGTTTTGGACGAAATTTTCGACATTTCAGGATGCTTACCCAAGAAATTCTTTACCCTCACGTTGTAGGACTACTAGTATCCAATAGCTATTTATTAGAGCAGAGTCCATAATCTCTAGCCATACAGAACTGCCGAGGCAATGGGTTGGAAGGTGGGTGACCCCACTGCGTATTTTATCAAATTTTACTTTTTTCCCCTGTGTTACGGACGAAGTTTTCGGCATTTTAAAATGCTTACCCAAGAAATTTGTAACCCTCATGGTGTAGTACTATCCAATAGCTATTCCGGAGTGCAGCGTCTTTAATCCCTAGGCATAAAGAACTCCAGCGACAAATGTGTCAGAAAGTGGGCGTCCCAAATGCGTATTTTAATGAATTTCGCCTTATTTCCAGGTTTTTGACGAAATTTTCGACCTTTCAGAATGCTTATCCAAGAGATTCTTTACCTCACGCTGAAGGACTATCCAACAGATATTTATTAGAGAAGAGTCTATAATCCCTAGCTATACAGAACTGCCGAGGCAATGGGTTGGAAGGAGGGTGACCCCACTGCGTATTTTATCAAATTTGACTTTTTTTCCCCATGTTACGGACGAAATTTTCGGCCTTTTAAAATGCTATCCCCAGAAATTCTTTACCCTCATGGTGTAGTACTATTCAATAGCTATTCCTTAGGGTAGCGTCTATAATCCTTAGCGATAACGAACTCCCGTGACCATAGGACGGAAAGTGGGTGTCCAAAATGCGTATTTTATCTAATTTGGCCTTATTTCCATGTTTCGGACGAAATTATGGACCTTTTAAAATGCTAACCGCAGAAATCCTTTACCCTCACACTGTAGTACTTCTCAATAGCTATTTATTAGAGCAGAGTTGATAATCCCTAGACATACAGAACTGCCGAGCAATAGATTGTAAGGTGGGTGACCCCACTGCGTATTTTATCAAATTTTACTTTTTTTCCCCGTGTTACGGGCGAAGTTTTCGGCCTTTTAAAATGCTTAGCCCAGAAATTATTTGCCCTCATGGTGTAGTACTATTCAATAGCTATTCCTTTGGGCAGCGTCTATAATCCCTAGTCATAAAGACCTCCCGCGACAATGGGTCAGAAAGTGGGTGTCCAAAATGCGTATTTTATCTAATTTGGCCTTATTTCCTTGTTTCGGACGAAATTATGGACCTTTCAGAATGTTTACCCCAAAAATTCTTTACCTCTCACTGTAGTACTATCCAATAGCTTTTTATTAGATCAGATAGCCACACAGAACTGCCGAGGCAATGGGTTGGAAGGTGGGTGACCCAGTTTCAAATAGAAGTTTTTAAGTCGATATGCCATGAAAATTTTTTATTTTACATCAAAATTCTATATTTTTAGTCGTTAATATGAGTTTTGAAAATTACAAATGTGGATTAAACATGCGTAAATACGAATCACATCCTGGACTTAACAGATAATACTTTATTTGAATCGTCATCATGATTTTTTTATTGGAAATGCTAATTACAAAACCGTAAATATGAGTTAGAAATCTGCAAACTAAAGTTAAAATTTTGTTAATCGGATATACAAATCTTTTATTTTCTATATAAATCTTGTTTTCGAACAAAAAAGTCAAAAACTATGATTTTAAAGAAAAATAAATTGTCGCTCAAGTAGTTTTCCAAACGCAAATGCAGGATGACGAATTGCAGGATAGCTTTTTATAAAGAGAATTGCAGGATGAGAATTGCTGGATAGCTTGACACTAGTAAAATACATCGCGTGGTATCAATTGTAACCATCAGTAAAAAACAGTATGAAGGAAGGAAGAGATGAGGATCTTCAGGCATGCAAAATCCTGTTTTCTGTGTGTGTGTGTGGGGGGGGGGGGGGTGGGGTCCATCGGTTGAATATTTTCAATTATTTTGTTTTATTCTAAAGATGTAAGGCAAGTTGTTTCACTTACTGGGACAAAATCGGAAAGTTTTAAGACCTACCCCATGGAATTCAAAGTGTATATTACGTATTTATGATACCTAAACCGTATTAAATTAGTTTTCATATTTCCTTATTATATTAAGTGATATATTGCTGTAAACGAAAATATTGTTAGTACGCTAAGATGTTGATAATACCTTACCATAAACATATGAATCTAATAATGTGTGTTTTAGTTAAGCTTGCAGGATTTTTGAAAAATGGCCCTGTTTTTATATGTATTCGTGGAAAATTGATCCTATCCCTTTTTTATTGTTGTAAAAGGGAAGTGATAAAATAGTTTATTTCAATTCGAAATAGATTTTTTAAAACCCCAAAAGAAATTATAAGCAAAGGGTCTGGAAGGGGGCGGCAGCCAACCAGAAACTGGACGAATATAATAAAATTCTTATTGAAAAAAAAAAGTTTTATAAAATTATTTGTAAGCACATGCTTACAATGCTACACTGGTGCTACGCCATTGAAACCTTAATCATGTTTTGTTACAGTTAAAAATATATTGTTGTCTCCAGAAAATAAACAGGTACCTCCATCCACCAACACCCATGAAAGATGAATTAAAGATTACTAGTAAGAAGGGGGAAGTTTTGGATTACAAATATGTTTTTCTTCCCATGCCCATCCATCGACACGTCAACCTTTTCTCTTATGCGCCAATTTATCAAATGTTATGTTACGTATTATTGAATTGTTTTACATACCAACATAAATTTAACCCCAGCTACTAATTAAGTATGTACTGATCAATCAATGTAAATAATCATAACAAACTTTTACACGGATGAGTACATGCGATGAGCTAATACATATCATACGGTAATTAAAGAAAGGTTCCGATTTAAGTATTCCTTAGTTAAGTGAAGACTTAAGTAAGTTTAGGCATGCGACTTAAGAATTATACTCAACTAAGGCAATTCTTAGTGACATCTAAGTTTAAGGAACACTTAAGTTAAGATGTTTTATGCATACGGGCCCTGATGTTTAAATCTCATAAGTCGACCGAGAAGACAGATCATATGCGTTAATCCCTTTATCACAAAATTAATGTTGTTTGCCTCAGTAAGTTAAATGAATAAATTTATGATTGTGTCACATGAAACCCCGCTTCATTTTTATTCGTCGACCCGCTAATCTCTATCCGTATTACTCCATTGTTAACTAAATACCTACCAGACTTTTAGATATATGGATTGTCAATGTTTCTGCATAAAGTGTCGATCAGATAGATTTAAGGTGATTACGAACAGGTTTGCCTGCTGAATGGTTTCTGTATGGATGTTACCCAAAGGGACTGATATTTCACCAGCAAATATACCTACAATGTGGTTGTGGTTTATACAGATGAATCCGGGTATATTAATAACAAAACATGTGCTGTTATGTTTTAAATTATCAAAAATAAAATCAGTGTTAACAATATATAAATCATCATTCCTGGAATACAGTATACATGATTTTTTCTATTAGTTGATATTGGCTTTGAACTTGCTGTTAGTAACTGCGAGTATTCTCAGATCTGTACTTTATGTCTTTTTTGGTTGTTAGAGATGTATAGACACCCTTCCACGTCCGGTCTGTGTTTTTATGCCCCATTATTAAGTGTTACCCTTGACCGTCCGTCCTTCCGTCTTTCCGTCCGTCCCATTTTCGTTTGAAAAGAAAGCTTGAGCGGGGGCATTCGTGCACTCAGAGGAGGCTCAGACACAGTCTTCTTTTATTGTTAGATGTTTTTTCTGCTTTGTATCGATCTGTTTCAATTGATTTTTAGAATTTGTTCTTATTTTGTGCTGTAACATCACTGTCCTAGGTTAAGGAGAGGGTTGAGCGCTCACAAACATGTTTAACCCCGCCACATTCTTTATATGCCTGTCCCAAGTCAGGAGCCTGTAGTTCAGTGGTAGTCGTTGGTTAATGTCTGTCATATTTGTTTTTCGTAAATTGTTTTGTCACCAATTAGACCGTTAGTTGTGTTTCCTCAATTGAATTGTTTCTAATTTTCATGTCGGGTCCCTTTTATAGCCGACTATGCCTAATGGAGTTTTCTCATTGTTGAAGGCCGTACGGTTGCCTATATTTGCTTACATCCACTTCATTTGAACTTTGGTGGATAGTTGTCTCATTGGCAATCATACCACATCTCCTTATTTTCATATAAATGGCAATGCAAAATTAACTATTCGTATTCATATGTAGAAATCACAACCACTTTGTAGATAGATATAGGAAGATGTGGTGTGAGTGCCAATGAGACAACTCTCCATCAAATAACAATTTATAAAGTAAACCATTATAGGTCAATGTACGGCCTTCAACACGGAGCCTTGTAGGTATATTTGTCGGTGAAATATCAGTCCCTTTGGGTAACATCCACACAGAAACCAGTCAACAGGCAAACCTGTTTGTAATTACATTAAAAGAGAGGAGAAAGATACAAAAGTGACATTCAAGCTCATAAGTCGAAAATACACTGACAACGCCATGGCTAAAAATGAAAAAGACAAACAGACAAACAATAGTACAAAAACACAACATAGAAAACTAAAGCCTGAGCAACACGAATCTGACCAAAAACTGGGGGTGATCTCATGTGCTCCGGAAGGGCTAGAAGATCCTGCTCCACATGTGGCACCCGTCGTGTTGTTCATATTTGTACAAACCCGGTAATAGGTCTAATTCGGTAGGTCACATTCACGATAACTTGAATCTATCTGATCGATATTTCATTCTGCTTTTAGCACTGGTTAGTGCGTTGGTTCTGCCTCATTTAAAAGATACAATGAACTATATTTTTTCAGCTTATGAACTATTTAGTGAAAATTAACTTGATTTCTAACTTCCTTAGACAAAGTCAACTTCCGACGGTTTTCCTGGTCTATTTACGATGTTCATATATATTCATATGACGGAACTGTAAACAACTGTGGGTGGTTTAGCTATATTAACCCACTATTTTCTTCGTAAAATGCCTGTACTAAGTCAGGATTATGACAGTTGTTTTCCATTCGTTCCGTTGGTTGATATAGTCGAGCATTTGGTTTTGTCCGGTTTTCCGGGCTTCCCCCTTTTTTAATAACATTGGAGTTCGGAATTTTTATTAATACATTTTTTCTCCATAAGTTTATATAGCTCCCGATGAATGTTATCCTCTAAAACACGTCTCTTTTGGACGTAAATTAGCATCGTTTACTATGAGTCAGATTCAAGAAGAATTTCAAATTGTGTTACTTTATCTTTTAGGTTGTTTTGTCCTTCCAGCATTGCTTCAATTCATCATTTTCGGGAATGCAGATCTGAATGGTTGACCAGAACAAAAAGATCTAAACCAATGCCTAAGCTATGTGGCAATTCAAAATCCTCTTGTTTTGAGTTTTGTAAACACCGTTCAAATGAACTAGACAATGTTGCATTCGCTATAGAAAAAAACGTGAAAGCAGTAAAAAGTCATTTACGTGATATCAAAAATCATGATTAGGTATTGTTGCAATCTCATTTTTTTTTTTTTTTGGCTCTTGCAAGCTAATATCAAATACATCAGAAGTATATTTTCATAAATGAAATAAAGACATAAAAACTTTAAAGCACAGCATAAGAAAGGCGATCCCCTAAGAGCGTCTTCTGTATTTGAGCAAAGATACAAGTTTGCTTTTACAAAGAGAATGCCTAAAGCCCAAACTTTCGTTAACTTTGGATAATTTAAACGAAAGAAGAATTAATCAAAGTTTCAAGCTTGTCTACAGTTGTGAAACTATATAATGACTTATTTGACAAAATATAACGAATCTTACGAAAACGGAAGGCCAAATTTCTCCTATCTGAATAATACATTATAAAAGATACCGTGACTGTTTACTGTACAATGGAAGACATGTTTATTTTTCCAATTTTTTGTATATAACCAATAATAAATTGAATCAGTTGTGTTATAAAATAATCATATTTCCATAAATTTGACAGCTATTTCAACCCGACCTACTGTAGAAGTTCATTACATTTTTAAACCAAAGTTTTTACTTTCAAAACATTACCAATACTACATCTGATGCCATAGACAAATAGTTACATGTTCTCGTATTGTGTGTTGTAATGTAAGTTTTGTATGTATTAGAACAGCTGATGTATTTCATTGTACTTTTTACAATTTTGATATTGAATTAAATTTCACGGGTTAAATGCTGATCTTGATCACATTCTGGTCATTTTTTTAATGTATCCTTAAATAGGCTACATATGGCTCGTTTTGAATCTATTGTTGACCCTGTACTGGATATACATTTTAAATCGATGGGTAATACATTCATAACAGTATACATCGCTAGCTATTAATGCGATTTCGAAAACGTCCATTCCCACGTTTGTCTGTTTGTACCTGAATTAATGACTCCGGAATACTACCGACATATTTAACAGTAAGTGATCTGTAATCTGTGATTTTAGAATATCTATAGATGTATTTGTAAGGGACCACTACCATGTCAACAGCATTGAGTTTCATTAGCCTGAGATATTACATTTAATTTAATTATAATACATTTATTTTAATTATAATCAGAGGCGGATTTAGGAAGGTTACAGGGACTCCGGCCCCTTATAGAGCTTCATATATGATAAATGCATAGGATTTTTGCAAGTATTACTCCAAACGTTGGCTTGCAAGGCCTCCTTTAAAAAAAAAATCATGGGTTTACACCTAATAATACAGTTTGCTAATTAAATTGTCGGCTTTATTGTCAAATTAACTTAAATATTGAACAAGCTATTAATTATACACCAACATTCATTGAAACTAAGTGGAACCTTTACTGACACCAATAGATATAACACATCATCCTGTCAATTAGATTTGCTAAACGCATATTAATACCAACCACGGAGCGTTAAAAGTAACTCAAATAATTCAGTCGTTATATTCCGCTGCTCTTATATGGCTACATTAACTCCTAAAGCCTAGGGAAAGAAAAACCGTAAATTTATCATTCAGAATAGCTCGAGATTTACCAGTTTCGATAACATTAAGCTATCATTTGATTTGCTCCTCGTTGCCAATCAAAATTCTGTATTCAGGACGCGTTTTATAGTATAATGAGTTCAGGCCCTCGCCAGTGAGAGAGTAGATCACCGGGAGCGACGTAACTATTCGGTTAGGTTATAAGAAAGATCGGTCAAAATCGACGCTACGAAAACTATACGGCCACCATCACGAACGGGTTATCCGATACGATGTGTTAGTATCTCAATTCATGACACATATGCTTCAGTGGTCCCAAGTCTTAAGGCACCAAAATACTAATAGCTGGCTGATCTGTGTCGATTGTGTTCTTTTTCCTTTAGAGTCATTTAAGAGCATTGATTAGATGGCGGGTGATGCATGTATAGCAAGGGACACAACCAGTTTTTAAAATGGTTGCCTTCTATTGCTTCTTTTTAACTAGTTGGATAATACAGTTTAATAAATAGAAACTATTCCTCCTATCGTGTTCTCATTGAAAATATAACAAATTTTCAAGACAACAAACCAATAGCAGGGTGTCTGCAATCTCCAATTTCGCAGTTTTTATTTAACGTCATTAGTTATGGTTAAGAGAAGACAAGAGACAATTACACAAAATAAGAAAAATAGAGATAATACAAAACTGAAATCTCCATATTCAGCAAAACTATGCATGTACATTAGAAATTTCAGACTTCAATTAAGACAATTTCTTAAAAAATAAACTGCTGTAAGCAAGGTTACCAGTAGGTAGATAGGTAGGCTTTTCCGGGCGTCTTGCTACAACATCTATCGAATATTTCTCAAAAAATATCAGTACTATTTAACCTTAAAAAAAAAAAAAAAAAAAAGAAAACCACTATTTTTTAAAATTTATTCATCGATAATATTATTTCATCTATTTGCATTGTCCTGAAATTATCCTTATATCGTCAACTGCGATATCACTTATATCACCGCGTATTTCACCTGATAATATAATACGGAAAGTTGATAGTGACGTAACCGATAACTTCTGTACCAACCATGAATCCCCTTTATTGCCTGACAGTGATAGCAGCTTGTATCTGGTTGTACTTCCACTTACACTTTAATTAAACAGCTACTGTTGGTTAAAGGATGTTAATTTGCAATAAAACAGAATCCTTTTCAAGAACTTTTATAAACGTGTCTATAAGTTACAAGCAAGATTTGATCTTTACATACGATATAAGGAAAGCGGAAAATGTAGCTTGGAGTAACTCGATAGGAATTAAACTGTATTTTAATAGATATTGTTACAAAATGTTAATTTATCTCATTATGGTATAACTGAATTGGATCTTTGATAAGAGTTGTCAAGTAGTTCAGATTTTATCAATTAACTATAGATAGGTGTTCAACATTGGCAGAAGCAAATCTTGGATCTTCATCAGAATTTTCAAAAAGGAGAGAGAGCATCCGAAAATGTTTAATGAGATTTGTGTGCATAAGCCAATGAGATAGTCTGACAGAACTCGACAACTTATAAAAAGCCAGGTCAATTTATAGTCTTGAACAATCGACAGGTGTCATACAATATGATGCGCTCTAAATCTCTGAAAGCTCTTAATATAAAGTATAGAGATATGATATGATTGCCAATGAGACAACTATCCAACAAAATGCAAATGAAGCGGATATAAGCAAGAATATGTTATCATACGGCCTTCAACAATGAGAAAACCCATGGCGTATAGCCAGCTATAAAAGGCCCTGACAGGACAAAATGACAAACAATCCATACGAGAAAAAAATCACACGGCATGATTAATGACAAGACAATAGACGAATGAAAAGTATGACTTACACCAACCAAAGATAACCATAAATAACAGGCTCTTGACTTGGAAAATGCACATATAGAATGTGGCGGGGTTAAACATGTTTGTGAGCGCTCAACCTTCCCCTAACAAAGGATAGTGGTGTAACAGTACAACATAAGAACACACAGTTTAAAATTACTTAAATCATTAGATCCACACGAAGCACAAAAACAACTACCATAAAGACAAAAGACAAGAACCTATCGCGCAGTTACTGAAAGATAGTTAAAAATCAATGACAACTAAGAAATTAATCATCTTCTCCCAGACTAAAGATTAAATCAGGAGACATCCAACGAAATTAGTGTAACGACCTCATGAACAGTAAAAGAAAAGCATGAACTTGTGCAATACCAAAATATAAGTATATAATATCGACAGGATGAAGGACCATATGTTTTCATTAATGTATAGCAAAAAGTTTTAGTTCTGTGTTTACCCATCAAAACAAAACCAATGTTAGTACCGATCAAGTCAATATTCAAAGATCTTACTACGGTCTTAAATTGACAGCCTTTAGAATAGGTTTATTCATATATTATTTATTTAATAGGATTAATAAGTTAACATGGGTCGTATCTAAGTTTACGGGCTTTATAAACAATATAAATGAAATGCATTAGGATGTGAAACCCCGTTTTATTATGAATTATATAGGTTCAGCCAAACTGGATAACCAAATCATTGTGTTTATGAAAGAAATTAGAAAAAAATAATTTATTGTGACGAAATACCTGACTTTATGATTTGCCAGTGGTACATATATAACGTTTCTATATATCTAAAACGTCACTGCAGACACGAACTGGCGATTGAATTGGGAAACATACACACCGTAAGAATGGGCCAAAGGAACATCACCAAAAAAGGAAAATTAACAATTGGGAACGACAATTGTCTCTGTTGTCGTTTATTTTTGTTTTGATATTACCGTATGAAACTGAAATCTCTGAATTTAGAAAAGGATAATTATTGCTGTTAATATTAGATTTATTGAAATTTACTTAGCTATTTTTCGCTTTATAATTAGATAATACTTGATTATTTAGAAGAAAAAAACATATCAGCAAAATAAGAGTAAGTGTTCGTGAATTCTATCAGATAAATAGAATGTAGACAGATCTTTACCGTGTTTGACTATAAACTATGATTCATAACAATAAAAGAATCTGCTTTTGAGGGGATGCAATTGGCGCCCATATGAATACCTACAACCTGTCGATAAACCTTAATGCCGAACCGTTCATAAATGTTGTCAAACATCTCATTGCAGTTCCAGTTATTTTATCCAGCATATTTACCTTTTTCATTACAGAAGAAGGCTTTAAATGAGTTGCATCAAATACATCTGCAATAAGGATGTTCAAAGGACCATTTAGTTAAATAATAAAGTTTCTTTTTCATTAGATTGTGTGGAAGTTCAGTGTAAGGTAGAGTGTCGAAAAGTCATAACTGTCAACCGAATTAAAAGGACCATCAAAAGCACGTAATTTATATCTAAAGAGTTGTTTACTCCAGAAATAATCATTTCCATTATTTCCATATGCTTTATTACGAAAGTTATTAACTACTTCTTTAATTTTAGTAAAGGACCTAGTTGAGGTAAACAATACAAAGAAGAGATTTTCAAATGTTCAGAAGGGATCTTAAGCTGAGATGTGGTAGTGACACGGTTGTAAACTATTTTATTCTACGAAGCGCATAACTTTGAATGTAGAAGAATTTATAATTTAATTTATAAGAACTTTTACGTATTACTTACGTCATACTACTGTCACTTGGTACATACATTTTCCGAAGAAAATGGTGGATTAAACCTGGTTTTATAGGTAAACCTCCCTCTTATATGAAAGACTTGCACCAGAGATTTTCAAAGATCCCATCAACACGAAATTCCCCCAAATTTAATTAAGTTATGCACCTACTTTGTTATAAATTCAATATTTACATTAAGTCAACAGTCATATTTTAGTGCAAACTTTTGTTGCTTTAAAAGTTTTTTGGACTCTTGCCGATAGTTGTTTCATTACAAATCATGTAAAAATAACGAGATGGATACTGCATCTTATTTTTATATTGATATTTCAATTAACTAAAATCACACATACCTCTCTGAAAATATCTAAGTGACCAATAGCCACACCAAACATGTGATAGAAGAATGATAAACAGTATTCCGATGTGCCTTGAATATATTCAGATGTTAGCCTTGCTTTTTGTCCGTTATGAATATAACTTTCTAAGTATATATAATATCCCATTCCTAAAATATTAAGACAAATCACAAAAAACACAATGTACCGGACATTTTTTTTTATCGATATTCATTTTTAAACATTTATAAAAATAAACCTTTTTAAAAAGTATACATGTGGCTTTTTATACGTGGCATAATGTCCATTTTTACATTGAAGACAATAATATCAAAATATGTAGAAACACTTCTGAGAACCACTCAACAAATTGAAATCATATTGGATGTATGTTGTTAATTTAAAATTTATTTGTCGAATTCGGGACTTTATTTAACATTTATTTTGAATAATCCACAATGTTTTTCGATATAAAAATGGTACCATACGCTATAAATGTATTGCTTTGGGATACCATACGACATATTTTGTTAATAGTGAAAAAAAAGGTAAAACATGCTACACAGAGGAACAAGTGATCACTATGAATTTCTTATTGACAACATATTTGTTGAATTTGGAGGTAGAATTTTTTCAACAAATTGTCAGCATTCCTATGGGAATGAACTGTGCGCCTCTCCTTGCCGACCTCTTCTTATTTATATACGAGTCGGAGTTTCTTCAGACACTTGTTAAAAACAAGAAGATCAAAGAAACCAGATTATTTAATTTTATAATATAAACTTTTATGAATGGGTTCTATTAATATATCCAGACAACAGACACGGCTTCCCATGCCTCATTTTTAAACTTATAACTCGAATTTGACATCGGTCATCTCAGTACCAGAATCTATGACAAACGAGGCTGTTTTAATTTTCAAAATTATAAATTTCCCCCACCTTAGCAGCAATATTCCAACTGCACCTGCATATGGGATTTCCCAACTCATTCGGTATTCAAGAGCTTGCAGCTGCAACTCAGACTTTATAAAACGTCACCAGTGCCTGAGCAGAGAGTTGATGAACCAGGATTATGTCAAAGAACGTCTCGTCCTTTTCTAAAATGTTCATCGGAAGATAACAAGACTTTGTTGATAAATATTTCGTATCAACTTAACAAATAACACATGTCGGTCTGGAAGTATAGATGCAAGGTACGGACGTTGTTTATCATCTTATTTACGTGTTATAGTGTTATATTTATTTGTCTTTGTATATTTTTAACCTTTACTGTTAGTTCATTTTTTGTAATATCCTTTTTGCGTGGCTCGATATTTATACATCCCGCCATTGTGTTATTGTACTATGGTCATTTTTTGTATTCTTGTCTTTATTTTTTGTTATGTGCTTTGTCTTTAGAGTGTCTATATGCCATTTTGTTTTTCTTTGTTGAAATAGTTGTTTGTTTTTAGTGATTAAGATAATAAATAACACAATGTTGACTGCTGTACCCCAATTTTTGACATTTTTACCTATTATATCTGTTCGTTTTTTATCGTTTAAGTCAATTTAATAATAAATCAAATTGCATTTAGCTCGTACCTTACACAAACTTCAAGCAATATTTTTAATACATCAAAATGTATATGTACTCAAAACTCTATGCCTGAAGCTGAGATTTTTAAAAACAAAAATTCTAGAGAAAAGTCATAAGTCAGAAAATGGTATTTGCACTAATAGCTTTAGCTCAAAACCTAAAAGTGATAGAAACAAACATTATAAAAAAAAACTGTCTTAATCTAAAATGTAAAGGTTTCAATGCTGTATGCCTTAATGTTAGACATATTTTATCTAAATTTGACGAGTTAAAAAATATAATTACTATAAACAACAGATATTTAGATTTATTTGGATTAGTTGAAACATTCTTAAAACCTGATATTAACAATGTAAAGTGCCAGGATACAAAATTTTCAGAAAAGATCGCCAGAGTAAGGATGGTGGTGGTCTATTGGTTTATGTCAAAGATTCTATTGCAGTTAAAAATAGATCTCATTTATTAATAAACACATTAGAAACTTTATGGTTAGAGGTAGAATTTCCAAAATCTAAAACTTTCTTCATTTGTACTGTTTATAGACCACCAAATTCCCCTCAGTCCTGGATAGATCTTTTGAGGAGGAATTTAATGCAGCTCTTTCAGAAAACAAAGAGATCATTTTAATGGGGACTTTAATATTGACTTGTGACAAATCAGAAACTCTTATTGATCATATTTACACTACTAATCCTGAAAATATTGCTCATTGTCATGTTCCTACATATGCTTTAAGTGACCACTACCCGGTATGCTTAAATAGAAAAATCAATATAAAGGTAAAGAAAGAAAATCATATCGAAATAAAGTATAGGTGTTTCAAAAACTTTAATGAAGATGCCTTTTGTGCAGACTTACATCAAACCCCTTTTCATATTGTTGAAATGGAAGAAGATTTCTGTCGACAAATGGTATGAACTTTTTAATCAAGTTATTAACAAGCACGCACCAATGAAAACTAAAAGAGTAAAAACATTTAAACAAGCCGAATGGTTCAATGAAGAAATTAAAAATTCCATTCAATACAGAAATATGTATCATTCAAAAAAAGATTGGGTAAACTTTAAAAAGTGGCGTAATAAAACAACGTCGTTAATATTTAATGCAAAAAAGGAATATTATCAAAACGTTATATCTAGTTCCAAAAATAGTAAAGAACTTTGGAATCACCTTAAAGAGTTAAATCCAAAAATGCATAATATTTTTCCACCTAAAATGCAATATGAAAATAAACTGTCTATAACCCCCAAGATATTGTTAATACACTAAATGTTAATTTTTCTTCCGTAGCTGAAAAACTTATTGGAAATAATACTTCA
>CM029596.1:48105073-48405818 GCA_017311375.1 Mytilus coruscus | reverse complement strand
CTATTGACCCAATGTGTATCGCTGTAGTTTGAACCTTTATTTTTTCTGAGGTGTCGGTTGTTTGTGGTTGGTGTTGTATCATCTTCTGTCCTATATTATTGGTACTTAATATTATCGTTTGAATGTATAATTGTAATACTCAAAAGAAAATGTTTGCTTTTAGCAGAATCTGTCATGCATAGACATTTGGTCATGCCAAGTAAGTGAAAAATGTTGTACGATAACAAGTCTTGTAATGGATGACGGAAATTGCGATGATGAAGTACAGATCTGGGAAGCTTTGAACATCTGTAGTACGCTGCAAAACGAAATGGATATAATATATAAAATGAATGTAAAGAAGAAAAACTGACAAGCAAACGTGCTTTAACTGATCAAACTATCCATTTGAAAGCATTTTTATGGAAAAAGCAAAACAAATTCTTGTTGTAAACAATATGACACAATCATTATGACGTCTTGTTTAACCTTACTGTATTACTGCTTTTGGTCAGATGCATCGTATTCAAAGTTTGTTGAATAATAATTTTGTAGCATTTTCAAAAAATGATATTTTTCGTGAAATTAAGTCATTTGTAAGGTCATAGTCATTTGACTTTATATGGTTTAAAACTTCATATTTTGAGTTTTAAAATTGAAAACGTCGTTTGAAACAAATATTTAGGATTTAGTTGCTACAAGATTATCTAGTATTAATGAAGCCAAATAAACATAATTTTGTTATTTACAGAATTTAAAAAAAGGAAAAAAATCAAAATCAAAATTGAAATACATCATTATTTTTTTTTAAACATTGTAAAGTTGACCTTTGACCATAGTTAAAAAAACAGAAACATTTCTGATCCTTACATTAGGCATATTCTAATATAACAAGGTTTTATATTTCAAATGATACATAATCGGTCCTTGTTCACCACACTCTGCGCTCTGATGTCCCACGGACTTAACCAGTCATAAAAAGGCCGTCAGGCGTCAAAGCAATCTCGGGCTATCTTGACTTAAGGATGTTGATTCGCCATTTGGTAACTCCTGCTTTTTAAACTCAAAGAACAGTAGATTCGTTGTATATAGTACTAAATACTTGTTAAAAATGAAATTATATCACAGAATACAATCTGATAATGGCAGTAAAATTGTACAAAAACAGTCATACGTCGACACAATGCACAAATCATTAAGAAAGAATTCACAAGTTATAGTCGCGCACAAAGAAAACAACAAGACAGAAACAATAAACTCGGCGATTATCAATCGTGTTTATTTCTTTTTGGTATAAAAGTTTTTCAAGTAAATCAACAGTTTGTCCTCAAAGAAAGGACTTAAATGGAAAGCTTTTGCGGTAAGTTTAGCAAATTTTACTCATAACACACGTTATAAGCTATCGGGATTGAGATATGAAATTCCATGAAATGACACAAATTTTTAAATGAACAATTATTTTTTTCCTTTTAATCATATTATTAACCGTGTCAAACAGAAAAAAAATCAAATTGTTTAGTCATGTTCTATCAATAATATTGAAAGGAAAAAAGCTATAATATCAGTTGATATTTGGTCGATTTGACATGCCTATAAGATGTTTAAAGATAAAGATATAATTTCATGTGTTGCTTTTTAAACTGAAACGGTCCTTCAACTATGTCATTAGGATGCAATAAAAAAAAACGAATTTTAAAAACTTCAATCAAATTGAAAACAGATTCAGCGCAGGTAAGTTTGTAAAATAATAGCAAAATATATTGGAGAAAAAGTAAAGCACATCTTGACCATAAAGATTTTAAAAGATAAATAACATCTCTTATATTGACAAACTATACATCCAGCAAAAATTATCATTTCGGCTCAGAATCTAAGGCCTCAAAGAACCTTAGATTTTATATTTTTGGTTTTATATAATAGTGCTTATAAAACGAAAATGTATAAATACATCTGTAGCGCCGTTTCTGTATCCTTTTTGTTGTCCTGAACAATATCAAGCAAAAGTGGACTTATTTTTAAAATACTTATAGTATAAAAATAAGGAGATGCGGTATAGTTTCCAATGATACAACTTTTCATACGGACAAGAAGACAAAGATATGAAAAATTACGAATTATCAACATTATCAGAATCATTTGCAAACTTCTTCATATTTTGCTCGACATAAATAACTCTTTGCGAAATTTGTGTTATGATAAAAAAAAAATGAATACTTTTTTTCTTTTTTCTTTTTTTATTTTTTGTGTGTAACAGCACTGATTTAAGTATATTTTGATCAAAATGTGCCCAAGGTCAATGCTTTTGCAACCCCGTAGAATATCATTACTTACCTGTTCCTGTTTGGTTTTGTTTCACATTTTTTCATGTCGGAGCCTATTATAGCTGACTATACGGTATGTTTTTTTTTTCCTTATTGTTAGTGACCAATAGTTGCTTACACGTACGTCAGTTTAGACTCTGTGGAAATTTGTTTCATTATTAATCGTATCACATCAACTAATTTTTATATTAGTACATAAAACATCAATTTAAAACACCATGTGGTTGTCTGCAAAACAAAATGAAATGGTCTTTAAAACCTCTATAAGATGCAATTAAACATGTCTAAATATAAACTAAATTACTCTGAACGGACTGAATGCTGTTATCCTATTTTTAACTCTTTCAAACTCTTGATTGATAATAGGAATGACGAGCTTTACGATTTATACTATTTTGAATTATTTAATCAAACACACTAACCAAGTTCCTTGGGAAATTATTGCGATCGACACCCATGTTTCATTGATTATTCTTCTCCTTCTAACAATATTTTCTACGAACGGCTTGATCTGATTTTAAATGTTTTAAAACAGAAGATTGTAACTTGTGAAGTACCCTAAACTCATCGATCTAGTAATGGCAGTCTCAAATAGAATCATAATCTTTATTTTTGTAACTTCAATAATGCAATGTTTCCGCATAATTTTCTTATTGCATTTCTTTGCTTACGCTATATGTATGATGCTCCGACTTTAAATAAGACTTTTATCATTATGCTTTATATAAAATAAAATACAAATAAATATCCAAAGATAAGAATGACTTACAATTTGATGAAGTTTCCGAACAACATCAGTGCTTGAAGTCGGACTATTATGGGTAAACGGGCTAATATAAAGCCCTTTGCTGGTAAAGGACAGAACACTTCAATCAATGATCTCTGAGAATTAACAGATTGTTTATCTGTTGTCGACTTATACTTCATCTCAACGATCATCTTTTAACTGAAAATTGAAACCTTTGCTTGACATTGTAGTTTTCTTTTCCACTGAAAAGGTATATTAACTTCCTGTCTTCTTTCATATTCAGTCCAGTAGTCAGCATTTCTGTGTTGACATGAAATATCATTGGTATGGTCATAATTATAAATTAACTGTCTACAAAACTTTGAATTTCTCGAAATACTAAGGATTTTCTACCCCGGAATAGATAAATAGATAACAACTTGTATTTTGCAAAATCTTTCGGAATTTTGGGTCCTAAATGCTCTTCATCTTCGTACTTTACTTGATCTTTTAACTGGTTTGATTCGAGCTCAACTGATGAGTCTTTGGTAGACAAAACGCTCGTCAGGCGTATAAAATTTTCATCCTGATATCTATCATGAGTTTATTAACAACTACTGGGACAATGCCACTGCTGGTAGAAGTTTCCTCCCGAGGTTATCACCAGGTCAGTAGTCAGCACTTCTGTGTTGACATGAATTATCATTGGTATGGTCATTACTATAAATTAACTGTTTACAAAACTTTAAACTTTTCGAAAATTCTTGTATCTATGATGAGTTTGTCCACAAATATAACTATACAGAAATGTCTGTCATATTAACAAAGACGGGTAAATTAAACTCACGTTGTAAAACATACAATTGTGTTCATTTTAAAACATTTGTAGATACCAATAAATCCTTTTAAAATCTTTTTGTTGAGATGTTTCAAAATTTGTCTCTTTGCTAATCATACCACATCTCCTTAGTTATATTAGAGCAGAGGAGTGTGTGAATGGAAGGTCAGATAATTTAAATAAAGAAATATGTCGGAAGACAGTAAAACAAAACAAAACAACTGAATAGTTGTATTTTTCTACCGCTCTTATATTTGGTATAAGTTTTGGTGATTATTCTTTGACATCTCGATCAAGTTTTAGTTATGATAATGCTTGCGTTTCTTAATTCCAAAATGTTGTGCGAATAAGCACTTACCTAAACATATGTAAAGTATTAACTGAATAAGAGGAAACAAAGGCAACAATGCAATTAGAAAAGTTAACAAAAGGGGAGAAATCAACATGCAGTAATCATTGTCGTTATCGAAGCCCCGTTGAAGTTGCCCGGTGTAGATAATTCATCTTACTTTCAAAATATTTTGTTTTATCAATTATCAATATAAGTTTGAACAAATGATACATTATGCTTTATAAAGAACTTTTCACTGCGACCTTAGAATATCAAAAATCTCATTAATGATCACTAATGTAAACTTAAGTCAGATAGACAGAATTTTAGATCACTAATGTAAAATTAAGTCAGATAGACAGAATTTTAGCTCACTAATGTAAACTTAAGTCAGATAGACAGAATTGTAGAAATAATTATTCGTTACTTTGTCTATATAATATTTCGTTATAAATTTTTGTAGTTGATTTTACTATTATATAGCATAACTACAATTTCCTATGAATTGTGAAAAGGTGCACCATTTTTAGTCCCATTCCGGACATTTAATGGATTTAATGAGAGTTATTTACTTTAAACCTACTATATTGCGCATCGCAGTTTTGTGCCGATTGGCTGACACATTTGAAGTTACTATACTTTGTTATGTATAGGATAGAATTAATAGAAAATTTAATGTTTATTTGTGTGATAAACTTATTCTTATTTAAAAAATAAATATTTTGGATCAATGCCGAATTCATTGAAGAGTTTTGACTTTTGTAGCGAGCAAATAAGAGGAAAGCGAAACCCATTTGTATTTGAGCGAAAAAAACAAGCTTTAATATGCAAATCAAACATATAACTGTCACTAACGTAATCATAGCAGAGTTGAGGATTCTATTTTAAAGTAGTGAAGTATTGCTTTTAAAAATATAAGATTTTGTATAACCAATATTACTAAGTGAGTAAGTCGGAACCTACGTAGATCTAATGTTATATCACGTAAAGTAGTCTGGATGTTTTTTATGTTTAAAAAAATGTTAAAAATATCTAAGGAAAATTCAAGTTAAAATGACGCTGCTGGATAATAACTATACCATACGACGTGGAAAAACCACCCTACTATTCTCTCTCTTTCATTTCCTAACGTTACTCTTTAAACCATTTTCTGACCAATTTTTTTAAATTATACATGCAGTTACCATGTCTTCTTTGCTTGACTGAAATAAAACCGTCTGTAAAAATCATTCTCGCAATTGTTCATTTCTCGTGCATCTAATTCACGGCCTTTCAATTTGAATTCCAATTAACTTGATCTCTTTTTAAAAGGTTTACTCATTTATAGCACCATGTCCGGATCAATAAAGAGTCTGTCAGAAGTCAGTAATAACAAAGTCCATTCTGACGGATTACCTACCGCATGGGGAACAAGGCCTAAACAACCGAAGGATTTTTCGGTGCTTGCATTTATAATTACAGTATTGTTTAATCACATATGTGGATTCTTTGCATACCACTTCAACGGTAAGATCATGAGAGTGTTGATTTTATTTTCAAGTGTGAAAGAAAATATATTAAAGATTGAGCCTAATGATCATCCACTTATTTCATATAGACTTTCTCGTTTTTATATAGATTATACCGTTGGTTTTCCTGTTTGAATTGTTTTACACTAGTCATTTGGAGCCCTTTTTAGTTTGATGTTCGGTATGAGCCTAGGCTTCGTGTTGGAGGCCGTACTTTGATCTATAATTTTTACTTTTACACATTGGCACTCATACCACATCTTCTTATTTCTTTTATGTGAGCATAGATGTGGAATTTAACTGCTACTTGTAAAGAATGTGTTCTCTCCTTCGATAAGTAGCCAAGTTAACATGAAACCAGTTTATCTGTCTTTTTTCTGATATTTTAAGCTCTCCTGACCCCCAGGGTCAGGGCGATCTTTTGCCATCACTTGGCGTCCATCGTCTGTCGTCGTCAATTGTCGTCCGTAAACTTTTACAAAGATCATCTCCTCTAAAACTACTTGATCGAATTTAACAAAAACTAGGCCACAATCATTATTTGGTAATCTTGTTGAAAAAATGTGTCCAATAGCCCCGCTTGCCAACCAACATGGCCGACATGGCATTGAAGTATTAGGCTATGCATCAAAATAGTAAATGAAAAAAATCTCTGATATGGGGTAACACTTAGTTTACATCGGAATACCCTCAGCTGACGACTGTTTGGTAGACGACATAGAAAAGATCATTTTAAAATAACTAATCGAATTTATTTTTCATTTTAAGAACGAGTGACCCAACAAAACATTAATTTACGAATGCGAGTAGCATCAGGAAAATTGAACCATTTACGTTAACATTTTTTTAAGTGTTAGGTGAAGCAAATAGTGGAAGCTGAGTCCATTCGTCCGTAAGCATCTGCATCAAGTGGTTGAATTTAAAGGAACATTCGGAGGTCAGCAGTAGCTGTTCACTTCTTTTTATTTTTATCTTTTTTTTATCCAAATAATTTCTGGCGTTTGCCATTGCATGGACTTTGTCACATGTACCGAATAAGTGCAGATCTAATATCAACAATACCTCCTCAACAATAAAGGGGAGGGGGTCTCGGTGGTCGTGGCCTAAGAAATCGAACTACTGTATCAGTAACCTGTCAACTCTGAGGTTGTCAGTTCAAATCCCACACGATGCAGGTGCGCTCGACTCCAATCTTAATTGACAAGGATTGTCAGTTTTCAAACCGAAGGTCGGTGGTTCTTCCGGGCACTCCAGCCTCCTAAACCAATAAAACTGACCGCCACGAAATAGAACAATGGTACTGAATGTGGCGTTAAACACAAATTAATCAATTCTTATCAACTTGTTAAAAATGAAATTATATCACAGAATACAATCTGATAATGGCAGTAAAATTGTACAAAAACAGTCATACGTCGACACAATGCACAAATCATTAAGAAAGAATTCACAAGTTATAGTCGCGCACAAAGAAAACAACAAGACAGAAACAATATACTCGGCGATTATCAATCGTGTTTATTTCTTTATGGTATAAAAGTTTTTCAAGCAAATCAACAGTTTGTCCTCAAAGAAAGGACCTAAATGGAAAGTTTTTGCGGTAAGTTTAGCAAATTTTACTCATAACACACGTTATAAGCTATCGGGATACTTCATTTGATGCTTGTGTTTTTAAGATATGAAATTCAATGAAATGACACGAATTTTTAAATAAACAATTATTTTTTCATTTTAATCATATTATTAACCGTGTCAAACAGAAAAAAATATTAAATTGTTTAGTCATGTTCTATCAATAATATTGAAAGAAAAAAGTTATAATATCAGTTGATATTTGGTCGATTTGACATGCCTATAAGATGTTAAAGATAAAGATATAATTTCATTTGTTGCTTTTTAAACTGAAACGGTCCTTCAACTATGTCATTAGGATGCAATAAAAAAGAACGAATTTTTAAAAACTTCAATCAAATTGAAAAACGATTCAGCGCAGGTAAGTTTGTAAAATAATAGCAAAATATATTGGAGAAAAAGTAAAGCACATCTTGACCATAAAGATTTTAAAAGATTAATAACATCTCTTATATTGACAAACTATACATCCAGCAAAAATTATCATGTCGGCTCAGAATCTAAGGCCTCAAAGAACCTTAGATTTTATATTTTTGGTTTTATATAATAGTGCTTCTAAAACGAAAATGTATAAATACATCTGTAGCGCCGTTTCTGTATCTTTTTGTTGTCCTGAACAATATCAAGCAAAAGTGGACTTATTTTTAAAATACTTATAGTATAAAATAAGGAGATGCTTTATGGTTTCCAATGATACAACTTTTCATACGGACAAGAAGACAAAGATATGAAAAATTACGAATTATCAACATTATCAGAATTATTTGCGAACTTCTTGATATTTTGCTCGACATAAATAACTCTTTGCGAAATTTGTGTTATGATAAAAAAAAAAAGGAATACTTTTTTTCTTTTTCTTTTAATTTTTTGTGTGTAACAGCACTGATTTAAGTATATTTTGATCAAAATGTGCCCACGGTCAATGCTTTTGCAAAACCCGTAGAATATCATTACTTACCTGTTCCTGTTTGGTTTTGTTTCACATTTTTTCATGTCGGGGCCTATTATAGCTGACTATATGGTATGTTTTTTTACCTTATTGTTAGTGACCAATAGTTGCTTACATGTACGTCAGTTCAGACTCTGTGGAAATTTGTTTCATTATTAATCGTATCACATCAACTTATTTTTATATTAGTACATAAAACATCAATTTAAAACACCATGTGGTTGTCTGCCAAACAAAATGAAATAGTCTTTTAAAACCTCTATAAGATGCAATTAAACATGTTGAAAAGATCTTTTTCTTTTCAGAATTCTAAATATAAACTAAATTACTCTGAACGGACTGATGCTATTATCCTATTATTAACTCTTTCAAACTCTTGATTGGTAATAGGAATGACGAGCTATGCGATTTATACAATTTTGAATTATTTAATCAAGCACACTAACCAAGTTCCTTGGGAAATTATTGCGATCGACACCCATGTTTCATTGATTATTCTTCTCCTTCTAACACTATTTTTCTACGAACGGCTTGATCTGATTTAAAATGTTTTAAAACAGGAGATGGTTACTTGTGAAGTACCCCTAACTCATCGATCTAGTAATGGCAGTCTCAAATAGAATCATAATCTTTATTTTTGTAACTTCAATAATGCAATGTTTCCGCATAATTTTCTTATTGCATTTCTTTGCTTACGCTATATGTATGATGCACCAACTTTAAATAAGACTTTTATTATTATGCTTTATATAAAATAAAATACAAATAAATATCCAAAAGATAAGAATGACTTACAATTTGATGAAGTTTCCGAACAACATCAGTGCTTGAAGTCGGACTATTATGGGTAAACGGACTAATATAAAGCCCTTTGCTGGTAAAGGACAGAACACTTCAATCAATGATCTCTGAGAATTAACAGATTGTTTATCTGTTGTCGACTTATACTTCATCTCAACGATCATCTTTTAACTGAAAATTGAAACCTTTGCTTGACATTGTAGTTTTTCTTTTCCACTGAAAAGGTATATTAACTTCCTGTCTTCTTTCATATTCAGTCCAGTAGTCAGCATTTCTGTGTTGAAATGAAATATCATTGGTACGGTCATAATTATAAATTAACTGTCTACAAAACTTTGAATTTCTCGAAATACTAAGGATTTTCTACCCCGGGAATAGATAAATAGATAACAACTTGTATTTTGCAAAATCTTTCGGAATTTTGGGTCCTAAATGCTCTTTATCTTCGTACTTTATTTGATCTTTTTAACTGTTTTGAATCGAGCTCAACTGATGAGGGTTTGGTAGACGAAACGCACGTCAGGCGTATAAAATTTTCATCCTGATATCTATCATGAGTTTATTAACAACCACTGGGACAATGCAACTGCTGGTAGAAGTTTCCTCCCGAGGTTATCACCAGGCCAGTAGTCAGCACTTCTGTGTTGACATGAATTATCATTGGTATGGTCATTACTATAAATTAACTGTTTACAAAATTTTAAACTTTTCGAAAATTCTTGTATCTATGATGAGTTTGTTCACAAATATAACTATACAGAAATGTCTGTCATATTAACAAAGACGGGTAAATTAAACTCACGTTGTAAAACATTTGTAGATACCAATAAAACCTTTTAAAATCTTTGTAATTGCCTTAACGAATATTACTTATTTCATTTCGAGCATTTACTACTTCTGTAAGTACATTTTTCATTCAAAAGTAAGCCATGAATATTACTTATAATATTTAAATATGGTAAGTGTAAAATTATATAAAATCAATTAATATTACGTATAAGGTCAAATGATCAAATATACATTTCATTTACTGCTTTAAATTTACTGTCATTCGTCCTGAAAAGGGGTTGTTTCTTTTTATTTATTTTTTTTAACCATCGATGAAGTAAAAATAACTTTAATGCGACCTTTAAAAAAAATGAAAACAACACTTTATAAATTGCATGCGTCCGAGACGTTTTTCTGGATTAACCTTCATCGGGAACGCTCAAATTAGAAAGAACCGAAACAGTTGACGAGCTATATGATCAAAGAAGACCTTCAATAGCCATATCCATCTAAAGTCTAACTTTGCTTGAGGGATTTGAAACTTGAGTTCCTTATTAATTTCTAAATTTTTGAACGGACGATTTAAGAACGTTTTGTTATAAATCATGTCAGTACCAAAGTACTGACTTCTCAGCTGATGATACTCTCTGGGACTGATAGTCCACCAGCATCGGTATCAAAGTTTTTTATTTTGTTGAGATGTTTCAAAAATTTGTCTCTTTGCTAATCATACCACATCTCTTTATATGTATGTTAGAGCAGAGGAATGTGTGAAAGTAAGGTCAGATAATTTAAAAATAAAGAAATATGTCGGAAGAATGTAAAACAAAACAAAACAAAACAACTGAATAGTTGTATTTTTCTACCGCTCTTATATTTGGTATAAGTTTTGGTGATTATTCTTTGACATCTCGATCAAGTTTTAGTTATGATAATGCTTGCGTTTCTTAATTCCAAAATGTTGTGCGAATAAGCACTTACCGAAACATATGTAAAGTATTAACTGAATAAGAGGAAACAAAGGCAACAACGCAATTAGAAAAGTTAACAAAAGGGGAGAAATCAACATACAGTAATCGTTGTCGTTATCGAAGCCCCGTTGAAGTTGCCCGGTGTAGATAATTCATCTTACTTTCAAAATATTTTGTTTTATCAATTATCAATATAAGTTTGAACAAATGATACATTATGCTTTATAAAGAACTTTTCACTGCGATTTTAGAATATCAAAAAATCTCACTAATGATCACTAATGTAAACTTAAGTCAGATAGACAGAATTTTAGATCACTAATGTAAAATTAAGTCAGATAGACAGAATTTTAGATCACTAATGTAAACTTAAGTCAGATAGACAGAATGGTAGAAATAATGATTCGTTACTTTGTCTATATAATATTTCGTTATACATTTTTGTAGTTGATTTTACTATTATATAGCATAACTACAATTTCCCTATGAATTGTAAAAAGATGCACCATTTTTTAGTCCCATTCCGGACATTTAATGGATTTAATGAGAGTTATTTACTTTTAGCCTACTATATTGCACATCGCAGTTGCCGATTGGCTGACACATTTGAAGTTACTATACTTTGTCATGTATAGGATAGAATTAATAGAAATGTTTACTTGTGTGATAAACTTATTCTTATTTAAAAAAATAAATATTTTGGATCAATGCCGAATTCATTGAAGAGTTTTGACTTTTGTAGCGAGCAAATAAGAGGAAAGCGAAACCCATTTGTATTTGAGCGAAAAAAAACAAGCTTTAATATGCAAATCAAACATATAACTGTCACTAACGTAATCATAGCAGAGTTGGAATTCTATTTTAATGTAGTGAAGTATTGCTTTTAAAAATATAAGATTTTGTATAACCAATATTACTAAGTGAGTAAGTCGGAACCTACGTAGATCTGATGTTATATCACGTAAAGTAGTCTGGGTTTTTTTATGTTCAAAAAAATGTTAAAAAATATCTAAGGAAAATTCAAGTTAAAATGACGCTGCTGGATAATAACTATACCATACGACGTGAAAAAACCACCCTACTATTCCTCTCTTTCATTTTCTAACGTTAGTCTTTAAATCATTTTCTGATCAATTGTTTTAAATTATACATGCAGTTTCCGAGTCTTCTTTGCTTCTTGACTGAAATAAAACCGTCAGTAAAATCATTCTCGCAATTGTTCATTTTCTCGTGCATCTAATTCACGGCCTTTCAATTTGAATTCCAATTAACTTCTGATCTCTTTTTTTAAAAGGTTTACTCATTTATAGCACCATGTCCGGATCAATACCGAGTCTGTCAGCAGTCAGTAATAACAAAGTCCATTCTGAAGAATTACCTACCGCATGGGGAACAAAGCCTAAACAACCGAAGGATTTTTCGGTGCTTGCATTCATAGTTACAGTATTGTTTAATCACATATGTGGATTCTTTGCATACCACTTCAATGGTAAGATCATGATTGTGTTGATTTTATTTTTCAAGTGTGAAAGAAAAATATATTATAGATTGAGCCTAATGATCATCCACTTATTTCATATAGACTTTCTCGTTTTTTATATAGATTAGACCGTTGGTTTTCCTGTTTGAATTGTTTTACACTAGTCATTTTGGGGCCCTTTTTAGTTTGATGTTCGGTGTGAGCCTAGGCTTCGTGTTGAAGGCCGTACTTTGATCTATAATTGTTCACTTTTTACACATTGGCACTCATACCACATCTTCTTATTTCTTTTATGTGAGCATAGATGTGGAATTTAACTGTTACTTGTAAAGAATGTGTTCTCTCCTTCGATAAGTAGCCAAGTTAACATGAAACCAGTTTATCTGTCTTTTTTCTGATATTTTAAGCTCTCCTGACCCCTCAGGGTCAGGGCGATCTTTTGCCATCACTTGGCGTCCATCGTCTGTCGTCGTCAACTGTCGTCCGTAAACTTTTACAAAGATCATCTCCTCTGAAACTACGTGATCAAATTTAACAAAAACTAGGCCACAATCATTATTTGGTAATCTTGTTGAAAAAATATGTCCAATGACCCCGCTTGCCAACCAACATGGCCGACATGGCATTGAAGTATTAGGCTATGCATCAAAATAGTAAATGAAAAAAATCTCTGATATGGGGTAACACTTAGTTTACATCGGAATACCCCTCAGCTGACGACTGTTTGGTATACGACATAGAAAAAGATCATTTTTAAAATAACTAATCGAATTTATTTTTCATTTTAAGAACGAGTGACCCAACAAAACATTAACTTACGAATGCGAGTAGCATCAGGAAAATTGAACCATTTACGTTAACATTTTTTTAAGTGTTAGGTGAAGCAAATAGTGGAAGCTGAGTCCATTCGTCCGTAAGCATCTGCATCAAGTGGTTGAATTTAAAGGAACATTCGGAGGTCAGCAGTAGCCGTTCACTTCTTTCTTATTTTTATTTTTTTTTTATCCAAATAATTTCTGGCGTTTGCCATTGCATGGACTTTGTCACATGTACCGAATAAGTGCAGATCTAATATCAACAACACCTCCTCAACAACAAAAGGGGGGTCTCAGTGGTCGTGGCCTAAGAAATCGAACTACTGTATCACTAACCTGTCAACTCTGAGGTTGTCAGTTCAAATCCCACACGATGCAGGTGCGCTCGACTCCAATCTTAATTGACAAGGATTGTCAGTTTTCAAACCGAAGGTCGGTGGTTCTCTCCGGGCACTCCAGCCTCCTAAACCAATAAAAACCGACCGCCACGAAATAGAACAATAGTACTGAATGTGGCGTTAAACACAAATCAATCAATTCTTATCAACTGGCTTAATCTCGATAAACATAATCTGGGCATAGTGCACCTTATATTTTATTTTTCAATCGGATTGATTTTAGGGTTAATTACTTAAGTAAATATACATATGGGTAAATATGTGTGCTATGAACAAAGTTATGTAGTTAATCTAAAAACGTTTAATATTGACAGGTTCTTTTTTAGTCATTACAAATATTTTTAGAAGAATCAAATGCACTAAAAAATGTTTCATAGTTTCAGCAAAGCACAGTTGGCACCTTCATGATTACAAAAAGGCAAGACGTCATTCCAAATACGCGGTGGCTCTTATCATACTTGGTATAATCATTGGACTGGCTACATATGCTCTAGCATTCTCTCTATATTTTACGCTACATGAAAACAAAGCCTGTTCAGATGGACAGTCGTATGACAATAACTCTGGAATAAACAACATCAATGGTCAAACAAAATGCTGCCAGTATGATCCAAGTACAAATCCTTTTGGCTCAAATCAAGGTTCCCGAGTATTAGATATGGAAATTGAACTATATTGTTCATCATCTGGAGATGGACCGATATATCCGGATTCAAACGGTCAATATAGCAGTTGTTGTTCTCAGTTTGGCTGTATTTTTCAAGGGGTAAAATAATTCAACATTTCTCGTGAAAATATGAGTTTGTTAATGGTGAATTTTATTAAACGGAAAAATTGATATAAACATGCAAAGATATATAAAAAAATATAAGTATATTTTTTGGAACAGTTATTGATTAGCATTAGAAGAAGTAACTGTTGTGTAATGTATATCTTCGCTATAATTATCTTTAATTAAAGTTAATTCATAAACTAATTATAGTAGTAAGTAGTTTGTTCTTAAATATAGCGAAATGGTGAACAGAGCCAAAATCAAGAAAATTTGCATAAATTCCATTACAAAACTTTACAAATTTTCCTTTGGAAGTATTTTTATTCGAAAAATTATGTGTATTGCACTTAATATTAAAAAAGTGTGTTAAAGTGTTACATGCATTTTGCTTTCTAATGTGAAATAATAAATGAGAGACTAAAAATGATCTTATTAAATTTCAAATCAATTAATTTTTTTTATCTTGTTTTCATCTTTTTTTTTTAACATCATCTCAGAGAAAAACACCAATGAGACAGTGATATACATGTAACAACAAAATTTACCACAAAAGACATTTAGAGGTCACAGCACGGCTAAAAAAGACTTTATTATGAATCGGGTATAATTGTTGCTTTAAATTGATTACACTTACCATGCTCTTTATTGCGCCTTTAATTGTATTGTATTGTATTGTATTGTATTGTATTGTATTGTATTGTATTGTATTGTATTGTATTGTATTGTATTGTATTGTATTGTATTGTATTGTATAACAACATATTTCATATAGAAAATAACAAAAAAGTGTGTAATAATGTATCATATAACGCTAGTGCAAAATAAAACTTCAAATAAGTAACATCATCAGTGATAAAAAGTTTGCTATACAATTGAAGGGTTATTATATGAATATTGGTGTAAATTATCCCTCGTAGTATATAATTATATTGCACTCGCCAGCTCGTGAAATATAAAAATCTACTCGGGACAATATTCCCTAATATTAATACAATAACCCTATGATACAATACAATAATATGGAGTTACTGAAATATTGTCCTGGGTAAATTGTGTACAGACTAGAAAGATGAGGTAATTGTTGCCTCCGATAATCGCATGTTTTAGCATCAGGTTGTTACTTAAACAAATTTCAAGCAGACTTGTGTAACATAAAACACTGGTTAGTACCCATCTTATATGTAAAAAGATGACTTTATACATCTATATATTCGTATTCGCCACAATCTACTGGTTATGCATGATATCGGTCAGTTCATGTGTACTTCGACAACCGGATATATTTATCAAATATAGCGGATAATAGATATTTTCATGTAAACATTCTTTAAATATCGTAAAAAAATAGATTTAAATGACATTTGGTTTTATTATTCAAATGAACTAACCGAGATGAAAATATATAGCTAATTTGTTTGGTATACGACTCAAGTAATTTTATTCACCATCATAAATCCTGATACAAACTTATAGGTTTAACACATTTTTTATATGATTTGCCAAAATTTCATTAACAGAATTTATTAAATCCTAGTTCTTTTCTACCAGACAGTTTTTTTTTAACGAAATGGACCAAACTGTATCAAATTGGGCAATGCTGTACCGAAATGGAACAATACTAGATAAGAATGGAGCATTGATGTACCGAAATGTACCAAAATAGATTGTTTATGTATCGAAATTGAATACTACTATAGTGAAATCTAACTAAATCAATTGAAATAAAAATAGATAAAAGAGGAATCAACATGTACTAAATTATCCTCTTACCGTTTCGTCTCAGTAAAAAGGCCTTGCATTATAGTTTTACCTCACAACTGTCAATAGCTGTGTTGTTATGGTAAAAACCCTTTTCATTTAAGAGCTAATTTCCTAATGCTTGTAGATTAAGACTTTGGTTGGCTTGCTTGCTTTGTTTGTATGAATGTTTGCTCAATCATTGTAATTAAGAATGACATCTGCAAACAATATAAATAGGAGGAGTTAAACCTGTGTATATTATATTTAGATTCCTAACCTCCAGGATAACATCCAATCAAATTTAAGTACATGTGTAATGTATACAGGTTTAACTCCGCCTGTTTATATATGTTGCAGATGTCAATCTTAATTACAATGCTTGAGCAAACGTTTATACAAAGAAAGCAAGCCAACCAGTCTCAATTTACAAGAATTAGGAAATTAGTTCTAATTTTTTTTCAATTTAAATAATTAAGTCACAAAAAAATAGCGATGGTATATGTGCTATGTAGACCCACACACTTACACAAACTTACAAACATACATTTTCAGACCATGTGAATGTTTTTATTCTGAATTATCCCTATCTCTCTTCGATTCCATGAATATCACTTTTTGACAACAAAGTGTCTATGGTGTTTTTTCTATTGCAGCATTTAGGCTCAATCCGATGTACATAGTCCTTGTCAATGACATTCGTCATCTTGCGATCCTGTCATTCCAAAAATGCAACAGATGAACACAAAATTAAAGCCTTTTCTGTTAATATTTTGAAATAAGTTTCTCACATATCATAATTAAGGTAAGCTGTAAATGGAAGACTCAGTTGATATATGATACAATACTAAATCATCGACAGGTTTAATTAAAGAAGAAAAGTTTACCAGTAACCAATGCAATCCTGTCGAACTGACTTTAAATAAAGCTAATACTAACAATGAACACTGCCCTTTCCTGGATCTTGATATCTATATCTTTAACGGGAAGCTTAATACCAAAATTTATGACAAAAGAGATGATTTTTCATTCCCTATTGTTAATTATCCATTTTTAGATGGTGACGTTACCTTGTCACCATCTTATGGTGTTTATATATCTCAACTTCGATTCGCTCGTGTTTGTAACAACGTATTTGATTTCAACGAAAGAAATCTCTGTACTACTGAAAAATTATTACACCAGGGTTTTCGATATCACAAACTAGTCAAACATTTACTAAATTTTATCATCGGTACAAGGACATCATTCGTAAATATAAATCAAAATGTAGACATCTTATACGTTCAGGTATTTCACATCCAATATCTTATGGTAATATTCTTTACAAAGCACAAAAATGTCGGCATTCACCTCAAAAGCTAACCAAACCTTTAAACAGACTTAATCGGAAAGGATATAGTTACGATACTGTTGTTAGGTCATTAAGGATTGCATATTTTGGTATTAATATTGATTCACTCATAGGGTCTTTGCATCGGAAATAAACACATTTATTCTAAAACCAGTTGTTGGCATGATACGGGTTATGTTCTTCTCATATATTTTATGATTGTATGATACAAAACCCCTAACGGGAGGGATTGTACTTGATTTTCATATGATGAAGACATAATCTTTCAATCAGTTTAATTGTGGTCTGGAGCTGGCATGTCAGTAACTGCTAGTAGTCCTTTGTTAATGTGTGTATCATTGTCATTTTGCTTAGTTTCTTTTGTTACCTATTCTGACATCGGACTCGGACTTCTTTTAAACTGAGTTTTACTTTGCGTATTGCTATGTGTTTCTTTATTCTACATTGGCTAGAGGTATAGGGGGAGGGTTGAGATCTCACAACACATGTTTAACCCCGCCGCATTTTTGCGCCTGTCCCAAGTCAGGAGCCTGTGGCCTTTGTTAGTCTTGTATGTTTTTTTACTTTTAGTTTATTTATATGTTTTGGAGTTTAGTGTGACGTCCATTTTCACTGAACTAGTACACAATTTTATTTAGGGGCCAGCTGAGGACCACCTCCGGATGCGGGATTTTCTCGCTGCGTTGGAGACCCATTGGTGGCCTTCGGCTTTTGGTCGGGTTGTTGTCTCTTTGACATATTCCCCATTTCCATTCTCAATTTTATTCCATATTGGCACTGTTCATGAATTGTGTATTTTAAACTAAAGTTGTAACCCCTTTGGTAAAATTGAAACTTGTTGCTCTGTTTAGACCATTTTGATTTGATTTAAAATAACAAAAACTTCAAGGAAAATTCAAAACGGAAAGTCCCTAATCAAATGGCAAAATCAAAAGCTCAATCACATCAAACGAAGTGAAAACAACTGTCATATTCCTGACTTGGTACAGGCACTTATGTAGAAAATGGTGGATTAAACCTGGTTTTAAACAAACACATTATAAAATTGCATTATATTGACAACAATGTGTGAACAAAACAAACACATTATAGGAAAAAATGTCCAAAACAGGGGTACAGCAGTCAACATTGTGTTATAGTCGTAATCACTATAAAAACAAAGAAATATGTCAACAAAGAAAAACAAAATGGGATAATAGACAAAGCACATAAGCAAAAAATAAAAGACAAGAATACAAAAAAATTATCATACCAAAATAACACAATGGCGGGATGTATAAGCACCGAGCCACGCCAAAAGGGTATTACCAAAAATGGACTCAACAGTAAAGGTTAATAATTTACAAAGACAAATAAAAGAACACTATGACACGTAATTAAGATGATAAACAACGTCAGTACCTAGAATCTATACTTCAAGACCATCATGTATTATTTGTGAAGTTGATACGGAATATTTATCAACAAGGTCTTGGTATCTTTCGATGTTTTTTTTTTTTTTTTAGATAAAGGACGAGACGTTCTTTGATATAACCCTGTTTCATCAACTTTCTGCCCAGACACTGGTGACAATTTATAAAGTCTGAGTAGCAGCTGCAAGCTCTTGAATACCGAATGAGCTTGGAAATGTATATCACATATGCAGGTGAAGTTGATATACTGCTACTTGGGTATGGGAAATTGATAATTTCAAGATTAAAATTGTCTCGTTTGTCATAGATTCTGCTACTGAGATGACCGCTTGTCAAATTCGAGGTATAAGTTTTAAAATGAGGCGGAGGAAGTCATGACTGTTGTTTCTGTAATTTCTAGTTCTGGAGGATATATTAATGGAACCCAATCAGAAAAGTTTGGATTGTTAATGGTGGATTAAAGAACATCATCAATATATCTGAATGTGAAATTAAATGATCTGGCTTCTTTGATCTTCTTGTTTTTGACAAAGTGTCTGAAGGAACTCCGACTCATATGAAAATAAGAAGAGGTCGGCAAGGAGAGACGCACAGTTCGTTCCCATAGGAATGCCGACAATTTGTTGAAAAAAGTATACCTCCAAATTCAACAAATATGTTGTCAATGAGAAACTCCAGCATACTGATCACTTTTCTTCTGTGTAGTATGTTTTACCTTTTTGTTCACAATTAACAAAATATGCCGTATGGAACCACAAAGTAATAAATTTATAGCGTATGCGACCATTTTTATATCATTGTGGATTATTTCTTTTAGACGATTTTTCAATTTCACATGTGGAATGGTGGTATACAGATTGAAAAATAAAAATATTGATAGAATTAATTTCAGAGAAAGATCGAGATTTAAAATTATCCAGAAGTTCTATAGAGTTTTGAGAATCCACATATGGTTAATACCACTACGCTAGTAAACAGTTTCACAGTATTTCTAAAGACCCTCTTTCACTGCGGACAGAATTTTTGTCATTCTAATGGACAATTCCTTTGTAGAACATGCAGATGAGCCGGCAATGTACCGTTGTTTGTACGGAATTTTGTGAAGCTTAGGTATCCAATACAAACAAGGTAAGTCCTCAGATTTGCTGTTCAATGTAATGTCCATTGAAGCCATGAAGAACTTATGATTCGCCAAAAATCTCATCCTTGTCAAATGATATGTTTTTTGTATGTGGGATTACCTGAGTGCTCATTTATTTCTAATTCTTTTACAAGACACTCGTAGTAGTACGATTGTCATACAAAGACAATATTATTTGAAGACAACATTTATCTGTTTTGGATTTTCAAACTTTTTACCTCTTAGATTCCTGTTGAATTTTATTCCAGAAACACGCATGGTGTGCCCGGAAATATATATATGTCTGGTTCTTTTCCACTAAATCTAGGTTGAAACCGCTTCCGGTGGACTATCAGATTTCCACCATTTAAAACTAAAATTGTCCTCTAAGGACCAAAAGGGGCAATAAAAACTATTAATCGAAGAAAGACAAACCACATAATCACAAAAAGGGAAAGACGAACAGGAAAAAGTCACAAAAACTAAAACAAACGTTGATATTTGTGTGTTGTTGTTATTATTGCTTATAAATGTTCTCCAAACATTTTGTATTTTCGGTTTTGCTAGTGTTAGATAAAAAAATTCATCAAAACGATGATTTTTTTATTTTCATTTTCAAAGCAAAATCAAACAAATATTCGAAGAAATTTTCTTATCTTAGCAAGTACCATTTTGATAATAGCATTTTCCTCACAGTAATATCTCATTTTTTTTAATTTTCAGGTGAAAAGGTTATATATCTATTTATAAAATACGTCTAAAAAATAAGGCAGTGGCTATTTTGCCGGCATTGGCAAAATAGAAAATATGCTATTTTGCCGGCTCTGATTAAAATATCTTAATTCAAGCCGGCAAAATAGCATATTTCTATAGAAATGGCTATTTAACCGGCACAGGCAATATAGTGAATTTGTTATTTTGCCGGTTCTTTGTAAAGAGTGAAATGTAATATTTTACTTTTAAGTACTACTAAAAAATGTGCACTGTCAACATAAGAGAATCAAATAATTACTGATTTAAGAAAACAGCTAACAATATTTGAGATACATATAATCGTTAAATAACATTTATCAGTAAAAGTGAAAATAAGAATTTATTACAGGAAATTTAAATCAAAATATTGAACATCAATTTGTTGCCATGAAATCATATCAAAACATGTAGTTGAAATTATTTCTAAAACCAGTCACTGTCTATATATATAAATGTACCAGAATAAAATCTCAGACTGTTTAACTGTATGTTATTAAAAAATAAAAGTTAAAAATCTCATTGCATCATAAATTTGATAAAACATTATACAATATAACAAAATCAATCACATAGCTTCAAAAATCAAAAATGTTTAAATTAAATGTGCTTTTGAAATAATAGTAAGTTCTTTGAATTGCATATATGCAAGGAGGTTATATGAGAAGGAGAGAGGACGAAAGATGCTAATTACCCATAAAATGTTACCGCCTTTTCTGTAAGTGGGTGTATAATTATTTGAGATCAGTTCGGTCCCAGAGGGAGACTTGGCTTCCGCTTACTAGGCGAGTGACAGTTTTAAAAAAGACGCTTAGTTAACGACTTTAATGCACCCACCTAACATACGGCTATATTATATATCGTTCGAAAGCTAATTAACCGTACTTTCTGTTTTGCCCGGTCGTCAATAATTCGCACGGTGCAATTTTCGTTAAATCAAGCTCAAAGGTCGAATTTGAAAATTCGTAAATTTTGCAAGAATTATAAAAAATGCCCTTTTCTGGTACTTGTATGATTTTTTTTCCTAAAAGTATCTGAATCTTATAAAACAAAATACCATAATTCCAAATCAAATGCAAACTAAAATGTTTATTGTGCAATATTCACAGAAAATTGCATTTCTTGAAAAAACTTCCAAAAATGATAAAATTGCAATAAAAGCTAAAAGTTTCCTCATGTTTGAACATGTATATGTCAAAATACAGTTGATTTCTCGTTTATAGGCCAGAGGATTTTTTTCATCATTTTAAACTGCAATTAATATAATATAGGTCAGGATGCAGCCTTTTAATGAAGCTTTTGCAGTTGCCATAAAAAAACACCATCTACAAATATGGCTAATTTTGCTTTTTTGGCTAGATAATATTGTCAATATCAGCAGAAAATGATAAAATATATTTGGAAAAAGGGTATGGGAAGTACTTTAAAGAACAAACAAGTATATTTAGTAAAAATTAGTTTTCCGATTTCGAAAGACATGTTACGAGGTCTATTTTCGTTCAATATTCGAAGGAATACTGTTTGTACCATGCGCTTTTCAATAACAAAGCCGGCGAATCCCTTTTAATGTTAGCCCATTATTATATACCTTATTAGTTGTTTTATCATCGATGACTGAAAACTAATATTGTGGAATAATGAATACCCTTCCTGGGCAACTGCGATCACCATCTGGTATGGGTAGTGTTCGCACAGTTCGGTGAAGTGTTTTCAGAGTGTTGTTTGTCTGTCCTACTTATCGCTTTGGTCTCTCTCTCTCTCTCTCTCTCTCTCTCTCTCTCTCTCTCTCTCTCTCTCTCTCTCTCTCTCTATATAATATAGCGGAAATGTAAGCATCATCTTGTCCCTATGTCCTTTTTTCTTTGTTCTTTCCATTCATATATCCATCAGTTAGTCTAAAATAACTTTGTAATGAGCAATATTCCTCTTACATTGCTAGGTAGATTTTAGTGAACTTCAAAGTTTAAAAGTGCACATGTGGAGGTTGTACATGAATGGATTTTGTTTACATAATACACATATTAAACTAGTGGTAAATATAGTAAGCATTCCACATTAACGTACCTGCTTTTAAGCTATCTCACAAAGTTAACCCCAATCTAATTAAAATGTAGATCTCTGATTTCGTTATCCACATACGATATATCAGCAGGCAAGTCGTGATATATCTGAATTTTAGTTAGATTGTTTTAACCCATGCTTTTTACGCTTCTACATACCATTTTGTACGGGTTTTTTAATGTCAACTAATATCACTTATTATTGTTATTAGATCTTCGCACCATTAGAAATCGAACGAAAATAATATGAAAATAAAGTGATAAAATGATCAAGTCGCCGTCAGATCAAAAACAAAGAGCTAAGTGCAAAATAAATATTTGAGTTTAGATGACATAAATCAATTTAAAAACTTGGTAAATTCAACCACAATTTTCATTTCTCATATTTGTATAAATATTTTAGGATAAAATAACTTCATTTTAATCATATCTATATTCTTAATGTACATGTATTACTGTCTTTAATATGCGAATGTTCCATCAATGCTTGACAGATGATCTACTTAAATAGTGCTCGTTTTTCTGAATGACTTAAATGAAAATATTATGTGGCACATCTGCATTGAAATTTTAATGCTAAGCCATGGTCAATTAAGTTTGAAACAAGAATGGTTCTAATAAAATTGAGAATGAAAATGGAGAATGTGTTAAAGAGACAACAACCCGACAAAAGAGCAGAAAACAGTGGGTCTTCAACACAGCGAGAAAATTCTGCACCCGGATTCGGGCTTCAGCTGGCCCCTAAACAAAAATCTGTACTAGTTCAGTGAAAATGGACGTCACACTAAACTCCAAAACATATAAATAGACTTAAATCATAAATCATATAAGACTAACAAAGGCCAAAAGGCTTCTGTCTTGGGACAGTCGCAAAAATGCGGCGGGGTTAAACATGTTTTGTGAGATCTCAACCCTCCTCCTATACCTGTAACCAATGTAGAAAATGCCTTTAGTTTTCAGTTTCTTTTAAGCAAATTAATTTGTAACATTTAGCTGAAGTAAACATTAATATCAAAACTGCTTTGTTATGCAAGACATGTAAGAGGTTGCTTTTTTTTACAAAAGGCTTTTGCTGCTGATTGATAGATTTTTTGTTGTGACACCTACACAGTAATTTCGTCCTTGATACTAACATGGCTAATAAATATAACTAATGTATTGTTGACGAGCATTGCAAGTTATCCTGTCGAAGGTCGGTGGTTCCTTGGGCACTCCGTGGGCCACTAAAACAGATCGCCGCAAAATACTTCAGAACCAAATAGTGCTGAAAATTGCGTTAAACACCAACAATTAATCGACCATCTTAATATTACAATATACTAATATGTAAACTATTCAGAAAGCGTAAGTATTGTCATTGCGAATTGCTAGAATTTCCAAATAAAAAAGTTAATATAATGGCAAAATGTCTCAATTTATTTACAAGAAATTACGTACTTTGATAGGATTGAATACGTCGGCCAGGCATGAAGAACATTTTCAGTGGCTAGCTTATATATAATAGCTTTCATTTCCTTAATCAATGCACGATGCAGTATAAGCAACCAAGAAAACATGTAAATATTGAAATATTAAAGTTTCGATTCTAAACTTTCCCCTTAAAGCATGAGTTTCCTGTGTATTATATCCTTTAACCTTTTTGCATTTTTATCAATTTATGTTTTTTCAACCTTATATTGACAACATACATTTTTTTTAACATAGAACAGCTAAAAAAAGCTATCTGATGAAAGATGGCGGTATTTTGGGCAACTGCATAGGTTGTTCTGATTGGCTGTTTGTTTAACAAGAAGCGTAATTGCAGTAATTTTATGATGCCAAAAACATCCTTAGCATTAAATTAAATATGTTATTTGGTTTCATGGTGAATAACAATTGAATCACAGACAAAAATTTGGTTTTCACGCATTTTTATCATTTTCACTGGAATTTCTGGGAAAAGGTCTATTTATTAAAATTCCGACATTAATATTTCAATGCGCATTTGATAAATAACTATTAAAATCTGTTCTAATAGATTTTCATATTTCCATACAAAATATTATTATTCAGAAGACAGAATGTGCAAAAATGCTGACATCTTGTAAAATTAGAAATTGTCTGTCTTTGACCTTTCATCGTGATTTGACGGAAACTGCACCATACGAATATTTGACGACCGGGCAAAAAAGATGGTACAGATGATGTGCTTTCAAATGGTATATGATTTATTCGTATGTTATGTGGGTGCATTAAAAATTAAATTTTGTAGTTAATGTCACTCGTCTATACATAGTGCCTGCAAAATAGCGTATTCTATTTTTCCAGCGCCGGCAACAAATTCACTATATCGCTTAAATTAAAATATTTTAATCAGAGCCGTCAAAATAGCATATTTTCTATTTTGCCGGTGCCGGCAAAATAGCCAATGCCAAAAAATAAACGCGTTTATTCAAAAACGTATAGGATTTCCATGGGCAAATCTATTGTTTCTGGATATACTTTCATTAGGTACGCCCTAGCACAGCTTTTCTGAATATGCTTGCGCAGATACGCTGAAAACGTTCGATGCAAAAGTTGGAAAATTACGGAACGGATATTTAATGTTTATTGAGACGGTGTTTGGCTTAATCTGCCAAGGATAGAGAGGAAAGGACTGGATCGTAACCCTTTGCTAACGAAGATGATCAACCTATGAAACAAATAAAACAAGAACGACATGTTCCTGACTTGGTATAAGTGCACCTTTAATAAAACAAGAACGACATGTTCCTGACTTGGTATAAGTGCACCTTTAATAAAACAAGAACATGTTCCTGACTTGGTATAAGTGCACCTTTAACGGGAAAATGGTAGTTCAAACTAAGTTCCAATGCGACAAACTATTCAAAAGTCGTCTGAATATGCATGTAATAATTGTCACTAGACGTTAGGCAAACAATAAATCAATCACTCTGAATTAAAGAATAGATATTGTCAACAGGAAGAAATCAGAATACTATTGAAAGTCATTTTACAAAATATTTGTCATACTTAATACGATGTATTAACAAAAACTAAAATTCTATCAGAAGTAAAGCAGTTAATTCCTTTTCTGAAACAGACTTATCTGTTTTGGTTGAGGATGTCCTCCTTAGGTGTCCTTTTTAGGTAAACTCAAAATAGTCTCCATAGCACATCTATAGTGCATAAAAATGTATGTTTCATGGATAAATTAAAACTGTTTATTATCTTAAAGTGTGTCATTTAGACTCCTTAATATTCAAAGTGCAATAGATAAGGGTAAGTGATACAAGAACCTTAAAAGATAATCCCATTATCTAAAGTTAGGCCCGTGTAACTTAGTGTAATGCATTGATTGATTGATTGTTGTTTGTTTATCATCCAGTGAACATTTTTCAAAGATATTCAGAAAGATGTTGCATTTATTATGACAGCCTATCCCAAAGAGCAGGACATTATGAACTATATTTTTGCACTTCATTGAGTTAAACGCCAAAGTTCATTACAGTTAATTTACTTATATACAAACTGATCTACACTTTTGGTCCTTTTCACTTCTAATTGTTTTTATATTACACCAGGTTCACAAAACCAATTTTGAGCCAAAATGAGCTGTTGATTCCTTTTGTTTTACTTGTACTATAACTGAATTAAAAGGTTTGTTGGTAGATTGGATTGGTAAAGACCTGGTTGATGGCTCATAAGATATTGTCTGGAATAAACTTTCCACCCAAATTTCAGTCTATTTATATGTTCTCTTGTCTTGATCTTTGACCAACTAACCCCAATATCAAAAGAAATCTTGGAAAGTTTGGGTTGCACTTCACAATTCAAAATGTGATTTAGCAATTAGGACAGGTGAATTTTAAAAAAAGACAATTAGTGTGCAATATATAATTTGTTAATAAAGTTTTTAAATCACAGGAGCTTAGGTACAGGATTTAGATGTTTTTCAAATGCATTAGCTGAATATTGAAATTTCTTTTATATTACATACTTAATACTACTATGCTCGTCTTACCCTTGTTTTAGTGAATTTTTATCAACACTTGATACAATCCCTTTCTGGTTGACTGTCAGCATTATCATAGCCATACTGGATATAGGTCTAAAATTTATTTCAATGTTTATTTCCACCTTTTTAAAGATGATCATTGTGATGCAATTTTACTCCAAAAAAGATGCAAAATACCAAGTACCTGAACATGTATCTAATTTTCCAACAGTTGATGGCAATGCTTTAAGTAAAAGTATCACTTTTTGGGTTGGTTTTTTTTTTTAATTTCCTCTGTACCATATTTTGGTGACACATGTTAAATTTTCATAACCATTGTTGCAATATTATATGACAAATAAATGCAGAATGCTGCCATGGATTCAGAAAACAATTATTATATTTCACAATATTCACTATTGGAGATCAAATCTATGGAATATACTGTTTACATATGTTATGCACATGCATGACACAAACAGTAAACTTAATTGTTAGAAAACCAGCCAAAGAGGATGGTTAAAAATTATAATGGTAAATTTTTATTTTATTTCATACTATATATAAAAAATAAGAAGATGTGGTATAATTGGCAATAAGACAACTCTCCACCAGAGACCAAATGACATAGAAGTTAACAGCTATATGCATTGCTACTAAACAGTTGGATATGGTTCAAGAGATAACATCCAGAAAACAAAATTTTGCCCAAATTCCAGGCTATGAAAGGCCGCTGTGACCTTAATATTTGACCCAAATATCAATAGGGATCTTTTATTAATCTATGGAGCATTATTGAACCAAGTCTATTTATAGCTGCTTTGACCTTGACCTTGACCTTAGACTAATTAACCAACAATATCCATAGGGGTCTTCCTCTTCATATTTGGCATTATTATGCCAAATTTGATAAAGATATTTCTAATGGCCCAAAGATTTTGTCCAGAAACCAAAATGAAGACTCCTGGACCTATTAAAGCCTTGATCTCATTCTTCACATTATTAGTGGAGTTCCCAAATTCGCCCCAACTTACCTAAAAAATAAATAAATTTCCCTGAAGCTATCAACATCAGTGATAAAGGAGTAATGATTTTCTGAAGTATTTATAATTCATATTCCTTATAGCAAAAATGTATACATATTATACACATCTATGCTTTATTTCAAATACTTGGAAAACTGAAATTATCATATTCATTGTTTGGTAAATGTGACACTATTATGGCTACACAAAATTAAAAAAAGGCTAGTTTATCAAAATCAACAATGTCTTCTTTTGAAGAATTTTAATATTTACATAATGAGAGCATACATTCACACTAAGTACACAAAGGTGTAAATCAATACACTTATATACTTATCTAACATATCACAATAAATATATTTATAATACTGCTATGAGATTATTTACATGTTAAATCATTGCAATAAATGTAGAGGGAAATTCTAATCAAAGTGCTTGTGAGCACTGAAGGGTAAAGATTGCTTTCATTTTCCATTTTGTGAATTTTTAAATAAAATATTGAATTTTAATTTGCTAGGCAAGTTAAAAAATTTAGTTGGAGTTATCTTCCTTTGTTCATGACTGTACATTTGTAGTTGAACCTATTTTTATAACAGATTCATAAACCATGCATTACATATGTAATTTTTAATAAAAACATGTTTTCTTGACAAGTATGGTGATTCAAATACACATCATATTGTAACTTAAATATCAAAGTATAACATATCATCAATAAATTGCATGACATTGAATGGATAGGATCTAAATAATGATCACTTCAGTGCACTTTTTTATTTGAACTATAAAAGGTAGTGATCAACCTTGGAAGATATAAATATCAGTCAGTACCATAGGGATTCATGCAATCATTACCCAAAAATATTCATAAGGGTTCTGTGGAACCCTGTGTCTTGCCTGCGATTGCTGCTGTCAGAATAAAAGTGTAATGTTGACTCAAAAAGTGAGTCCATTTATCAGTAAAATACAGAATTTAAAAAAAATGCAAAAAAAAATTCAAAGTTTTTCTTTAGATCTATTTCTTGGTCTTGAAGATGAGCTTCTGTCCAAGTTTCATAACAATCCATGAAGGTGTACAAATTTATCATGTAAATAAATATTTTCAAAATTTTGCCCTGGATACTGTATTTTGGTCATAAACAAGCTTCTGTCCCAATTTCATAAAATTCCATATAGATTTGACAAAGTTATTGATGTCCAAAAAAACTTTAACCACAGACTGAACCTAAATGTTGATGCTGCCGACGACGGAATCTATTATGCTATGTCTCGCTTTCGCGAAATAAATTTCACAGGCTCGACAAAAAGGGAAGGAAACTCCAATGAATTTCTCATGACTTCATATTTATATGTGTTCTGTGAAATCTTAATGATTTCTAAGCTGACAACACACATCCTAAGTTTGTAAATGAAAATATCAATTAGTTTCTTGAAACAAGATAATAGTAAAAAAAAATTGTAAACAATTGAAGTGCACTAGGCTTAAAAGGTTTTGACTCCATTAACTTTGAGGAGAAATAGGGGTCCTGCTTATTCTAATAATGTTAATAGATAAAAAAAACTCCTGATCCAATGCCTACTAAATTTCTTGTTGGTAGAGTTCCCTTAAGTGGACACAGATGGTATGCAAAGCTGTCAAATAAAAATAATTAAATATCTCCAAATTGACATCAACACTTAAGCATGCTAAGTAAACTGCAACTTGTAAATGTAAATTTAGTAAGATAAAAACTAAATGCATTTATTAAGTGTACATCTATTGACAAGGTGGTGATGGATATAAACATCCAATGAAACAAAGTAATACTGTAATCAAGTGTACATGTATCTGTTAAATTTTGTTTTTGTTCAGCAATCTACACCCTATACCAGTAGGAAGTGTATACAGATAACTGGAACCCTGCCAATTGTGAACCCTGCCAATACAATTTCTTCTGTAGCATTATAAAGCAATATCTGGTATAAGTTGATACACAATGATTTCACATATAATTTTTACAATAAACTTGTGATGTATTATTTCCTTTTAAATAATACCACTATAAATCACATAAATAATTCACTTCAATACACATACATACTATGCAAAACTTTATTCATTTAAAATGATATGAAGGTGTGAGCAACATACAAATTGCCATCATTATTATTATTAATTCTTTAACATCAGAAATTCTTTGCATGAATTTAATGAAACTGTTGATACTGGTGTTAACAGTCAATACACCAATTTGTGTTATCTCAAAATTTTTTTATAAAAATGTGCAACTTAATTGTACTACAAATGTTGTATGCAAAACTACTGCATGTATATGTTTTGTATCCTTAAGAAAACATTTAACAAATTACAAATTAACACAAAAATCCAAGAAACTAACAGGAAAATACAAAATGATATGTAAATCTAAAATTACAGAAAAAGATGATTAATGCCACCACAAAAGATACCATGCTTATAAGTGATTATGTCAATATATTTTGGTTAAGTTGATTTTCAGAAGTTTTAGTTGAGAATAATTCTATTAACACCAAGAAAAATCAAAAGTTTCAAATGAATAACAGAGTATGAAGCAAGTCAATGTGCGGCAACATATAATTGTTAATCCCAATAATGTGTACATAATTGCTTCTAATATGAATGTGCACAACGTTCTCTTCTCAACATGCTGATGCAATATCATGTTATCTTCCTCATAGACCTTTTTGTATTCTTCTGCAAATGTTTTATCAGCCTCATGGTATACATTTTCTATATATTATATTTTACTAAAATGACAAACTATTAGATCTGTTCACATTGAAGTTCTTTGCAAAAATTTGTAAGGGTTCCGCGGAACCCAGTGTCTCGCCTACTTTTGCTGTTAATCGCAGGCTCAACAAAAATGAGGGATAAAAAATAATAAAAATATTCCTCTCTATACTATCTTTTGATTGTAAGTAGCTTCTGTCCAAGTTTGGTAAAAATCCAGGATAGTTTATGAATCTAATAAATGTTTTAAAAACTTAAACTGCAGACAGTATGTAATGTTAACTGGAAGAAAAACTAAGTCCATTTATAAGTAAAATATGGGAAAAATGGAACAAAATTTTAACAAAATTTCCTTCTAGATACTAGCTTTTAATCATAAACTAGCTTCTGTCCAAGTTTGGTACAAATCCAAGATAGTTTAAGAAAGTTGTTAAAATTTTAAAAACTTTAACCACAGAGTGAATGTAATGTTAACTGGCAGAAAAACTAAGTCCATTTATAAGTAAAATACGGAAAAAATGATTTTTTTTTTTTACAAAATTTACTTTTGGATATTATCTTATGATCATAAACAAACTTCTGTCCAAGTTTGGTAGAAATCCAGGATAGTTTAAGAAAGTTATTAAAATTTCAACCGACCAACGCCCGACGGAATGTAGGATCGCTATGTCTCGCTTTTTCGACAAAAATGATATTATTATATTAGTTTCAAAATATCTGATTTAGACCTCTAAAAATCATTACAAAGTTTTCTACATTATAAAACACTTTAAAAATATTAGTAATTCTACAATAACACAACTCATACTAAAAAACAACTTTTGGATAAATAAGAATTATTTCTATGAAACAGTGTTTACATATTATCTACCAGTAATTTCAGTGATGTGTGATAAATTTAACAGATTTCAAAAAAAGAATTAAACACCTAAAATCTCTTGCTACCTGATCAATCTCGAAAAAAAATTCGTCTGCCAACATTTATTTTTCAAATTTTGGAATGTACACATCAAATTGAAAATTCAACTTTTGAAACACCTATACTATGGTTCTACAGTGTTTACTACATTGCTGAGAACAGGGAAGGTAGAAACCTGGTACAAGTCAGTGCTAGTACTCAATTTGCTAAAGTTTGGACTAATATGATTAAATTGTTGAAAACAAATATCTCAAAACACTTAAATTTAACAAAATATTACTATTACAAACAGATCAAAATACTTTAATTAAACAAAATATTACTATTTGTTTACAAGCCATTAAATTTGGCAGTCATGGCAGAGGAATAAACAAAGAAGGAGGTATAAGAGCCACTATTTGGCCACTGAAGTCAAAAAAAATATTAAATTTATTCAATCTTTTCAAAATTATGTTAACCTGTAGATAAAAAACAAAATGGATGATAAAAATCTTTTAGCATAGAAATGTGATATAGGATGTTCCTGTGACATTATGAATAAGTCATAAAGGACATATATATTTGACTAAAAATGTCCATTTAACATGTTTTCAGTAAAATTTATTATGGGCAAAAGCTTTCCTCAAAAAGATATTTTTCACTCAAATCATCTTTGCAACAGAGATCTTGTGGCTATATGGTTAACATTGTAACTCATTTCTAAATATTTGAAAAAATCTAAAAATAAAGCAACTGAAGTTTTTTTCCTTAAGTTATTAGGTCTTGGGCAAATTTACTAGGTTCACTTAATATGTCTCAGATTAATACTTTCTGTGAATAATATTTTGATAGGTTTAAGAAAAGGCCAACAAGCATGACAAGTGGAGTTATCAATATTAAAATTTTACAACGTTGTAAATTGCACAGTAATATATCACTAGTCTACAGGAAAATGTATAAAATCATTATTATGGTACATGTACAAGCATTTTTTTCTGTGCTTGTGAACCAACTAAACACTGATTGTAAATAATATATTATAAACATAAAACTGAAAATTATATTTTTCAGAAAACATATACAAGTTTAAGCTACGGGTATACTATTTACAGCTTATATAGTTTTGAAGATTTATACCCTGTATTAAAAGGATTGAACCTTTTACTGAATGTGAATAGGAATGAAAAAATGACAGGAATTCAATACATAAATAGGATTAAAATATATAACACCTTGTCCCTTATCCAAAATCATGGCATCCAGTTACCAAAATCATGTACAGCTTTTTCTTCTTTAACTCTATGTTGATGACTGGGTAACTGGAAACAGTCAACAGGGAATGCACTAACAGTTCGATTATATAACATCAAACTGAACTCTAAACATCCGACTACATGAAGTTTGTGATCTTCTTGTATACTAACTATCGATGTCACATTTAAAAATCTGGTACATACTGCTCCAACTTTAGATATTGATCCTAAACATACTGTTGGTGGCTGTTCAGCTGTAAGAGATAAACCATAAGTACATCGAAAACAATAAGAACAAAGTTAGAATTATGTCCCTGTACTATTATTTACAGTTTGTGATTTTCATTGTGTTTCATATATGTGACAGAATTAATGGACAGAGGCAGATTGGCCTTCAATTGAACCCAAAGACTTGACAAAATGTTAAAATGTTAAGGTGAAAATAAAGTTTTCCAGGACAAATAATAAACAAGACTTTAACCAGTAGGGACAACACAGACATTAAAAATAAAATAGCACAAAATATGCTTGTGAACCAACTAAACACTGATTGTAAATAATATATTATAAACATAAAACTAATAAAATGCTCAAGCGCAGCTTGATACGACCGCAGAGGTTGAACCCTGAATAGTTGGGGCAAGTATGGACACAACATTCAAGCTTGATACAGCTCTGAATTTGGATTGTGATTAAATATTTGACACAGCATAGGTTTCTGACACAGAATGAATGTGGTCTAAGAACTTAAAAATTTAAATTGGACATTCACCTATTATGGTCCAATATCCAAAATCTAAATACATGGTTAGATTCAGCATATCAAAGAACCCCAAGAGTTCAATTTTGATGAAATCAAACAAAGTTTAATTTTGGACCCTTTTGACCTCAATGTGGACAAAGTTGATAACGGGCCCAAAATCAAAAATCTAAATACATGGTTAGATTCAGCATATCAAAGAACCCCATATATTCAATTTTGTTGAAATCAAACAAAGTTTAATTTTGGACCCCGATTTGGACTAACTTGAAAACTGGGCCCATAATCAAAAATCTAAATACAGGTTTAGATTCAGCATATCAAAGAACCCTAAGAATTCAATTTTTGTTAAAATCAAACTAAGTTTAATTTTGGACCCTTTGGACCTTAATGTAGACCAATTTGAAAACGGGACCAAAAATTAAGAATCTAAATACACGGTAAGTTTCGACATATCAAAGAACCCCAATAATTCAATTTTGATGAAATCAAACAAAGTTTAATTTTGGACCCTTTTGACCTCAATGTGGAAAAAATTGATAACGGGGCCCAAAAATCAAAAATCTTAATACATGGTTAGATTCAGCATATCAAAGAACCCCATATATTCAATTTTTGTTGAAATCAAACAAAGTTTAATTTTGGACCCCGATTTGGACCAACTTGAAAACTGGGCCCATAATCAAAATCTAAATACATGTTTAGATTCAGCATATCAAAGAACCCTAAGAATTCAATTTTGTTAAAATCAAACTAAGTTTAATTTTGGACCCTTTGGACCTTAATGTAGACCAATTTGAAAACGGGACCAAAAATTAAGAATCTAAATACACGGTTAGATTCGGCATATCAAAGAACCCCAATAATTCAATTTTTGATGAAATCAAACAAAGTTTAATTTTGGACCCTTTGGACCTCAATGTGGACCAATTTAAAATCAGGGCCCAAAATCCAAAACTTAATACACGATTAGATTCAGCATATTAAAGAACCCTAAGAGTTCAAGAATAAAACCCCATTGAAATTGGTCAAGAAGTAAGCAATTTATACAAAGTATCTTCTTTTGCACAATACTGTGCAATTGAATATTTCTTGCAATTGCGCAATACTGTGCAATTGAATATTTCTTGCTATTGCGCAATACTGTACAATTGACAATTTCTTGCTATTGCGCAATATTGTGCTATTGGATATTTCTTGCTATTGCGCAATACTGTGCAATTGAAGATTTCTTGCTATTGCGCAATACTGTGCAATTGAAAATTTCTTGCTATTGCACAATACTTATTATATAATAATTTACACATCCTGTTAGGTGTGTATCTCCTGCCATATCATTATTATTTGCTTTTAAATATAAATCAGAAATAACCAACTTAAAATGGAAAATTTTAAAGAAAAAAAGGAAAAAAGAACCCCCTCAATTTTTGAACCCCTTATGATTCATCACCCCAAACTCAATCCCAGCCTTCCTTTGAGGTATGGTACCTTGCAGTACAATTTCAGAGGATCCATACACTTGAACACAAGTTATTTTCTGGAAACTAGAAAATGCTTATTTTGGCCCTTTTGGCCCCTAATTCCTAAACGTTTCGGGCAATTACCCCAAACTCAATTCCAGCTTTCCTTTGTGATATGGAACCTTGTAGTACAATTTCAGAAAGATCCATACACTTACACACAAGTTATTGTCATGAAACTAGAAAATGCTTGTTTTTGCCCTTTTTGGCCCCTAATTTCTAAAATTTTGAGGCAATTACCCCAAAATCAATCCCAGCATTCCTTTGTGATATGGAACCTTGTGGTACAATGTCAGAGAGATCCATACACTTACACACAAGTTATGTCTGGAAGTTACAAAATGCTTATTTTGGCCCTAATTCCTTAACTGTTGGTACCATAACCCCAAAATCAATCCCAACCTTCCTTTTGTGATATTGAACCTTATGGTAAAATTTCATAGAGATCCATTCACTTAAACTAAAGTTAGAGTGCGAAAACCAATGCGTCTTCAGGCGGCACGGCGACGCCAACGTCATACCAATATACGACCACAAAAATTTTTTTGCGGTCGTATAAAAATTATATTTTTCAGAAAACATATACAAGTTTAAGCTACGGGTATACTATTTATAGCTTACATAGTTTTGGAGATTTATACCCTGTATTAAAAGGATTGAACCTTTTACTGAATAGGAATGAAAAAATGACAGGAATTCAATACATAAATAGGATTACAATATATAACACCTTGTCCCTTATCCAAAATCATGGCATCCAGTTACCAAAATCATGTACAGCTTTTTCTTCTTTAACTCTATGTTGATGACTGGGTAACTGGAAACAGTCAACAGGGAATGCACTTACAGTTCGATTATATAACATCAAACTGAACTCTAAACATCCGACTACATGAAGTTTGTGATCTTCTTGTATACTAACTATTGATGTCACATTTAAAAATCTGGTACATACTGCTCCAACTTTAGATATTGATCCTAAACATACTGTTGGTGGCTGTTCAGCTGTAAGAGATAAACCATAAGTACATCAAAAACAATAAGAACAAAGTTAGAATTATGTCCCTGTACTATTATTTACAGTTTGTGATTTTCATTGTGTTTCATATATGTGACAGAATTAATGGACAGAGGCAGATTGGCCTTCAATTGAACCCAAAGACTTGACAAAATGTTAAAATGTTAAGGTGAAAATAAAGTTTTCCAGAACAAATAATAAACAAGACTTTAACCAGTAGGGACAACACAGACATTAAAAAATAAAATAGCACAAAATACAACACTGAAAACTAAGGCAAAAGCAACACGAATCCCTTTAAAACAAACTAAGGGTGATTTCAGGTGCTCCAGAAGGGTAAGCAGAACCTGCTCCACTAGTAGCACCTGTTGTGTATTTCATGGTAAGTACAAATATGATGATGAGTCTCATTCGATCATGTCACAATTGATGAAAAGAGGGACCGTGGTTACAACAATTGGCACATATAAGTGCTCATCTGTGATACAGATATTCTATAACAGACAACCATCTGGTGATAGTGTCCATACAACTTTTGAAGGGATGACTTCAAATTTATTACTTGGAACCCTATGTTCAACAGCTAAATTGGAAGCAGCATCCCTCTATCAAGGAAATCGTAATAGGAAACGCAATCAATTGGGAGATATATACTCTTTATGGTCTACCAAATTCTCAAACAGCAGCAATTGTTTCATTTCTGTGGCAGTCTTGAATCTGATTCTTTAAATCAATTTACCTTAGTATGGATAGAAAAGTATTTTTACTTATAACAAACACACTGTTTTATTTACAGACAATTTTATCTAATCATTATGAATTATTCAATTGTCATCCCTTATTTTATTTGACTTTGCTATCTCAAAAGAAGGGGACTGTTGAGAGTTCAAATATCAGCCTGAGCCACTTTATGAACAGTAGTAGCTATGAGCATGTGTATACTTAATTTTCATTTTGTAATGTGAGTTTCTTTTCTCTTTTCTCTTTTTTTCATTTTCATATTTTGTATGATCTAAATATGCTTTCATGGAAACAATCTGGCATAATTTTTCAACAAATATTTACTGTGAGGAAGAAGACAAGTTTTTTTGTCACTGTATATTTTGCAGGTATTTTTGGGATGTTGACCAGACTTTCTGTGCAACTCTTGTAAATTTCCTATTCCCAAAAATGTCCAACGTGTTAACTTGTTGTCTTGTGAATATCTACCAATTACTCCATGTACTCAGACCTCTTTCAAATTATTAGTTTGTTTCAGTTGAAACAGAATTGTTTTTATAACATATGTCAACCAAATTCTCAAAGAGCATAAATAAATATACTATAGGTCTAATGTATATGCCTGCTTATTACTTACCTGATATAATCTGTTTATCCAAAAGTTTTTTATCTAATGAAAATCTGTAGTCAAATTCCTAAAATTAAAAGCACCAACAATGATCATGAATTTTTGAAATCAGGTGATGACGTAGATGTTATGATTCACTTTCAGGATAAAAATATTTTTAAGTTCAATGGTATGAGTAAAGGGATAAGTGTCCATATTAACTGTCCTTATGGTTATATTAATTTCCAATTTACTATAGTATGATACAAAGCGTTTATCTACTGAAAGAGGAAGACCTACTGAAAAAAATTTCAACCATTTGTAGAAATTTGGCTATTTATTCACCAGCATAACTCCATCACTAAAACTTCTTGTCTAAATACTACAAAGTTGATAAACAAGAATTGGTATGAACTCATTATAAACTTGCCTGAGATTTTGTCATAAAGGTAAAATTGGCACATGCTGTATTATTTACATGCATCTTCTTCATCTCCAGTCTACCACAACAAAAACATTCATAATCTTCACAGTCACAAAATCCAACACTGTTGGTCATAGTAAGATTTCTTAATGTTATCGTCTCATTCCCAACTGTCTCATTAATCTTTGATGACAGTAATTTTGGATAATTTATGCTAATTTTTTCTTCTTTTTGAAGATAAGAAGTATCTTTCATTATGCCTCCAACATCTTCCAATGATAAATTAAGGGGCCACAAACCTTGCTGATATAGTAATTTTTTGTACTGTTTTGGTTGAAATACACCAAAAGCTGACAGTTTTTCCAGTGTTTTATTTTTTACACTCTTTCCCATTTCTAAAGTTTTATTTTTAATTTTTTCCAGTACAATATTTAAGTTTCCCTTCACTTCTGGTGACTTCACTGATGTTTTATTTCCAGATTTTTTATCTACTTTTGCATTCACTGATGTGACTTTAATATCTTTTTCAGAAATTTTCTTTTCTAAATTAACATTAGGGTTTTTTGTTTCCTTCTTTTTCTCTGCTGAATTCTTTTCTTTTTTCTTTTCATCCTGTTCCTTTTCGAATCTGTCGGATTCTTTTTTCCCCTCGCTCTGTTGTGGTTTCTTGACCAGATCTGGTTTGGCAATAACATTATTGACAGTTCTGTCTTTCAAGCTTTTCTCTTCATTTTTTCTTAGAACAATCTGAGTCTTTGATAAATTATCCGAAAAACTTGTTCTTGTTTCTGTTTCTGTAAAGCAGAATATAGTATCAGATATTTTTTTTTTTTTTTTTAAAGTTATGCAAAGCATATTGTTTTATTTCAAATGATAATCGTCTTTCTGCTCAATAAAAAATAATAAATATCATTGTCATTCTAATAAGGCCAAAAAAAATATGTCTGTTTCAGGTAACATGATAAAATAAATAGGGTAGGTAGGTCGGTATTTCGATTTTATTTTTTGCGACATGATTTTGAGTTGTGTGGTCTGTCTTGCGGTGGTCCTAGTAGTCCATGGGCCAAGTTTACCTGTATTCTAATGATTGGATTATTTCCCATGGTAATTTGTTGGGAAAAAGATGGCAGCAAAGTGTTTATTTCATCACATGAGTCGTGAGTTTCCTAAAAACAGCTGTCATCTTCATGATTGTGAACATTGGGATGTATCAGGCAATTAATTAAATTAATTGGCAACTTAACTTCCGCTTTGACACGAGTTCAGTTAATTTTTCACTTTAGGATGGATATAAAATGACTTAGGGTTGGTGCTCAAATTAAGGTTGGTCGTTTAACTGCAAACCGACAAATTTCTTTTTTTGCCTAATTTCACAACTATTTCTATGTGAAATTTGTAGTATTTTGCCTGATTAAAATAAATTGCTTCGCTGAGCGCAGCTGGATACGACCGCAGAGGTCCAACCCTGAACAGTTGGGGCAAAAATGGACACAATATTCCCGCTTGATACAGGTTTGAATTTGGAATGTAATTAAATATTTGACACATAATAGGTTTCTGACACAGAATAACTGTAGTCAAAGAACTTAGAACTGGTCATATGATTTGAATTTATATTCAATTTTTTGCTTTTGTGCAATACACTATGCTGTTGCGAAATGCCCCTAATACCTAAACTGTTTGGACTATAATCCCCAAAATCAAACCCAACATTCCTTCTGTGGTTATAAACCTTGTGTTTAAATTTCATAGATTTCTATTTACATTTACTAAAGTTATTGTCCGAAACCAAATGTCTTCGGACGACGACGATGTGATACCAATATACGACTGCAAAATTTTTTGCGGTCGTATAAAAAAAAATATAGGTAGGTAAGAAAATTTTAAAAATTTTGTTGCTTTTTCGTGTCAAATTTGCCATGCTGTCAATTTTGTAAATTTGGGATTTTTCTCTTTTTTTAGAACAAAAAGCATATTATTTCAACTTTTTTGTTATAAATGATTGGAAAAAAACATATCTAGGAAATTTGAAAAGAAAAAATTGATATGGGATGTACATGTTTCTGGTAAAATCATTTCTTATAACCCTCACCCATTTTCTCAACATTTTGCCTAATGAGACCAACTTGATTGGTTATAAAATTTGAAAATTTTATTACTCAGAAACTACTTATTGTAAATACACAATTTTTTAACAGAGTTAAGTTTGATTATAATATTTTTTAAATTCATTGATATTTTCCACTTGTATCACTTGTTTTGGAAATAATTCCAGAACGAGATTTCAACAAGACTGAAACATCAGAAGAATACATCCTTTATTAAAGTCCAATTTAACTTGATCAGGAATAAGACTTTTGTGACTAGTATGCAAGTTCCTTGTAAACAATAAGGCAGACAATCATTTAGATAAAGTTTTTGAATAATTACATATGCAATACTGTTTCCAAGGCACAAAAATAGTATTCCTATACTATGATTTTTTTTTTTTTATTTTTGGTGTTTTAACGCCACTTTTAAGCACCGCTTTTGGGATATTTCATGGCGGCCAGTTTTTATTGGTGGAGGAAGAGTGCCCAGAGAAAACCATTGACCTTCGATAGGTAAACTGACAATCCTAGTCAATTAAGATTGAGTCAAGTACGGGTTCGAACTCACAACCTCAGTGTTGACTGGCTAGTGATTACAGTAGTAACTACTTAGACCACTCGGCCACCGAGGCCCCTTCCTATACTATGAAAGTTAAATTGTCCTTTAATTAAGTAAAAGTGACATTTATTCCAAAGTTATAGACTCCACAAAGATATCACAACCACAGTACATCTTAAGGCCTCTTCTGAACATTTGAAGGTCCCTACTATGTATTGGTTACCTAAACTACACAAAAAACCAGTTAAATATCATTTCATCTCGGCCTCTAGTACTAAAGTTTTCTACAACTAATCTTTCAGTGCTTTTAACCAGTTCCTTAACTGCTATCAAAGAACTTATCATTAACTTTTGTAATAAAATATATGAAAATAGTGGAATTAACTATTTTTGGAGTGTAAAAAAAATTCTTTGGATGTTTTAAATAAATTATGTGCCTTTGATGGTCCTTTTGATTCTGTTCACAGTTTTGACTTTTCAACTCTTTACACTACACTTCTGCACAAATTTATCAAACAAAAGTTTTCCTATTTAATTAAATGGTCCTTTGGTAAATCTGAATGCAAATATATTTGCTGCAACTCATTTAAAGCCTTCTTCTCCAAAGAGAAAGGTAAATATGCTATATATACTTACTGGAAACTGTGATGAGATGATTGAAGCTGTTAATTTTCTCCTTGATAATATTTATATACGTTTCGGCAATAAAGTTTATTGACAGGTTGTAGGTATTCCTATGGGCACCAATTGCACCCCTTTGATAGCAGACTTGTTCTTGTACTGTTATGAATCACAGTTTATGACCAAACTCAGTAAAGACCCATCTAAATTGCATTTAATTGATAAATATAACTTAACAATATGTAAGGAAAATTACTTTTTGTTCATTACTAAAAATGTTTACTAAGATTTAGCATATGTTTATGAGAGTCATTCCTGAAGATTGAATCTGATGTTCAGTAGTTGTCGTTTGTTGATGTGGTTCATTAGTGTTTCTCGTTTTTTATATAGATTAGACTGTTGGTTTTCCCGTTTGAATGGTTTTACACTAGTAATTTTTGGGGACCTTTATAGCTTGCTGTTCGGTGTGAGCCAATGCTCTGTGTTGAAGACCGTACTTTGACCTATAATGGTTTACTTTTATAAATTTTGACATTGGCACTCTATCCACATCTTCTTATATCTATTATGTACATCACTAATTAATAAGTAATTATTCAGATTAAAACACAGATTTGTTTATATAACAATAATCAGCAATTTGATTTCTATAAGTGTTCATGGCCTGTCCCCTTAGGGTGCTTATTTAGCAATATGATTGCATAACAATTAAAATTTACAATTCACTTAAACACTGCAATAAAATGCATTTTTTTAAAGTTTCAAATTGGATTATTGAAACAAAGCTTTGAAATTAACAAGGTATCCTGAAATGTGCAAAACTTGTATTCTGCCTACTTAGAATAAGGGGAGAAAAGGAAGAAATTGAATTTTCAATCTTCAGGAATTACTCTCAATGGTTACCTGTATAAAATGTATATATTTAGCTATAATACTATTAAAGTACAAGTCTTTACTATTCATCAATCATATTACCCAGTATTGCCCAGTAATACCTGTTTCTGTGAGTATTGCCCAGCCTTGGAAAACCAGGGTTTTCCTGCCCGTTTTCCTGCCCGGGTAATACTTTGCCAACCCTGAAAGGAACTTACTTTAAATAAATCAAATATAAATGGTAATAACTGTCCTTTCCTAGATTTAGGTATATAAATTTTTACACCAGAAACTCTACATTAAAATTTACGACAAAAGGGACGATTTTTCGTTCCCTATTGTTGATCTTCTTTTTTTTGGACGGTGATGTTCCTTTGGCACCATCTTATGGTGTTTATGTATCACAACTCATTCGCTATGCCCGTGTCTGTTGTGACGTATTGGATTTCAATGAATGTTATCTATGTAATACTGGTAAATTATTAAATCAGGAATTTCTTTACCACAAGTTACTTAAAACCTTTACTAAATTCTTCCATAGATATAAAGATTTGGTTTTGAAGTTTGGTTGTACCTGTAGAAAACTTATTACAAATGGGATAGCACATCCTCATTTTTACGGAGATGTTGTTTACCGAACCTGGAAATTCAAAAACGATCCGGGTAAACTATCGATCCTTTAAATAAACTTATTCTAAAAGGTTACCAATTCAACACTGTAATTTGATCTTTGAATATTGTTTTTAATGGTATTAAAATGGATTTTGTTATCAGTAAATTAAAATCAAGCTAAATATTATTGTTATATACATATGCACATTCATGGCTCTACAATCTGTAGATACCTGTATCTTGGCATTGCACAAGGTCATGTTTTTCTCTGACTGTTTATGATGTCTTTACTCTAAATCCATTGCATGTTCGATGTGTACTGATTGATATTTTAGTCTTAGATGCATGATTTTTTTTCATTAGTTGTTATAAATTGGCTTTGAACTAGCTGTCAGTAACTGCGAGTACTCTTAGATCTGTACTTAGTGTCATTTTGTTGTAGGGATGTATAAGTTCCCGTCCACATCCACTCTGTGTTTTTGTAAGTTGTATTTCTATTTGTATCCATCTGATGAGTTAAGCCTTTTTCAACTGATTTTTATAGTTTGTTCTTATGCTGTACTGTTACACCACTGTTCCAGGATAGGGGAGGGTTGGCACCTTCATAAGAGTTTAACCTCGCCACATTCTGTATGTGCCTGTCCCAAGTCAGGAGCCTGTAATTCAGTGGTTGTCGTTTGTTACTGTGTACATGGTAACATATTTGTTTTTTGTTCATTATTTTGTACATAAATTAGGTCGTTTGAATTGTTTAATATTGCCATTTTGGGGCCTTTTATAGCTGACTATGTGGTGTGGGCTTTGCTCATTGTTGAAGGCTGTACAGTGACCTATAGCTATTAATTTCTGTGCCATTTGGTCTCTTGTGGAGAGTTGTCTCATTTGCCATCATACCACATCTTATTTTTTTATTTATTATCAAAATAAGCAGTATTACACTGTATAAAGTAGTTTTCATGTAATATCATTCAGTTTTCTGGTTTTTAACCAGTTTTCAGCAGTTTTCAAGTTATCAGTGTATCCGTTTATTGCATGGTAAATAATTTGTTTAAACATCCCTTGGCTACTGTGTACTTTTGAATAAGGGTCTGCTCTGGCCTCTTAATCGCTAAGATGACCACCATTCCACAGTACAACTTTACAATTACATTAATTATTACAGTGGCAAAAATTGCAGCGCTGATAGAACTTAAGTATAGTACTTTGTTATCGGTAGTTTCCATACCGATATCGTATCATAGTCTTTAAAGTGTAAATTATTTGTATCATAGTGACAGGCTAACGTGCTTACTTGATGGTTGAGGCAAGGATAAGAAAATGTAAATCATCCAGAATGTTGTAACACATAATATTGCAAATAGAAATTGTCGCTTTTTGTATAATAATCTCAAAATTGCCATGTTCCCGAAACATTCTTTTTATCATTCAATGTCAAATTGTAGCATTTATTGCAAGATTAAATTTTACTGAGTTTGAAACGCAGACGTGATGTCTAAATGCCAAGGTTACATTTTCGCCCCATGTATGGTTCGTCCTATTGCGTATACCACAGCAGGACAAGAAGATATACATAGGCGATGACCGTAAAGTGTCATTATGAAATCGGGTAAAAAGGGTTTATAGTTGGACACAAAAAAGAATCGAATGTTTACGCCAACATAGAAAATATGGAGATTTTGGTATCAGGATGGACATTCACAATTTAGCTTTTTGTGGTGGCGACATGCTTCGGACTCTCAGTTTTTCGAAATCTAATAAGATCGTATTATGGTTTTTGCGTGAATCCCCTGAAGGGTTCACGCTTATATATTGCCGAGTTTTTGGAAGTGTCTATGGGCCATTCGATATCCTCGGAATCAAGATTCTCAGAAAGTCTCGAAAATTTTCGATCATTTATACAGGTAGTTATCTATGTCTTTGATACGGTCCCTCTATTGATATGCTACCACGTGATATTGTATACTTTAACGATCAAAGTTCATTTGTAGATTGGAAAGTAAAACAATAAATACAAGGTTGCAGTCAAAAAATCATTTATATGTTAGAACTTATTAGCCTTTTGACAAAACCGAGGACAAAACCTACCCGAACAATTCAGTCGTTATATTCCACTGCTCTACGATGGCTACACGCGCGTGGGAGAGTCGATCACGGGGAGGGACTGAATTATTTGGGTTTGGACAAAACATGTGTTTTGAATAATGTAAATAATGTAAATGTTTATTAGATATCATATAATTATAACGCAATTATATAATTTATGCTTTGAGACGGTCCCTGTACGCGTTGTGTGTGTAGTATCTAATTCAGCGTGCTGTTTTGCATTGTGACAATAAACCTGGGAATAGTTTAATTATTGATATATAATGTCCTAGAAGAAACTGATTATATCTGAACGTTTATCATTTAGTATTTTGTATTTCAATCATAGCATGGGAAAATGTCGGAAAGCATGAAGACAATTAGGAAAACGATATTTCTGTTAAACATATTTATCTTAGGTGACTTTAGGTCATAATCAAACAAAAGAATTGTTTTGTCAAAAATATCTTATTTCATTAATAGATACTACCAGACCAAGAGAATATTCATTATTAAGTTTAAACTGAGACTGAATTTATTCTTAACAGAATATAATTAAAATTGTCATATATACGTGCATTATGTCTCACAGGTTTGAATAGTCATTACATTATGAAAATTATGTGAAACGCATGAACACCAATGAACATAGATGCGTACTTAACGTTAGCTAAATTTCTAAATTTTGATCGGTCGTGAATGAAAAAAATACTTGCATGGTTTCAAGGATTTTAAATCCTTGCATCTGATAAAAAAAAACGTAATTAATATTTTACAATAATCTTAAGAAAATTTAATTACTGTCATAGTAGTAATTTTTTATACAGTTTATGCACGGATTTATAAGTCTCTGCTTATATTTTGTATAGCAATTTATTCATATAGTGGAATGTTAGACTTTGAAAAGAGAATGATTTGATAAATAAAATGCCCATCCGTAAATACTTGACGTTTGTTTTGATTGATATTATATTCTAATTTTTCGGGATAAATTCACTAACAAGAATGTATGTTAATTATGAAATATCAATTCTTTTTCTGTTTGTTTGTTTTAATAGATCAACCTTATAGCATCTAAATATTTATACTATGGTACGATTTTGAAAATTGTAATCATTGTGTTGACCGGCTATCATTCACATTATTTATCACCCTGTTCACATGCACCCTATCGGTTTGCGTTCACAACAATTCCGGATAAAATGTCAAAGAATCTGGATTCAAAACACTTGAGTTAGGTAGTTTGACATCCGAATTCAACTATTAGATTAATATATGTGATTACGCAAATGCGTATTCTTATCCAGAGTATCATGCAGTGGGTATGGTTTCTATTTACTATTTCTTGTGCAAAAATACCACGTGCATGCATAAATATTAATTTCACTCGTGAATGCGAGTTTTCGCTTTTCTTATCTAATTTCAGGACACGACAGTAAGAGCTTGACATGAAACTTTCAAGAATGGTCATCATTACTTACTGTAATCTGACCTCTAGCTGTTTCTCTTTTGTTTTATTTTGAGTCACTGTCCTATTACAAACTTGGACATTTTCGAAATGCTAAGGATTTTCTACCCAAGGAATAGATTACTTTAATAACTTTATACATTATTTGGCCTTTTTAACTTTTTTATTCGAGCGTCACTGATGATTCTTTGTAGACCTTATTCGCGTCTGGCGTAAAATATTTTAATCCTGGTATCTTTTTATATCTACATATCTTTTAATATAATTTGGCCGGTTCTTTTGAGAGTATGTTCAGGTACTCTCTCTCTCTCTCTCTCTCTCTCTCTCTCTCTCTCTCTCTCTCTCTCTCTATAAGAAGTCCCAATGAAGCTGGTGTGTTACTCTCAAGAAAAATATACGAAACCTTCTTATAAGTTGCATGCCATAGGGTTTTACTTCACATGGTAATTGGATTTATCTATAGAACATCTACCATGAGTACAGACAGCATCAATAACGAGTTAAGAATAATTGAAGGCATCCATGAAACAAAATATGAAGATATGGCAGATAAAATAAATGCATCCAGATTATAAAGCAAACTGAGTTCTTAAATTTATATTGCGATTGGTTTGTGCAATTTGCATTAGACATCCGGTTTGTAGAAACTGGGATTTGCAAAAGGGTTACGAAAAAATGATGTACACTCCCAAGTAATAAATAAAATAGTTGAGCCTTAAAATGTATATTCAAATAGTAGCTATATATATACACTTTTCTATTCACAACAATTCAACATTGCTTTCAACTAAACTTGTGCAAGAATCTACACACAATTACATATCTTTAATAAAGGTGTTTTAACATCATTATTATCTTATTCTATTCACAGTCAATTATTTCAATTCAAAAGCAAACAAAAAATCAGCAACAATTTTTTTGGTGACCAGTCAGCGGTCTTGGGTTCACGTATTGCTTTTCTTTTTTTAAAGAAAGCAACTTGTTTAATTACCTTTATAACTTGCGAGAAGCATGGAACTCGACTGAAAGAAAGGAATCTTTATGTAAATTTGACATAGAATAAAACCTTTAAATCTCAAGAGATTCAGGCGGAACAGGAACATATATATTGATATAGTGTTCCCAGGGCGGAATCAATGAAAAATCGTATACAAGTTGCTTTCTTTAAAAAAAGAAATGCAATCGTGAACCTAAATGCCTGTTTGGAATAAACGATCGGATATTTGCGATGCATGCTTTTACCTCATTTCTTTGTTATAGAAGATGTAGATAAACTGACATGGATTCTTAATGAAGCTGGTGTTCTATGTTGGGCATTATTTTCTTGTTAAAGAAATAATTTCTCTCTCTCTCGCTTCCGATAGATAATATTACAGCATGATAAATAAGAAGCAACCACTGTATGTTCATTCCTTTCAGAGGTGCTATTTTGGGAATTAGAGGTAGCTTCCTGACTTAGGTCGAAATTTAACTGTGAAAACAGTCTTTGTTGTAAAAAAGTTTGATGAAATGAATCATGATTATTAGTTTTTGTAGCCAGTTTGAAAATAGTTCAAAGTCCTAAGTTATATAGATATAAGAAGATGTGGTATGAGTGCCAATGAGACAACTCTCCATCCAAGTCAAAATTTATAAAAGTAAATCATTACAGGTCAAAGTACGGTCTTCAACACGGAGCCTTGGCTCACACCGAACAGTAAGCTATAAAGGGCCCCAAAAATTACTAGTGTAAAATCATTCAAACGAGAAAACCAACGGTCTAATCTATATAAAAACGAGAAACGAGAAACACTTATGAACCACATCAACAAACGACAACTACTGAACATCAGATTCCTGACTTAGGACAGGTGCAAACAAATTCAGCGGGTTTAAACGTTTTAATGGTACTACCAAACCTTCACCCTTTTCTGAAACAATAGTGTAACATCACAACATAGAAAGACACACTATAGAATATCAACTGAAATAGCTTAACTCAATCAAAGGATATTCTTATTTGTTAATCCCGAACTAAAACCATTTTGGAAAACCCATTACATTGGTTTGTATGGTTTGGTCATTGGCTATTATATTCAAGATATGCTTGATCTCAATTTATTTATACCCCAGGCAACAAACTCAAATCAGGTATTTAGAGTAGAAAATGTTGGAAACCTCAACTTTATACTTAAATCAGTTCGTTTAAAGAAATCTCACTTTTTCATTTCATAACTTGTCCTTTTATAAATTAGCCAAAATATAACGAAGTTGTTGATTTGTTGTTTTTATACGAGTGTGTGACAGACAGAGAGAAGCAGGAATAACAGTGCCAATTCAGTATAGCTCAAGTCCCGTGAGTACGTAATTTAAAAATCATGTTTTTGCAATCGCGTGTCCCGTTGAATACGGATATCGATTTTCAGGAAAAAAACAATTTGATACTAAGTTGTGCTAGATTTTTTCTTATGAATACAAACGTTTTTGTATCGTCTAATTTGTTATGAAATCGTCCTATATTTGCTTATGAATGCAGATTGCATCGACGCCTTGAAAACAAATTGACGGAATTTCCAGAACTTTGAACTGATTCTTATTGGGGGGAGGGGATTGTTCACATACCAAAAACAAAAGAATTGACTATACCATTTATAAATATACTTTTTGGAGAGAGTAGTCGACACACGTGCTTTGGAAAACTCTAACTCATATTCCTATAAAAAAAATAACATACGCATCTCTATAATATTATAAAATAATCTGGAATAGATAATATTCAGCTTCCTGTTACTATAATTCTTTGGTCAATTGCTAATATATTCTCGCAATCACATACTGTTAATAACTTAAGTATAATAGTTTTCAATCCAAACATCGAGGAATAGATCAGACCACATTTTTTATTTACTTCATAGACCATAAGTTTTAAATAAACAGAGAAGCATCACGTCAACTCCAAAGAATATCACTCAGTGTCTGTAAATCGTTTCATTTCTATAGAATTATTTTTAAGGACTCAAACGCATATTCATTGATGAACTGTTTCGATATGACATATAATTTCTGCATTTAACACACCTAAAGGTGCCTTTAAATTTCGTCATAATTTCCAGGGTTGACTGGTATTTTAAATAAGATTAAGTACGGTTTCTTTATACGAAAAAAAAATGAAGATGTGGTATAATTGCCGGCAATAAGACAAATCTCCACCAGAGACCAAGTGACGTAGAAGATAACAAATATATTGTCACCGTACGACCTTTAACAATGAACAAAACCCATACCGCATAGTAAGCTATTAAAAGCCCCAAAATGACAAATGTAAAACAATTCATACGAGAAAACTAACTGCCTGATTTCATTGCGTCGTCTTTTATTGCTTTTTTCCCTTATTTATAGTTTGATACAAATGTAGAGCCCTTATTAATATAAACAGAAATTCATTATCTTATCTCTGACTATATCTATCATCACTCAGTCTCTATAAAAGACCATCGTTATTTTATCTCTGACCCTGTATGAGTATTTCACTCCTGCTATTGCATAATTTATGCATAATCAAGTCATCTCAGACATCAAGTCCTCAAATTAGTTATTCTTTCAGAATCATCATCATACCGCTAAAAATAGTATAATAAGTTAAATGTTTATTAAAAAATGAAATGTTTCGTTGTAGCATTTTACACATCTCAACGATTCTTTAAGGTTCAGCTTGTTTTTCTTTAATTTATTTTCTTTTTATTTCAATTTGTATTTTAATAACGATAAAAGATATTTTGTTCCAATATTTTACCAATTAAATAATATGATTATAATAATTTCATTTTTGCTATTTTATTTAAAATAGGAACAATTTTAACTCCTTAATTACTGCATAAACGGACTTGGCTCTTTTTTAACTTCCCTAAAATGGTTCAGTTTTAAAATCTTAAAAACGCCTAACCATTGACGGTACTTTTTTCGCTTAAAATCAATGTTCACACAGCTTGTATTTCTGAAAACTTAACATATGCGACTATAATTTAATTAACTACTGATGTTAAATATCAATCAGTCTCGATTAACACTTATCTCTATAGCAACTGTAAGCTAATACATATTCATTAGATAAATTAATTACCTATTACGCAGGTGGCCACAGAAAAGAACAGATGTATTCCGAAAAGACAATAGACATTTTCGGTATTCCGAAAGACTACAGCATCAATTAATATATATACGTGAACCCTCAGGGGTTCACGCAAAAACAAATTAAACCACTGGCTTTCCATACAAATATACAGATACATGTTCTTGAAGAATTCTGAAAACCAATTTAGGTCAGATTGGTTGAAATACGTTAAAGATACATTAGATAGATGTGGATATAGCAATATGTGGTTATCACAAGGAAATTTTAATTCTAAATGGTTTGGGTATTAGTTTAAAACAAAAGCTATTTGATCAGTTTCAACAGAAATGGAGAACAGATATTGACTGTTCATCAAAAGGTTTGGCCTACAAATTGTTTAAACAGAAATTTGAATATGAAGAATATCTGAATTTTTAAGTGATAAAGATAGAATACTAGTAACATATTGTAGATTTAGAACGGAAACCAGTTACCCATAGAAACTGGTAGATGGAATAAAATTGAACGTAACTATAGATATTGTAATTTATGTCAATGCAACGAGATTGGTAATGAATTTCATTACATTTTGCAGTGTAGCTCTTTGGCAATTTTCGAGCACAATTTTAGATACTTTTTCTTGCACAGAATTAATATACTAAAGTTTGGAAAACTATTTCAGTTAAAATACAAAAATAAGTTGAAAAAGCTGTGCAAATTTATCAGGGTTATCACTTTTCAAGTAAGTCTTCCTGGTTAATCACCACTCTTCGCCACTAATGTTTATTTTGTTTTATTTTTGCATCTCATCTTGTCATGTGTGTTTATGTTATGTTACAACTTTTGATGAACTTCTTTGTACCATTGTAACTAAATGGTGTTTGAGAAATAAAGAATCTTGAAATCTTGTGGGAAAGGAATATCGATTTTATACCGGTCAAATCTATTGAGATGTCACCTCGACCTTAAAGGATGTTTAATTCCATGATTATACGTATATGCCTCGAAAATTAGACGCCATAAACAACTAGGAAATATGAGTAAGAGGGGCTGAGACTACTATAACATGTGTTAAAGTAGTCTCAAAAAAGGGGGGCATTTCTAGTTAAGATACAGATTTAAACAAATAAAGTTAGGCACTGATCCAGTAAACATAAATGCAAAAAACTAAGGTCTTGTAACTCTTGTTAATTTATCAAGTATTAAGCAAAACTAAATAATAACTTCTGTCCAAAATAAAGTTTTCGAAAATACACTTTAGATATATGTTGTATGAGTCGCTGAAAGAAAGATTTGTCTGCGCAGATATTTGCGATACGATTTTCTGCACGTTTTACGTTTATATTGTGATTTTGGATTTTCAAATATATCGGCTTCACATCATCACTGTAGAGACATTTTAAAATTGTAGAAATGCACATTTGGTGCAGTAAAATTGGTATCGTCTATATTATTACTACATGTACCACTGGGTCGATACCTCTGCTGGTGGTGGCCTCTTAGTCCCCGATGGTATCACCAGCCAAGTAGCCAGTACTTCGGACTTGGATGAATATTATTTGATTGAAATTTGCTATTATAAAATTTAGAAATTTTTTTAAATTAAGGAGTATATCTCTCTCATGCACAGCTCTGATTCCTTGTCCGGTTTTGGCTTTACTTTATGTCCTTTTTTGATTGATCAGCTCTTCAAGGTTTGTATTAGGTCTTGGATTTTCAAATATTTTAGCCTCGAGCATAACTGAAGAAACATTAATTGCCGAAATGAGCATCTGGTGCATTAAAATTTGTTCCGTTTAAGTTATCGTATTATCATTTCGTTCTCAAAAAGGAAAAGAAAAACGATTCTTACCTGCGAAAAATTAATTCTGTAACATGACTTCATATGCTGTTCAGCTACTTTTCACCTTAAACATCTATTTTTCACCCAGGAAAAATCATATATACATTTTTGGCTTAAAGATAACAATACTAAAAACTGACTATTCCTGTCTTGTAGTAAACCCTTAACCCCAACCGGATATCAAGTTGCATTACTGATTCATCCCCTTACGATTTAAATATTTTTGAAAGTTTTATATGGATCTATATTTGCTGTTCCCTGGTCTCATTAAGAAGACATATAGTAACAGATTTATGTCAGAATTGGTATTAATCTTATAAGGAGTGTGTTTTGGCTCTGATTTATTTCCAAGGATTCCAAAGAAAGTAATCTTTCAGCACAGGTTTGGTTCGTATCGTTTATACTCTAACACGTTCCGTTTGCTAAATGTTTGTAGGCTACATTATAAAGAGCTAAAGGAAAGTAACATCAATCTGATCTTATTTTCCGTTTTCATTAATTGAAATAGTGTTTTTTTGTTTGCTACATAAAGTTTAGTTACTTGAGTAACCTCCACATAGGAAAACAATTTCCTAGATCAATAAACAAACAAATTAGTTTCTCACTGAATTGCAATTCTATATCATCTTCTAGTAAAGAAAAAAGTATTACAGTAATTTTCCCAACTCATCACAATTTCAGACCCCGGACCTTTAAAGAGTGAATACTCATTGGACATATGCTTCCTTTATAATTTGAAATAATTAAAAGTGAAAGAGAGATAACTAATGATTACTATTTGTGAAAACAATTTCGTTATTTAAAAAGGGAAAGTGTCATATCAAAATCGTTGGTATTAGTGTAAACAATATTTTATTATGAAATTAAATACATCTTATACAATATAAATTCTCATTGTGGCAAATAGGATTAAATAACAAGCAACAAGTGCTTACATTAGTATGTCTCATTGTTTAATTGGATACAATATATAAAATAAATCAAAAACTATATGCTCTGATACATAATAGAAATATTGAAAATGTCAGTAAGTTTCATGATGAAATGAAAAAGGGAAAATACAACTATTACGATAAAATGCTAACAGGCATATTGTGTTAATTATTATTAGTTTGTAAACTCTTTAGATATAATTATGAACCTCATTTGTACCATAAGAAATAAACTAAAATTTTCGTTGGTATTATGTCTTATTATGTATACTGAGACATTTTCTTTTAAATTAATGATCAAATTAATTTTTGAACATGTGAATGCCTGCAGAAATGTTTAAATATATGAAATGAAGGACGTTAATAATATAAAAATATTTGATATACCCGGATACAATTATAAATTAAAAGTCACACAATTTTTTTTTTTTTTTTTTTATTTGAATAACGACTAATAACTAACAGCTATCAAAAAACAAAGGATATGGGGTATCCATCCGTGAAACAAAATCAGTAAATGCACAGCAAAAAACACACAAAAAGCAAAGGAACAGCTCTTTTATTGCTATTCTTCATCTCAAAGTCACAGTAAGGCCTTTAATATTTTAGCTATTACGGGATTTCTCATGATCACTGTATTTTTTTTTAGAATTCAAAATGAAAAATATATCATTTAAATTTACAAATATGTTCAAAATTCACAATGATCATAGTCATATTTGTTGTGAATTATCTTTATTTTACCTGTGCTACCTGTAAAATGAATGTGCGCAAATGTAATCAAAAGCTGCGCTCAAACGTAAAAAATTTAATTCCTCCTTAAACATCTAATATTCACCCATGAAAAATCATTTATACATTTTTTAAATTAATTTTTGTCCGCAATTACACACTTCTGACTTTAAGATAACAAGACTAAAAACTGACTATTCCTGTCTTGTAGTAAACCCATAACACCACACTGGCATCAAGTTACATTACTGATGCATCCCCTTACGATTAAAATATTTTTGAAAGTTTTATATGGATCTTTATTAGCTGTTCCTCGGTCTCGTTAAGAAGACATATAGTAAGAGATTTATGTCAGAATTGGTATTATCTTATAGGGAGTGTGTTATGAAAGGATTCCAAAGAAAATAATCTTTCTGCATGGGTTTTGTTCGTATCGTTCATATTCTTAACACGTCCCGTTTGCTAACGTGTGTAGGTTACTTTATAAAAAGCTAAAGGAAAGATAATATAAGTTATAGTAATCTAATCGTATTGTCCGAAATGTTTTTTGTTTTTGTTTGTTACACGAAGTTTAGTTACTTGAGTGACCTCCACATAGGAAAACAATATCCTAGGTCAATAAACAAAATAAATTACTTTCTAAAAAAGTAATTTCCCCCACCCTTTACAATTTCAGACCCCGGACCTTTAAAGAGAAAATACTCATTGGACATATGCTTCCTTTATAATTTTAAATAATCCAAAGTGAAAGAGATATAACTAATGATGACTATTTGTGAAAACAATTTCGTTTATTCAAGAAAGGAAAAAGTCATATCAAGATCGTTGGTATTAGTGTAAACAATGTTTTATTATGAAATTAAATACATCTTATACAATATGGATTAGATTAACAATTAAAACCTTAAGCAATATAGTTTGTTTCATAATATGTCTTTTATTTACCATTGAAATATAAAAAAGAAGATGTGGTATGATTGCCAATGAGACAACTGTCCACAAGAGACCAAAATGACATAGAAATTAACAACTATAGGTCACCGTACGGCCTTCAACAATGAGCAAAGCCCATACCGCATAGTCAGCTATAAAAGGCCCTGAAATGACAATGTAAAACAATTCAAACGAGAAAACTAACGGCCTTATTTATGTACAAAAATGAACGAAAAATAAATATGTAACACATAAACAAACGACAACCACTGAACTACAGGCTCCTGGCTTGGGACAGGCACATACATACATAATGTGGCGGGGTTAAACATGTTAGCGGGATCCCAACCTCCCCTAACCTGGGACAGTGATATAACAGTACAACATAAGAACGAACTATAAAAATCAGTTGAAAAAGGCTTAACTCATCAGATGGACAAAAATACAAGTGTACGTGGCAGGGTACTTGTACATCCAAACAACAAAAAGACACTAGGAACAGATCAGAGAGTACTCGCAGTTATCTGACATCTAGTTCAAAGCCACTAACAACTGATAAAAAATCATGCATCTAAGACTAAATTATCAATCCGTACACATCCAACATCCAATGGATTTAGTGTAAAGACGTCATAAACAGTCAGAGAAAAACATGACCTTGTGCAATGCCAAGATACAGGTATCGACAGATTGTAGATCCATGAATGTGTATATGTATAAAACATACTAGTAATATTTAGTTTGCTTTTAATTTACTGATAACAAAATCAAAATATTTATACCAATAAAACAATATTCAATGATCTTATTACAGTGTTGAATTGGTAACCTTTTAGAATAAGTTTATTTAAAGGAGCGATAAGTTTACAAGGATCATTTCTAAATTTCCGGGCACGGTTAACAACATTTCCGTAAAAATGAGGGTGTGCTATCCCGTTTGAAATAAGTTTTCTACAGGTACAACCAAACTTTAAAACCAAATCTTTATATCTATGGAAAAATTTAGTAAAGGTTTTAAGTAATTTATGGTAACGATATCCCTGGTTTAATAATTTACCAGTAATACATAGATTACGTTCGTTAAAATCAAAAACGTCACAACAGACACGGGAATAGCGAACGAGCTGTGAAATATAAACACCGTAAGATGGTGCCAAAGGAACATCACCATCTAAAAATGGAAAATTAACAACAGGGAACGAAAAATCGTCCCTTTTGTCGTAAATTTTAGTGTGGAGTTTCCCGTTTAAAACCGAAATATCTAAATCTAGGAAAGGACAGTTATTACCGTTTAAATTTGATTTATTTAAAGTAAGTTCCTTGGGGTAAATTTCAGCAGTATATTGAGAAAATTCTTGATTATTTAACGAAAAAATATCATCAAGATAACGGTAAGTGTTGTTGAATTTATCAATTAAATGCAATTTCGACGGGTCTTTACTGAGTTTAGTCATAAACTGTGACTCGTAACAGTACAAAACAAGTCTACTAGTAAAGGGGCACAATTAGTTCCCATAGGAATACCTACAACCTGTCGATAAACTTTGTTGCCGAAACGTACATAAATATTATCAAGGAGAAAATTAACAGCTTCAATCATCTCATCATACCTCCAGTAAGTATATCTAGCATATTTACCTTTCTCATTAGAGAAGAAGGCTTTAAATGAGTTGCAGCAAATATATTTGCATTCAGATTTACCAAACGACCATTTAATTAAATAGGAAAACTTTTGTTTGAGAAGATAGTGTGGGAGTGTAGTGTAAAGAGTAGAAAAATCAAAACTGTCAACAGAATCAAAAGGACCATCAAAAGCATGTAATTTATCTAAAACATCCAAAAATTTTTACACTCCAAAATAGTTTATACCACTATTTTCATATATTTTATTACAATAGTTTATGATAAGCTCTTTAAAAGTAGTTAATGAACTTGTTAAAAGCACTGAAAGATTAGTTGTAGAACACTTACTAGAGGCCGAGATGAAACGAGATTTAAATGGTTTTTGTGTAGTTTAGGTAGCCAATACATAGTAGGGACCTTCAAATGTTCAGAAGAAGCCTTAAGCTTTGATGTGGTTGTGATATGTTTGTTTACTATATGGCTCTCTGTGGAGCGGATGGACTTGAATGTAGATGAATTTAAAATTTCATTCTTAAGAACGTCCGTGTAGTATTTACGGCATACCACCACCACATTGTTGGCTGCTTTGTCGGCCGGTACAAACACAAACCGCTTTGAAAGTTCTTGAAGTTTATTTCTTATTCTGGAAATAGGTGTATTATGTACTCTATTATTTACTTCTAAATTATTTTCAAAATGTGATATTCTCTTATCTACCACATTCATACATTTATTTAAATAAGAATCAAGAGATTTTTATCAGATTTTTCCCGTTTACACAAAGTTCTTTATAACTTTAAAGAAGAAAAACAATGAAATAATATTTAACAATTGTTCAAATATGGACATTATTTCTTTTGAGATTTGTGACTTTTTTCCTACATTTATCAAATGTGTGACTTTTTTCCTGTGACTTTTATGCTACCAAATTTGAGGCTTTTTTGCCTGTGCCTTTTGATCCTACCTTTGTGATTTTTTCCCGTTTACCTGTGGCAAATGGGATTCAGAAACAAGCAACAAGTGCTGTCTCCTTATTTAACCGGATACAATATACAAAATAAATCAAATCAAAACTCCATGCTCTGTTACATAATAAAAATATTGAAATAATCAGTTAAGTTTCATCATGTTCATGATTGATGAACTAAAAAAAGGGAAAATGCAACTATTAAGATAAAAATGCTAACAGGCATATTGTGTTTATTATTAGTTTGTAAACCTTTTAGGTTGAATTATAATTAAACCTTTTATTTGTACCGTAAGAAACAAACTAATTGTTTTCGTTGGTATTATGTCTTATTGTGTATACTGAGACATTTTCTTTTTAAATTAATGCTCAATTTAAATTTTTGAACATGTGAATGCATGCAGAAATATTTAAATATGTGAAATGAATAAATTCTTGATATACCCGGATACAATTAAAAGTTAAATGTCACACAATGTTGTTATTTGAAAATTTGAATAACGATTAATAACTAATAGCTACCAATTTCGTAATAGATTTTACGTGTGTGATTGAGAAAAAAATATTCATGTACAGTGCTTTTGTTCGATATGTTCAATTCAATTCTTTATTAACCAAATGTTTTACAACATATAGGTACATGTATAATTAATATACATGTATACTAAATATAGATTACAAAAATATACGATCATGACAAAACAGACACAATTAAATACACAAAAATAAATACATATAAATATAATTCCAAATAGCAAATATATGTAACAAATGAATTACAAATCAACTTACTGAAAACAGTCATTTCTGAGCTTCAGTGCTCTAAATATATATTTTCCTAAGTTGCACAAGTCTTTTACATTAGAACATAATAAATTATTAGTTATGTTATTCTCATGTTCGATAGCTGCCTGGGGACCTTTGATACTCATTTTTCTTAATTTTTATTTTATTCTTTTTTAAGTTTTTTCAACTCTTAAATCAACGTCGAATGTTAAATCTTCCTAATAACAAACCAAGGTTTATATACTATAAAAAAATCTTGAACAAACATAAACACAAAGCAACAAAAAAAAAAGAGACACAGGTTGAAGCAACGATAGTTTTATGTTGGACCAAGAATTTACTACCATATAAATCCTTAGTTGCATGGACATTCAGTAGAAAAGCAGCTACTATAAAATTACAGTTGAAATAATCTTTTTTTTTTTATCAAAACTGATTAAAGGGTAAATATGAGAAATAATTCTATTAAACTTCATTTAACGGTTTTATTCATTTATCTTTTAGTCGTTAAATAATAACTATATATTACATAATTCAGTCTGTTGCGAAATCCTATCGTCAGTAAAATCATTATTTACAGTAGTCTGAACATGTCGAGAATAGGGATTAAAGAGATGGTTTTATTCTAAAATCAACACACATTATATTTGAAATTTAATCTTGATTTTTAATCTTGAATCTTTTGAGTGTCAAAATACCGTTTATGATTATTATCACTATGGGACACGTGTAAACAAATTTACCGATGACATTTAATCCCTGGATATACATTTTCGGGACTTTTCTTAATTATTTGAGCAAAAAGTCCGGCGATTTCGAATTAACCTATTGTTGTCCCTCACTTTCAACCAATAGAAAACCAAGCTTTTGATCGCTGTTCATAGCAACGACATTGCATTTCATATAAATACAAGAAATTATGAATCAAACATCATTTATACCTTATTTCTCACAAGACACCTCAAGTCACAGTGAGCGAAGGCCTTTTTTGTTTTCATTTAAAAAACAACTAAATCGTCAACATGGTGAGTCAATTTCAATAATACTATTATTGTTTTGTAACTATTTATATATCAAGTCATATACACAAATATTATTTCGACCCACGAAATGTATTAAGAAGGACAAGTTTTCTGTCTTTTATCTTCTGTTTTTTTTTTTTTTTTTTTAATTAAAGCTTGACTGAAATTTCAAAGACTATGAAAGTGAAAGCAACATAAAATATTAAAGTGAAGAATCATCTTGGGAAGCAATAAAGAATCTAGATATTACCTTATAATCAGACATTTGATTATATTTCATTGCAATAGCTGATTTGGCTGGCTGTTCCGCTGAGGTTGCTATATCAGCGTTCCGATATGTCAAAAATAGAGTAAAAAATAATAAATCTTGAATTTTTTTAGTTTGCGTCAATTCAGAATTTTTGCTGATCTTAAAAAATAATGCTTATTCCTTAATGTATGTCAATACAAGATTATAACCTGTATAAGAAAATGTTTATGCCAAGTTTTATTGATAATTTCATGTTCATAAATTTTTGTATGTGCTTTTTCAGAGAGAATGTATTTCCATCCACGTCGGACAGGCCGGAGTCCAGATTGGTAATGCCTGTTGGGAATTGTACTGTTTGGAGCACGGTATCCAACCTGACGGTCAGATGCCATCAGACAAGACCATTGGAGGTGGTGATGACTCCTTCAACACCTTCTTCAGTGAGACTGGAGCTGGCAAACACGTACCAAGAGCTGTCTTTGTCGATCTTGAGCCAACAGTAGTCGGTAAGTTTAAAATTCAGTACTTTTAATCATTCATTTATTTTTGGTCTCACAAAAAAAAAAATAGAATCGAAAGGGAATATATATGATAATGATACCGTAATAATACGACTGATGACTTAACTGAACTATTTATCCTAAATATAATGTTTAATTTTGTCAAGATTTGTCAGATTTGTCAGATTTGTCAAAGGTGTACATACAACTCGTGATAAATTGATTGATATTAATTTACTTCATTTTGAAATGCACACTTATACTAACATGAAAAAACACGTTTAAATTCTTTTGTAATTGCTTTCCATTCATGTTTTATTTAATTGATCACAGCCCACTCGTCAAATATACGCTCAAGTGGTTCATTGATTTTATTTAAAGGTAAAAGTAACGCATGAATTTGTGCTTTTTAATATAATAACATAATATCAATTTTTCATTTTTTTGCGAACTATCCCTTTAAAGTATTATCATTATAAGATAACTGAAATGACTAGAACATTTTATTATGTACAATTTCAGATGAGGTCAGAACTGGCACCTACCGTCAACTTTTCCACCCAGAACAACTTATCACCGGAAAGGAGGATGCCGCTAACAACTATGCTAGAGGTCACTACACCATTGGTAAGGAAATCGTCGACTTGGTCTTGGACAGAATCCGTAAATTGGCTGATCAATGTACCGGTCTTCAAGGTTTCCTCATCTTCCACAGCTTTGGTGGTGGTACCGGATCAGGATTCACCTCACTCCTTATGGAACGTCTCAGCGTCGACTACGGAAAGAAATCAAAATTGGAATTTGCTATCTACCCAGCTCCACAAGTCTCCACCGCAGTCGTTGAACCATACAACTCCATCTTGACAACCCATACAACCCTAGAACATTCCGACTGTGCTTTCATGGTAGACAACGAGGCCATCTACGATATCTGCAGACGTAACTTGGACATCGAGAGACCAACATACACCAACTTGAACAGACTCATTGGTCAGATTGTCAGCTCAATCACTGCCTCACTCAGATTCGATGGTGCACTCAACGTCGATTTGACTGAGTTCCAGACCAACTTGGTACCATACCCACGTATTCACTTCCCATTGGCTACATATGCTCCAGTCATCTCTGCCGAGAAGGCATACCATGAACAGCTCTCTGTTGCCGAGATTACCAATGCTTGCTTTGAACCAGCCAACCAGATGGTTAAATGTGATCCACGTCACGGTAAATACATGGCCTGCTGTATGTTGTACAGAGGTGATGTTGTACCAAAGGACGTCAACGCTGCCATTGCCACAATCAAGACAAAGAGAACCATCCAGTTCGTCGACTGGTGTCCAACTGGTTTCAAGGTCGGAATCAACTACCAACCACCAACTGTTGTACCAGGAGGTGATTTGGCTAAAGTACAGAGAGCCGTCTGCATGTTGAGCAACACAACCGCCATTGCTGAGGCCTGGGCTCGTCTTGACCACAAATTTGACTTGATGTACGCCAAACGTGCTTTCGTCCATTGGTACGTCGGAGAAGGTATGGAAGAAGGAGAATTCTCAGAAGCCCGTGAAGATTTGGCTGCTCTTGAGAAGGATTACGAAGAAGTTGGAGTTGACTCCGTTGAAGGTGAGGGTGAGGAAGAAGGAGAGGAATATTAAACAAAGAAATAAGAACTATAACATCTTGAAACTACGATAATATTGCCATCTTCAAGTCTTTTGATACAACCTTATGAACATTGTAAAAAAATCAACTTTAAAGGATCGTTTACATCTTTTGAAAGTTAAAATATACTGTTAAATTGTTGACATAAACTTGCTATAAGACCAAAATAAAAGTTTATTTTATCTGATATTGCTTAGTTTCTGCATGACTGAGATTGTCTTTGGTTTTAGATTATTTGGCTTCCATTTTTTTGTACACATTGAAATGGTTTATATTTGTTTTTAACCAGTAGGCTCTGTTAGTTGTTGTTGTTGTTGTTGTTGGTGGTGGTGGTGGTGGTGGTGGTGGTGGACATAGGACTTAAAGTCTGTTTTCGTGGACAAAATATTAACTATTAATAGAACACACTCACAGAGGTGCGTTTTCGGTGTTTGGCAGGTGCCATCGTATTCTAGTACATATAAAGTACAATGACTGGAATTCTCTCTTGTTGTGTCATTAAACAGGACACAAGGGTGTCATCTTTATTAAGTGAACAATGATGTACACTGAGTACGATAAAGCAACAACATTTATAAAAATAGTATGGCGTTGTGGTATGTTTGGCAATGAGACAACTAATTGGCAGAGCCGAAATGAAATGAATGATGAACGTACGACCTTAAACAATGAGTAAAACCTATATCGTATACTAGTAGTCACCTATAAAAGGACCTGACATGCCAAAATTTTGTTCAGTTGTAAATTTGTTGAGTTCTTGACTTGAGAAAATCAACCATGAAAAAGCGAGAATTGTCGTTTAAAGACGTACAGGGTATAATACTTTACAATCACAGTTTGTTACTTTGTAGGTTGAAATACCAGTAAATGGTAAAATTAAAAGGATTACTGGTATCGATACTTTATAAGTTAAAAATAACGTGCGAGTTTTCTTTGATTGTTATTGCTTGTTAAACGTCTAGCGGCAAATATGTCATGCGCATTCAGAACATAACTGAGGAGATAGTTTCTCTTAAAAGAAGTTCCAATAATTAAGTTATGTAGAGTAGACTTCAACGAGACAACTTTTAAAGAAACAAATTCATCTTTTAACCTAAATTTTACCATTCGTTTTTATTTTTGCGAATGGCATACTATTGCAAGCCGATGTTGTCTTGAATTAGTTTTGTTTGTGAATAGAAATAAGAAGATGTGGTATGAGTGCCAATGAGACAAATCTCCATCCAAGTCACTTTGTGTAAAAAGTAAACAATTATAGGTCAAAGTACGGCCTTCAACACGGAGCCTTGGCTCACACCGAACAGCAAGCTATAAAGGGCCCCAAAATGACTAGTGTAAAACAATTCAAACAGGAAAACCAACGGTCTCACCTAAATAAAAAACGAGAATCGAGAAACACTTATGCACCACATCAACAAACGACAGCCACTGAACAACAGGCTCCTGGCATAGGACAGGTGCATACAAATGCAGCGGGTTTAGACGTTTTAACAGGCGCCAACCTTATCCCTAACCTGAAACAGTAGTGTAAAATTACAACATAAAAAGATACACAATAAAAGATCGATTGAAATAGCTTTACTCGATCAAAAACATATAAACAAAAACAAGTAAACATACAATGAACGAATGAATTTAATCTTTGACACAATATAAATACAATATTAATAAAAAAAGATGTAAAACAATGTCAGAAAGACAACTATAACCTAAGACAAAATGGCGTTAAATATAATAACGTACACACAGGTAAATTTAAATATAATGATTTTGTTGAGTACGGAAATATTGTTTACAACAGGTCAAATTAACACGAAAGTACGAGTTGAGAGTACTCGCAGTTTACTGAAAGCTAGTTCAAAGCCAAGAATAAGTAAAATCAAAATCATGCATCAAAGACTAAAATTAATTAAAACACATCCCAGGGATTTAGTGTTTTAACGCCATGGACAGTCAAAGAAGACATGACTTGTGCAATGCCAAAATAAAAGCATCGACAGGCAGTAGGATAGTTAGGATTTAACCTTAAAATAAATATTTATCAATTTATATATAGATAAAGCAATCTCTAAATAGAAAAACCGCAGTCGTTGAACCATACAACTCCATCTTGACTACCCATACAACCCTAGAACATTCCGACTGTGCTTTCATGGTAGACAACGGGGCCATCTACGATATCTGCAGACGTAACTTGGACATCGAGAGACCAACATACACCAACTTGAACAGGCTCATTGGTCAGATTGTCAGCTCAATCACTGCCTCACTCAGATTCGATGGTGCACTCAACGTCGATTTGACTGAGTTCCAGACCAACTTGGTACCATACCCACGTATTCACTTCCCATTGGCTACATATGCTCCAGTCATCTCTGCCGAGAAGCGCATACCATGAACAGCTCTCTGTTGCCGAGATTACCAATGCTTGCTTTGAACCAGCCAACCAGATGGTTAAATGTGATCCACGTCACGGTAAATACATGGCCTGCTGTATGTTGTACAGAGGTGATGTTGTACCAAAGGACGTCAACGCTGCCATTGCCACAATCAAGACAAAGAGAACCATCCAGTTCGTCGACTGGTGTCCAACTGGTTTCAAGGTCGGAATCAACTACCAACCACCAACTGTTGTACCAGGAGGTGATTTGGCTAAAGTACAGAGAGCCGTCTGCATGTTGAGCAACACAACCGCCATTGCTGAGGCCTGGGCTCGTCTTGACCACAAATTTGACTTGATGTACGCCAAACGTGCTTTCGTCCATTGGTACGTCGGAGAAGGTATGGAAGAAGGAGAATTCTCAGAAGCCCGTGAAGATTTGGCTGCTCTTGAGAAGGATTACGAAGAAGTTGGAGTTGACTCTGTTGAAGGTGAGGGTGAAGAAGAAGGAGAGGAATATTAAACAAAGAAATAAGAACTATAACATCTTGAAACTACGATAATATTGCCATCTTCAAGTCTTTTGATACAACCTTATGAACACTGTAAAAATTCAACTTTAAAGGATCGTTTACATCTTTTGAAAGTAAAAATATATTGTTAAATTGTTGACATAAACTTGCTAAAAGACCAAAATTAAAGTTTATTTTATCTGATATTGCTTAGTTTCTGCATGACTGAGATTGTCTTTGGTTTTAGATTATTTGGCTTCCATTTTTTTTGTACACATAGAAATGGTTTATATTTGTTTTAACCAGTAAGCTCTGTTAGTTGTTGTTGTGTTGTTGTTGGTGTTGTTGTTGGTGGTGGTGGTGGTAATTATAGGACTAAAAGTCAGTTTTCGTGGACAAAAATAAAACTATTAATAGAACACACTCACAAAGGTGCGTTTTCGGTGTTGGTAGGTGCCGTATTCTAGTACATATAAAGTACAATGACTGGAATTCTCTCTTGTTGTGTCATTTAACAGGACACAAGGGTGTCATCTTTATTAAGTGAACAATGATGTACACTGAGTACGATAAAGCAACAACATTTATAAAAATAGTATGGCGTTGTGGTATGTTTGGCAATGAGACAACTAATTGGCAGAGCCGAAATGAAATGAATGATGAACGTACGACCTTAAACAATGAGTAAAACCTATATCGTATAGTCACCTATAAAAGGACCTGACATGCCAAAATTTTGTTCAGTTGTAAATTTGTTGAGTTCTTGACTTGAGAAATTCAACCATGAAAAGCGAGAATTGTCGTTTAAAGACGTACAGGGTATAATACTTTACAATCACAGTTTGTTACTTTGTAGGTTGAAGTACGAGTAAATGGTAAAATTAAAAGGATTACTGGTATCGATACTTTATAATTTAAAAATAATGCGAGTTTTCTTTGGTTGTTATTGCTTGTTAAATGTCTAGCGGCAAATATGTCATGCACATTCAGAACATAACTGAGGAGATAGTTTCTCTTAAAAGAAGTTCCAATAATTAAGTTATGTAGAGTAGACTTCAACGAGACAACTTTTAAAGAAACAAATTCATCTTTTAACCTAAATTTTACCATTCGTTTTTATTTTTTACGAATGGCATACTATGCAAAGCCGATGCTGTCTTAAATTAGTTTTGTTTGTGAATAGAAATAAGAAGATGTGATATGAGTGCCAATGAGACAAATCTCCATCCAAGTCAAAATTTATAAAGTAAACCATTATAGGTCAAAGTACGGCCTTCAACACGGAGCCTTGGCTCACACCGAACAGCAAGCTATAAAGGGCCCCAAATGACTAGTGTAAAACAATTCAAACAGGAAAACCAACGGTCTAACCTAAATAAAAACGAGAATCGAGAAACACTAATGCACCACATCAACAAACGACAGCCACTGAACAACAGGCTCCTGGCATAGGACAGGTGCATACAAATGCAGCGGGTTTAGACGTTTTAACAGGCGCCAACCTTATCCCTAACCTGAAACAGTAGTGTAAAATTACAACATAAAAAGATACACTATAAAAGATCAATTGAAATAGCTTTACTCGATCAAAAAACATATTAACAAAAACAAGTAAACATACAATGAACGAATGAATTTAATCTTTGACACAATATAAATACAATATTAATAAAAAAAAGATGTAAAACAATGTCAGAAAGACAACTATAACCTAAGACAAAATGGCGTTAAATATAATAACGTACACAGGTAAATTTAAATATAATGATTTTGTTGAGTACGGAAATATTGTTTACAACAGGTCAAATTAACACGAAAGTACGAGTTGAGAGTACTGCAGTTTACTGAAAGCTAGTTCAAAGCCAAGAATAAGTAAAAATCAAAAATCATGCATCAAAGACTAAAATTAATTAAAACACATCCCAGGGATTTAGTGTTTTAACGCCATGGACAGTCAAAGAAGACATGACTTGTGCAATGCCAAAATAAAAGCATCGACAGGCAGTAGGATAGTTAGGATTTAACCTTAAAATAAATATTTATCAATTTATATATAGATAAAGCAATCTCTAAATAGAAAATAAACGTGGATGTGTATTTATACATCCCAAAAACATCCGAAAAGAATACAAATTTCGTGAATTAAATACGTTAATTCGTAAAAGGCGTGCTATATATAACTTATGTTTTAATTTGTTGATGACAAAAGCGATGTTAGTGCCAGTGTAAACAATATTCAAAGATCTTATTACAACATAAATAGGATAACCTTTACTAATAAGTTTATTTTAAGGTTCGATGAGTTTACACGGATCACATAGTGATTTCGCGCTGTTAGTACAATATTACTATAAAATTTATGATGTGAAATACCGTTTTAATAAGTATTCTACAGGTACAGCCAAATTTACTAATCAAATCTTTGTATCTATGAAAGAATTTCTTTTTTAAAATGTTAACTAACTACTTGGGCATTACAAGTTCCAAGATTCAAGATTTTATTGACCAATCATGAACCCTCAAGGGCATATACTAAAACTATACCAATTTCACAAAGATTATCATAGCATAACAAATTATTAAAGATACATTGAAGTGCACAAATAATTGTATAAAAGAGGCAAACAATATATTGTATAATATTTTCAAAATTACAAGAAGGAAGACATTACACGTAAATAAATTAAAAGACGTGAATGTAAGCAACTAAAGCTCAGCGTGCGGCCTCTAGCAATGACCTTAACTGTAAAATCCTCAAGCATGATAAAAAGACGTGAATGTAAGCAACTAAAGCTCACCATACGGCCTCCAGCAATGACCTTAACTGTAAAGTAAGTCCTCAGACATGATAAAAGACGTGAATGTAAGCAACTAAAGCTCACCATACGGCCTCCAGCAATGACCTTAACTGTAAAGTCCTCAGACATGATAAAAGACGTGAATGTAAGCAACTAAAGCTCACCATACGGCCTGCAGCAATGATAAAGTAAGATATAAAGTCCTCAGACATGATAAAAGACGTGAATGTAAGCAACTATAGCTCACCATACGGCCTCCAGCAATGACCTTAACTGTAAAGTAAGTCCTCAGACATGATAAAAGACGTGAATGTAAGCAACTAAAGCTCACCGTACGGCCTCCAGCAATGACCTTAACTGTAAAGTCCTCAGACATGATAAAAAGACGTGAATGTAAGCAACTAAACCTCACCGTACGGCCTCCAGCAATGGCCTTAACTGTAAAGTCCTCAGACATGATAAAAAGACGTGAATGTAAGCAACTAAAGCTCACCGTACGGCCTCCAGCAATGACCTTAACTGTAAGGTAAGTCCTCAGACATGATAAAAAGACGTGAATGTAAGCAACTAAAGCTCACCATACGGCCTCCAGCAATAACCTTAACTGTAAAGTCCTCAGACATGATAAAAAGACGTGAATGTAAGCAACTAAAGCTCACCATACGGCCTCCAGCAATGATAAAGTAAGATATAAAGTCCTCAGACATGATAAAAAGACGTGAATGTAAGCAACTAAAGCTCATCGTACGGCCTCCAGCAATGACCTTAACTGTAAAGTAAGTCCTTAGACATGATAAAAAGACGTGAATGTAAGCAACTAAAGCTCACCGTACGGCCTCCAGCAATAACCTTAACTGTAAAGTCCTCAGACATGATAAAAAGACGTGAATGTAAGCAACTAAAGCTCAGCGTGCGGCCTCTAGCAATGACCTTAACTGTAAAATCCTCAAGCATGATAAAAAGACGTGAATGTAAGCAACTAAAGCTCACCATACGGCCTCCAGCAATGACCTTAACTGTAAAGTCCTCAGACATGATAAAAAGACGTGAATGTAAGCAACTATAGCTCACCATACGGCCTCCAGCAATGACCTTAACTGTAAAGTCCTCAGACATGATAAAAAGACGTGAATGTAAGCAACTAAAGCTCACCATACGGCCTCCAGCAATGATAAAGTAAGATATAAAGTCCTCAGACATGATAAAAAGACGTGAATGTAAGCAACTAAAGCTCACCATACGGCCTCCAGCAATGACCTTAACTGTAAAGTAAGTCCTCAGACATGATAAAAAGACGTGAATGTAAGCAACTAAAGCTCACCATACGGCCTCCAGCAATGACCTTAACTGTAAAGTCCTTAGACATGATAAAAAGACGTGAATGTAAGCAACTAAAGCTCACCATACGACCTCCAGCAATGATAAAGTAAGATATAAAGTCCTCAGACATGATAAAAAGACGTGAATGTAAGCAACTAAAGCTCACCATACGGCCTCCAGCAATGACCTTAACTGTAAAGTAAGTCCTCAGACATGATAAAAAGACGTGAATGTAAGCAACTAAAGCTCACCGTACGGCCTCCAGCAATGACCTTAACTGTAAAGTCCTCAGACATGATAAAAAGACGTGAATGTAAGCAACTAAAGCTCACCGTACGGCCTCCAGCAATGACCTTAACTGTAAAGTAAGTCCTCAGACATGATAAAAAGACGTGAATGTAAGCAACTAAAGCTCACCATACGGCCTCCAGCAATGATAAAGTAAGATATAAAGACCTCACACATGATAAAAAGACGTGAATATAAGCAACTAAAGCTCACCGTACGGCCTCCAGCAATAACCTTAACTGTAAAGTCCTCAGACATGATAAAAAGACGTGAATGTAAGCAACTAAAGCTCACCATACGGCCTCCAGCAATGATAAAGTAAGATATATAGTCCTCAGACATGATAAAAAGACGTGAATGTAAGCAACTAAAGCTCACTGTACGGCCTCCAGCAATAACCTTAACTGTAAAGTAAGATATAAAGTCCTCAGACATGATAAAAAGTAGAAAAATTCAAACGAGAAACCCAAAGGCCCGACTTGAGATAAAACTTAGCAGCAATAAATGATAAACAAATATGACAGACAGCAACAAACTACTATCTCTGAATTGCAGGCTTCGGACTTCGGACGGACACACACATAAAGTGGCGGTGATAAAAATGTTTCCGAAATCTCAACCCTCCCCTTAACTGGGAAAATGATGTAACAGCACAACAAACTGTAAAAAAAGGTCTTAATTATCAGATCGACACAAAGCACAAAACGAATAGACATAAGACACGTAGTATTGATCTAAGAGAACTCGCCTTCTTCGCCAGGATCTCTTCGCCTCCGTACGTAAACGAACCATTGTGATGACACTCAGAGGTGTCTCATTGGCAATCGTATCATATCTCCAGTCCTTATTTTCAATTGATCTATTTTCTTTTTGTTAGCATTTTGACAAAAAAAAAAAAAAAAAACGAGTACAAACAAGCTATGAATTCACATGCTTTACTAACCATGAATATTTTATGTTGATAGTCCTACAGATAAAGTTTTACTTGAAGTATCAAATAAACTTCATATTACCAAAGATCCGTTAAAATGAGGTAAATGTTAGGGGAAAAAAAAGACAGACAGACATGTACACCTTATGATTATTTCATACACCAAATATAGTTGACCTATCGCTTATACATGTAGTATATAAGAAACGGACCAAAACCATGAAAACGTAATATTGACCAATGAACCATAAAAAAGGGTGCAAGATTACATGAAGCATGCAAGACAGCTTACATGTATTCCATGCATCAAATAAGGTTTACCTATTGCTTATTGTATCTAAGAAGCAGACTTCACCAGGAAAACTTAACATTCACCAATGAACCATGAAAATGAGGTGAAAGTCAGATGAAACCTGCAAGACAGACATATGTCTTTTGATTGAGTTAAGCCATTTCAATTGATATTTTATAGTGTTTCTTTCTATGTTGTGATGTTACACTATTGTTTCAGATAAGGGTGAAGGTTTGGTACCATTAAAACGTTAAAACCCGCTGCAATTGTTTGCACCTGTCCTAAGTCAGGAATCTGATGTTCAGTAGTTGTCGTTTGTTGATGTGGTTCATAAGTGTTTCTCGTTTCTCGTTTTTATATAGATTGGACCGTTGGTTTTTCCATTTGAATGGTTTTACACTAGTAATTTTTGGGGCCCTTTATAGCTTGCTGTTCGTTGTGAGCCAAGGCTCCGTGTTGAAGACCGTACTTTGACCTATAATGGTTTGCTTTTATAAATTTTGACTTGGATGGAGAGTTGTCTCATTGGCACTCATACCGCATCTTCTTATATCTATGTACACCTTCTAATCATTCCATTCACCAAATATAGTTGACCTATTGCTTATGGTATTTTAGAAGAGGACCCAACTACTGAAACTTAACATTTTGCTTATAGTATAAAGAAAACAGACCAAAACACAAACACTTAACATTGACCAATGAACCGTGAAAATGAAGTCATGGTCAGACTGACATGTTCACCTTACAATCATTCCATATTCCAAATATAGTTATCCTATTACTCATAATGAAGGAAAAATTTACATGACAAGAAAAAACTAAACTTTTTTCTTCAACCAGTCGCCGAACAATGAAGACTTGTTATTGTATTATTAAGATCCTTACACCAGCTCTGCAAGGTTTTAGTGATGCTTAGGGTTGTAAGCATTGGCAATTTAAAGTTGTGTGATTTGTGCTATGAAAAGTTTAAGTTCTTACAAATAAACAAACTAAATTGAAATTTAAATTAAAAATTAACATATACAAACTGAATTTATCACTGAATACCCTTTGTTAAACACGAGTTTGTTTTAAATTCACAATTATGAAAATTGTAAGGTGTTCCTTTTATATTTGAACATGTTCTTTCATTAACTTTAAAAAGTGTCTTTTACATGGTATAGTTACATTAATGTTTTATGGTATGTATGTAAAATTTTTAAAACAGGTATATTCATAAGCACATGTCTTTGTCAGAAGCATGTTGTTTGAATTGTTATAACAGTGTTTTGGTACCCTTAGTAGGATGCAGTTCAAAGTGAGCCAAATATTGAAGGCTGTATTATAACCTGTAATTCCTTACTTTAACTACACTGTATCTTACTGAGAGTTCTCTTTGGTATTCCTACCACTTTAAAAACACATTTCTCTCTGACATTTGATTATTTCATTAGAATAATCTAAATATTTTAATTGAACTGAAGTAGCCTTGTAGGTTTCTTATATTGACCTATCCTTCTTCTCTTATACTAGTCTAGTCATTTGGGTGCACTGTATAACCTACTGATCACTGAGATGGTTTGTATTGAAAGAAAAATGTAACCTGTAAATTTACATTTTGCCTAATTGTACCACATTGTGTCAATGACATTCATACCACATCTTCTGAATTTTAAAGCCAATCTGTTTTGAATGAAAATTAATTGATTTCCAAAATTGATTTTTTTTTTAACTCAAACCAGCTGAATCTAGAGAAAGTAATCTCCAATTATATATGTAATTCAATGTCAAGTTTCTTGGTGCTTCTATGCTTGTTCAGTGTGAGCCAAGGCTTCGTCGGTGTTGTTGAAGGACGTATATTGACCTATAATGGTTTATTTTTTAATTGTCATTTGAATGGAAAGTTGTCTCATTGGCACTCACACCACATCTTCCTATATCTTTTAAGTGAAAGAAAAGTAAATGCAAAAACAAAGCAATTTAATACCAATAACATTTTATTTTAAACAAACATGGCAAGTTTATTTAAGATAATACAAAAGCTCAGGTATAACAAAATAATAAAGATTCATATAACCTTTCAAAATTAAGAATCTTTTGAAACTTTCAGACATACAATGTATCAATTTATATGCAAAGATATTACTTGAACAAACTTTGATTTTGAAATTTGAAATTAATTGGAAAGGTGTTTAAGTAAGAAATTGGCTAAGATATTGATTTTTAACCGGTCAAGAAATCCTTTTCTCTGACAAATTAATCATAATTAAGCAATAAACTTGCAACTTTTAGGTTCAATCTGTGGTTTATTTTTTTTATACATCAAAACCTTTATCGAATCTTCATGGAATTATATGAAATTTGGACAGAAGCTCAAAGACAGTATCCATAGGAAAATTTTGAAAATATTTGTTTCTGTTTTCCATATTTCACCAATAGATTGCAGTTATGCTTAAGATACACTTTTACGTTAAAGTTTTTCAGTCATCATTATTTTGTCTATCCTTCATCGGATTTTACGTCAATTGGGCACAAGCTTTATTATGATCAAAAGACAGTATCCAGATCAAAATTATGATTTTTTTTTTTTTTTCATGTTTTACTGATAAAAGGACTTAGTTTTTTTGCAGTTAACATGTTGATACAGTCTGTTGTTAAAGTTTGTTATACATTAGTTACTTTGTGAAACTACCCATCCATCCAATTTCAATATAAAAACTGGGGGTCACAGACCTTGTCTGTAAAATACATTGAAATTAACGAAATCACAGTTATTTTATTTGGGTTATATATATATAACCGGAAGAAAAGTGACGTTAGGAACTTTTACTATAATTCGCAAAGTGCTTTAAATGAACTCGTTTTAGATTGAATATTTCTCGTTTTAGTTTTAAATTGAATATTTCTGGTTTTAAATGTTTCTTACAACTTAATCCGATGGCAGTTAAAAGTGCAAAGATGATTCGCAAACTTTTTATTCTTCCCTCGCCGGGATTCGAACTCATGCTACTGAGATATCGTGACACCAAATTGTTTTTATAAAGAGGAACATTTTAAAATTAATTACTACAGAAGTGATAATTAGTTCCCTGGCTAAGGTAACTATAAATAGAAAGTATTTGTGGCTAAGGTAACTATAAATAGAAAGTATTTGTTCTTATCTCTATCTGCATCTGTCATCACTCGGTATCTAAAAATAGACATTTGATATCTTATCGCTGACCCTATTAAGTCTACCGAAATTGCATGCATGATTAATTTTAAGATTTATGATCGTAATTAAAGCGGCACTTTTAGGGTGTTACTAACTAAAGTTTTGAAAACGTTTTGAGGCGTTTGTTGTTATTTTCTAACTGCTACAGAAGTAGAAACATCGTTTAATAATTCTTTTCTGTTCCTATTTGAACTTTCAATAATTCATGCTCATGTTGTTGAAAACATACTTTTATAAACGTAGAAAAAAATTCGTTTAAACAGGTTCAAGTTAGAAACAAATTAATGTTTGCATGTATTGTATTAACAAACGAAAAACGACAAAACATTTGCATAGTCAAGTGTATTTTTTTAATATATTTTAGTTGTAGGATTCCGTTTTATTTTATTTTTCATATTCAATATCTATTTAATTACATTTTAATAACCAATTTTTTTTTTATTAAAGTTGCAATATTTAATCACAAAAATAACTGTAATTTAATCATATGCAAGAAAGACTTCCTTTAATTTCAGTATAAAAAATAAATAGCTTGCTTTTTACATCATGTACATCTTCCCTAAACTTAAAATCTAAAATAAAATGCTACTAAAACTCTTTCTAAAGATTTTATTTTTAATCATTCTCGTTCAGAATATAAAGCGCATTGTTTACATGAAATCTTATCTCATATCTAAAATGAATTCAAGGACAACGTCCTTAAGGCGTCTGTATATAAGGTATGAAGCCTTGGGGTCTTCTACCCTCTGAAATATAAAGCTTAATACAAATAGTTTACAGCCGATCTCAGCTGCCTGATTGTAATTCCTAGGTCTCGTATTCTGCGACTTTCGTAGCAGGTGAGACAATAAGTAACACAAGCTTATTTCTCATCTAACAGAAGGCTCACCAGAACCTGTATCGCTCACCTGGTGAAAAGGTGCGTCTGCTGATAATATCTAATTGCACATACTAGTTTTATCTTATGCTGCTGGTAATTTATGCAATATACGCTTTGAACCCATCACCTTTTAGTATTTTCATAATAACCAAAAACAGCAAAAACATTAAAAATAGACATTTTAGGGACATTAACTCCAAAACAGGTTATCACTATCAGATTTTCTGAAATTTTCAGTTTAGATAGATCTTGTCATTTTTGCAATAAACACTTTTAACCTTAGAGGTAACAGCCAAAAACAGAAAAATTAGACATTTCAGGACAAAACGTGTTGCCATTTTTCTATTTGTTTATCTACCTGGTTGATAATTAAGCTCTATATTAGATATCCTAACAGACGCAAAGTGAGGGCAAATGCTCACATGGCAATTCATAAAAGGTGTGAATAATAGGCGTTGGCAATAACTCCAAAACCAGAAAAACCAAATTAAAAAAAATAATAATAAAATATTCCAAATCACAGCCAAAAACTGCAAAAATCGGTCATTTCAGGGGCAATAACTGCATAACAGGTTTTGGATTTTTCTCAATTTTCAGGGTAGAAACATATTGTAGTACTGGTCATTTTTTAAATTCACCTTTTTAGCCTAGCTCCTATTGTTGTAATGAAAATAGTAAGACTGAAAATCGGCAATTACCCCCATGTATGATTGTCAAAATTTTCTGAGATGTTTTGGGTAGATAGAACTAACCATGTTGATCTTTTTCGCAATTCACACTTTTAAGCTAGCTTCTAGTTTTTCCATACAGTCAAAAAGTTCAAAATCAAACATCAACTTTATATTTTTTTTTAAATGTTTAGGACAGATAGAGCTCGTCATGCTGACCATCTTTAACATTGATAGTTTTCCCTTATTGCTACAGTTTTAGAGAAAGAGGCTCTCAAGACCCTGAATCGCTCACCTGTAATTTTTTGCTTAAATCTTTCTTAAATGATTATTTTTGCTTTTTAATATATATAAATGAGTGGCTTAAAAATTCCATTGAGATGTTTTTTGTATCTGTCATATTTTCTTCAAAAGCAAAGAAATACATTTTACACCTATGTTCCATTTTAGCCATAGTGGCTATGTTTCTTGACGTACAAGAAAATAAAATACAAAATTTAAAGAGATACCCTGAAACTCATTCAGCCCAAGTTTGGCTGAAATTGATTCAGCAGTTTCAAAGGAGAAGATTTTTAAAAGTAAGCAAACTAGATGAACAAATTGTGATAAATTGTCTTTAAAGGGCAATAGCTCCTTAAGGACACATTTGACAATTTTGGTCATATTAACTTTTTTGTAGATCTTACTTTGCTGAACATTTTTGCTGTTCACAGTTTATCTTTATCATTAATAATATTCAAGTTAATAACCTAAAACTGCAAAACAATTACCAATTTAGTGGCAGCAACCCAACAATGGACTGTTAGATTCGTCTGAAAATTTCATGGCTGATAGAACTTGGCCTAATGAACATTTTAACCTCTCATCAGATTTTCTCTAATTGCTTAAGTGTTTGAGATATATTAGCCAAAAACTGCAATTTACCCCTATGTTCTAATTTTAGCCATGGCGGCCATGTTTTTTGACGAAACAGAATATAAAACACAATCTTTATTCTAGATACCCTAAGGATCATTCAGCTTAAGTTTGGTTGGAATTGGTTCAGTAGTTTCAGGAGAAGATTTTTTAAAGTTAGAAAACATGATAAACAAATTGTGTAAAATTGTCCTCAAAGGGCAATACTCCTTAAGGAGTCAATTGACAATTTTGGTCATATAAAACTTATTAGTAGATCTTACTTTGCTGAACATATTTGCTGTTTACAGTTTATCTTTATCATTAATACTATTCAGGATAATAACCAAAAACTGCAAAATTTAAAATTACCAATTTAGTGGCAGCAACCCAAAAATGGGTTATTAGATTCATCTGAAAATTTCAGGGCTGATAGAACTTCACCTAATGAACACTTTGACCCTGTCAGATTTGTTCTAACTCCTTTGGTTTTTTAGATATAAGCCAAAAACTGCATTTTACCCCTATGTTCTATTTTTAGCCATGGTGGCCATTTTTTTTGACGAAACAGAAAATAAAACACAAACTTTATTCTAGATACCATAAGGATCATTCAGCTTAAGTTTGGTTGGAATTGGTTCAGTGGTTTCTAAGGAGAAGATTTTTCAAAGTTAAAAAACATGATAAATTGTGTAAAATTGTCCTTAAAGGGCAATAACTCTTTAAGGGGTCAATTGACAATTTTGGTCATATAAACTTATTTGTAGATCTTACTTTGCTGAACATATTTGCTGTTTACAGTTTATCTTTAGCATTAATACTGTTCAAGATAATAACCAAAAACTGCAAAATTTCCTTAAAATTACCAATTTAGTGGCAGCAACCAAACAATGGGTTATTAGATTCATCTGAAAATTTCAGGGCTGATAGAACTTGACATTATGAACACTTTTATCCCATGTCAGATTTGCTCTAACTGCTTTGGTTTTTGAGATACAAGCCAAAAACTGCATTTTACCCCTATGTTCTATTTTTAGCCATGGCGGCCATGTTTTTTGACGAAACAGAAAATAAAACACAAACTTAATTCTAGATACCCTACGGATCATTCAGCTTAAGTTTGGTTGGAATTGGTTCAGTAGTTTCAGAGGAGAAGATGTTTGAAATAGTTTACACCAGACGGGACGACGACGGACGCCAAGTGATGGCTAAAGTTCACAGTTCCTTCGGAACGATGAGCTAAAAAGAAAAAAAGCAGAGTTTGGCCCAATGTTCAATTTATAGCCCCAGTTGCCAAGTCTGTTGATAGACCAAGATGAAAATCATAAACTACATAATAGACATCCTAATTATTACTATAACTCTTGATGAATGACTAGGTCACTGTTTTGTCAGTAATAGTAAAAACAGACATTTTGGAAGACCTGGCTTGCCAATAATAATTCATCAACAAGACAATCAAGTCATCTTTACTTTGTTAGTATGTTGGGTTGCTGTAACTCCAAGGTAATAATTGAATGACAAAAAGACAAAATTGAGTCAATGTTCACCTCTCAAGGTCGTATTAAAATTGAAAGATAGACTGAAGATGGCCATTGATCCTTTTCAGAAAAATACAGACCCGTTAGCATTCTCCCCATTCCCCCCTTTTTTTTTTTGAAAAAGCAATAGCAGAGAAAACATCTTTGTTAATGTTTATGTGTATTTAGGAAAGGACATGGCTGTCACATATCTACTAAATCTCCAGGATGATTGGAAACTTGCTTTAGAATGTAATGAATATTTAGCTGCTATTCTCGTTGATCTGTCCAAAGTGTTCAACTACCTAGCTCATAATATTCTGATTTGTAAACTGTCCTATGTTAGAATGCTACCATGTTAATATAAGCATATCTGTCTAGTAGAAAAAGGAGGAGGTATTGTCACAGGCACTTATCTGAAATTTTTTCCCCATATATGTGTTATATTAAGGTATATAGGGGAAAAAAATTTCAGAGAAGTGTGGGTATTGATAGTTTGGCAAATATACAGAAAGGTGTGGCCCATTGACCAATATTGGGCCTGTTATTTTTTTAATGTTTTAACTTACATGATTATTTGATCAATAAATTGTTAACACAGAGGTATGTCTCACTTATTTTGTTACTTTGATAGTAAAATGCAAATGTTGTAATCAAAATAGCAATACTTAAACATGTAAGTTATGCAAAATATTCAGTCAATGAACCATGACTGAAGGTACAGGGCCAAACAATCTCCATCGAAATGAGATGTGCCAATGCTAATACAACTGCATACCAAATAACCAGTGGCGGATCCAGAACTTTTCATAAGGGGGGCCCGCCGACTGACCTAAAGGGGGGGGCCTCCAGTCATGATTCCCTATATAATCAACCAAATTTTTCCCACAAAGCTCCCGGATCCGCCTATGATAACATTGACCTACCATTGGAACAATATTTGTAATTTTTCCCAAAATATATCCCACAATACTACTAATGAAAACCAAGCATAAACATAACAATAGCACCAAATAACAGTTGTAGTAAATAAAAACCTCTAAAGTGGTACATCAATAATAGAAAGGGTACAGAAAGGGATTTTCTTTTCTGTTGTATCATACAGACATTTCATGGTTGTGAAACACCACAATCCCACAATATTACACAGACAATCCAACAGAGTCAACTAGTTAGGTCTAGAAAATAGAAACATTTTGAAAAAATGTGCTTCGCCGAGTTCAGCTGGATACAACCGCAGAGGTCCAACCCTGAACAGTTGGGGCAAAAATGGACACAATATTTGCACTTGATACAGGTCTGAATTTGGATTGTAATTAAATATTTGACACATTATAGGTTTCTGACACAGAATAACTGTAGTCAAAGAACTTGAAATTGGTTATATGATTTGAATTTATATTCAATTGAAGATTTCTTGCTGTTGTGCAATACACTGTGCTGTTGTGCAATACTTAGTAAATCTTTTTTCAGACTATATACAAAGAATTAGCAAAATAAATTGTGACCCCCCCTCTTTTTTTTTGTGGAAAATTGATTTCTTAAATCTTGAGGAAAATAAATTGATCCCTCCCCCCCACTTCCAAAAAAATAATATTTGAAGAAATTTTCTTTTTGTAAAATGTGGTACAATTTAAGAGACATCCATACACTTAAAGTCATATGAAACCTCAAATTAAAAAAAATGATGCATATGTTTTTATAACAAAATGGATAGTTTTCATTATTAAACTTATGTACATATACTTTTTTCTGAAGAAAATTCCCTAATTTGTCCACATTTAGAAGAAGTTTACTTATTTTTAATTGCTTGCTTCCAGGAAGCAATTCGCTGACATATTTTCTGTATGCAAAGTGACCTTAGCGTGAACCTTCTCGTAAAAATCCGGTGATCGCAATACGCATGGATCTGTCATTAAAATAAACAAATATCTGATTGTACATGTTCAACACATGCTCAATATCCATGCTTTTTTGTTGATTGTTTACTATAAGGTGACCATCGGTAGTTTATGATATATACATGCATTGGTTCAAGAATTGGATAAACATTTTTTTTCACCAGTCACTCGTTTCATATGACTTTAAACACAAGTTATAGTCTGAAAACTAGAAAAATGCTTGTTTTGGCCCCTTTTGGCCCCTAATTCATGAACGATTTGGGCAATTACCCCCAAAATGTATCCAAACCTTCTGCTTGAGGTATTGAACCTTGTGGTACATTTTCAGAGCAATCAAAATACTAATACATAAGTTATTGTCCTGAAACTAGAAAAATGCTTGTTTTGGGCCCCTTTTTGGCCTCTAATTTCTAAACGGTTGGGACTATCACCCCCAAAACAATCCCAACCTTCCTTTTGGTTAAATTTCATAGAGATCCATACACTTAAACTAAAGTTATTGTCCTGAAACCAAATGTCTTCGGACGACGACTACATGATAGCAATATACGAACGCAAATTTTTTGCGGTTGTATAAAAATTGGCCAGGGAGCATTCATCCATAAATACTGATGAAACCAAACACGTACATAAGTGTGACACCAACTTACAAGTGTAGTCAATATAAAACTCTAAAAAGGCTCATCAATAACAGAAAATAAAGAATCACATGAAAAATATTAATTTATTATCCTTCACAACTGTGTGAAGGGTTAACTGTACATTCTCTCTCTCACATTCACACTTAAAACATTGTCTGGTCCATTAAAATGAAAGACTTATATAAAATACCAAGTGTCCATAACAATAAACATCTTGTCAATACATATTCTTATATTTTGATTCCATATACAGTTGATTCTTTTAATAAAGTTCCATTACACCAAATTTAATATGCCGATTTCAACAACTATTCTATGAAGAACATTTCATTCTTTAGAGCATTATAGGGAAGTTGCCACTGATACTAGCATTTAAAAAGCCTAGTATTATTAATTGTCAGACTAACAAAATCCTTAAATAGAAAATTGTAATTAAAATACATTTTTCAACGCTTAATCTTCAGAATACTTAAATGATGTATTATAAACACAATAAAAATGTTGTATACTAATGAATTTAGTATCATTCAACTGATACATTACTTTACAATGATACAATAACATATAAGTAATTTACATACTCTGAAAAGATGATTTCATTCAAAGGAAGAAAATAGAGAATAGATAAGAAAATGTATAGAAAAAGTGAAGTAAGTTCAAAGGTCAGTGGATTTCTGTAGTTAAAGGAATAACACTAAATAAAAATGTTCGTGTCTTCCTTCTATACTCAAGTTACCAAGCAATGTCAAGGTGAATGAATTTGGTCAGCCTGATCCTTTAATATCACAAATGGATGGATTCAAAGACCAACACATATAAGTTGCATAGATTTTCTGATTTGATCAAGTTTTGATTTATTGTACTATATTTATCCTATTTATAAGCCCCTTATCTAAAAGTCAACTCTCTTAAGAGATAAACTTTGAAAAAATCTAATTTTCCAATCTTACAATTTCTGTCAGAAAAAAAAAATGTCCCCCAGTGATGGTGGTTGGAAGGAGAGATGGAAAATATGGGGCTTATAGTGTGACAAGTACAGTAATCTATATTCCAAATGGTGTTACTTTCAACAGAAGTGTATAAAGCTGACAACGACAAACTTGTTATTCCGACAATAAAAATATTTTGGCATACTTGCCACAAATAAAATGTGCTTCTTTTACAGCTGAATATATAAAAGACTTAATATTACAAGCATAATTCTGTAAAAAAATTTCCTAAGATATACAACATTTAAAATCTCATGATTAAGAAACAGTTTATCTAAAATGTAAAGGACATGATTGACCAGATCGAAGACGGACCAACTCACACTTTTGCATAAACAGTGAATCACACAGTCACACATTACCCTTCATTATACACAAGATCAAACAACTGACACATTTCACTTTCTGTACAATCATTTCATAAAATACAAATCAGTAACAATTCTCACATATCAAACATAGGGGAGATAATATACTGTAATTTGAAAGACATCTAGAGTTCTCTCCCCTCATTTGCCTTTCTTCCCCATTTTGGCAAAGAAATAAAATTAAATTAAAATCTTCATTTAAGACAACCTTATTACATCTTAAAATCTAATGGGACAATCTTGGCACCAAAAAATTAGGTTGTACCAGATAACTTGCACATCTTGAAAAAGCTAAATCTTTTTCAGATCATTGTCAGTAGTGTTAAAAGGATGTGCAAATCACTGATTATACAACGCTTTCTAGCACTTATTAACTAAAAACAAATTTTATTGCTAAAATATATAAAAAAAATCAACAAAATTGGACATTTAACAATCTCAATCACCACTTTTATTTTCTGGTGTCATTTTAAAAATACAACAAATAAAACTGATGTTATGCTGCTGCAATATAGCCTAGATTCACATCTTTTTAAAGACTTATAATATAGTGAGGTGAGTTCAGTGTGTTAATCTACAGAGTTTGAAAAATGATCCAATTTGTGATTTTTGAAAATAAATCCCTCGATGACTGACTTGTTTTCTGAAAAACTTACTGTGTAAATTTTCTTCAGTGGCTAGCTAAGTTGTACAAGAAAATCTATTTTTCAGGAAAAAGTACCTTTGACTACAAAACTAATGGTTAATTAAACTTTCGATTAAAAGTATAATTTATGAATTAATAATTTAATATAACAAGACATGACACGAGCTACTGCTTTTAATTCTACACTTCCAATGTCCTACCTATGTTGGATGGAACCAAAATTTTACAACTTGCACATGTGCATGAAAAAGAAGAAACACATACGGTAAATACACATGTTTAAGCATACAGGAAGTCGATTAAACAGAGATAAATCAGTATAGCTTTCTCAGTTGAAATCCAGTACCGAATATCAAGAAACACTAAATTCAAATTATGTTTATAAAAGATTGAACATGTTTTTGTTAAAAAAAGAGTGAAAAAAGCAAAAGACCTGAACACATACATATTTATGTGTGAGGAATGTTTTCTGCCAAAAATTGGAATACATGATTTCTTCTGCAAAAATAGATTTTCTAACAACACATGATTTGTTTGCAACTTAGCACTGTTCACAGTATTTCCTTTTAAAGGAAATTTGAATAATGCAGTGTCAAAAGTAACCATAAGAAGCCTTGTAAGAAATTAACCCCAAAAAGACTTGATTTTATACTTCTTTCCAATTACACATGCTGCTTTACCTGTCATTCTAATCCATGCCCTTCATTTTCCCTCTCAGTCAAATTGTGCATAACTAACATGTAAAGAGACAATTACACAAGCAGCTAATTATACACAATCATCTTCTCCATGTAACAATTAATGTCCACATTTTGCATGACTGTATTTATATTCAATCAATATTTTACCTTTAATAAAAAAAAAAATGTCATCGATTTACCTTTGGCCCTTTTTTTTTTTTTTACACTGAAAATGTGGATATATTCTTGTATATATTTTCAATCCTAGTATCTGTTTCCTTCCATCTGTTTAAAAACATTTTTTTTATTAAAGATGAAAAAAATCAGAATATTTTAGATTAAATATGTTGTCTGATATAGAAATTATTTCTTTGAAAAAAATTAGTTATAAGAAAATAGACTTGATGACTTAGATGTCAATTTAACAAGGTTTCCATATTTGAATAAAATGTTCCTGCAAATGTAGCATAATACAGTTGAAATGTTGCCGCTTTTAATTCGTTTTTTTATCATTAAGAAATTTTTTTTCAAATCTGTTAAAAATAGTGTGTATGGCAGGAATTGAATGCTAATAATTCATCAAAATCTGGTCAAAAGAAAATGCACTACATAAAGATTGATTGTACTATCTTTTGTTTCATCTAGTCATATTTTCAGCAATATGTTGAGGTTTGTTCTGTAAGAAAAAAACTTCTAAATATTTTCTTTTGTCAAGTTGCATTGTGTTAAAAGTTTATAATACTCAGTATGACGTAAATTTGTTGTGAATTATTTACAAAAGCTGTGGCCACCTGCACAATACCAAAATATGATCCCAAAATATTGTAAATGTATACATGTGAATTATTAATAAAGGCAAATATGCTGAAAATAAACACAGCCATAAATAACAATTTACTGGACTTCACAATTTCATGAATTCAAAACAACAATTAACGCTTTTTTGGTTTTCTCCAGGGTAAAGTTCCCTGAACAAAGAGTCACAGATTGGCAAGTGTCTCTCCCCCGTCACAGTTTATCCCCAAATGTGAACGAAGGTTGACTAGGCTGATTAATGCTAGAATTACTGTTTATTCCAATGTGGTTGTAACTACCAGTAGGTCCTTCAATAGGATGTCTGAAATATAATGATTTTTCTATTTATCATACTTCAACAATACAATCTGTTTTTAAAACATAGCAAATGTAATTTTTATTGAAATATTATTTACTTGATATGAATAAGATTTGTTTTATAAACCAAGTTCACTATAAAAGCAATATTCCCCAAAGTTCATGTTGTCTTTCTGAATATATAATATATCTTGAATTTCACATACAGTGGATTCATTATTTTCGTGGGTACCAATTTTCGTGGATTAAGGAAAAATGATATTTTCATGGATATTTGATTTTGTGGTTTTCCACAAGTCTGTATACAAGGCTATATAAACATTGTACTTAGTTGAACATTGAATTCATGGTTCACAAGTATCCACCACAATTGGTATCCCATGAATAATAATGAATCCACAGTATATTAGAAGTCAGAGAACCTTTAACATTTTCATGCATAAGCTGATTTAAATCAAAGCGCAACAGCACTGCAAATGCAATTGCAGCCAATTTAATGTTTATGCGAATACAAGTTTTCTTTCTTATGTAAAAGAATTACAACTGACAGTAGACTTTATCGATCAATTTCACAAAAAAATATTAACAATTGTACTTCAGAATCATAGGGCGAAGTGGTGAGGCTTTAAAGAGAAGTGTTAGTTTTCTCGTGGCTCTATAAAGTCTGGTTTTTATTTTGCCACTTGTATCCTATTTATTAATTTCTTTTTTATATAAGTCAAATCCAATTTTATTTCATGCTTGAGAATACTGTTACAGTTGTCTCAGTTTATGTCCTAAATTGTCATTTATAGTTACATAATTTAATTTTTCCACTTGTCAGGAACTACCAACTAAATATCTAGCACTGTTGCATATCTAAAGAAAAAAAAAAGAAAATGGAAAATAATTATCATCTATCAATTAAAGTTAAAATAAAGAAAACTATTCTGCTTATGATATTCTGTTTTAATTACAAAATGTATGAATTTAACAAATTTAAGCATCTTAAATCAATAAATTGAAACAACGTTGTTGCATTTAAGCATATACTTGTAACTAAAGGGGTTTGAGAATATTAATGGGTGCTGAATGCCTCTTTTTCACTTTTGGACTTGTTATCATCTGAGCCATGCATTTGTTTATAGTTATTATCGTAAGAATACAGATTTCGGTCATAGTTGGTCTGCCTCCGATCTATGGTATCAATTTTGCAATGGCGGATGAAGGAAAATTTACAAAATGTAAACAATCTTTGATGAGCGAGTTGGAAATGAATATGACGCTGTTAATGCAATAAATGGATCAAAAGTTAACTCAAGGTAGTTATAATAACATTTATTAAAGCAAAACAATTATTTTGCGAGAAAATCAAATCGTTTGATGTACACTCATGTTACGACCACCATTGTCTCTAACTAAATTGTTTCTAAATACATTCAACTAAAAAAACATAGGATATTTATCATAGCAGGAGAAGAATCTATATTTTTACTCTGACCAGTTTGGCATGAATCTAGATCACAAATATGGCAGTCTCATGATAGCATAAGGGCAAAAACAATTGCCTTAAAAACACATATAACTAGAAAGGTAAAAGTGACGACACCCAAATTCAAACTTGATCTGGGTTATGTGGTAATAAGCATTGAGTTTAAGTTTCATAATATTTGGTTGAGGCAATCTAAAGTTAGAGAATGGAAACCAATTTCGGGACGTACATACGTATAGATGGACAAGGGTAAAACTTAATGCCCCCTCTGCTATTGCGGGGCATAACATAAAAAATCCAATTCTATGAAGACCTCAGATCATTTTCTTAAAATTCAAGAATTAAGATCTTGTTATTACTGTCTTCCCAAGACAATAGATAAGAAATTTTTTATGGTTCTCAGATATTAAATTTTCAAGTACTCTTATCCACCTATGACTTATGACGAATGTCTTAAGTCTTTTTTTATGGATTTTATATTACTGCTTTTTATTTCATAGATAGAAATTTTAAAGTATCTTCATTTCAATATCACATGATTGATAAAGACAACACAACATTTGGATGGTTTTACAATACATACCCTTTAGATCTTATAGACCTAGGTTTAAGATAGTTGCGGATAGTTTTACAATACATACCCTTTAGATCTTATAGACCTGGGTTTAAGATAGTCATGGATATCAGGGTTCTCAGTAATGATTTTTGAAGGCGTGTCCAGGGACTCGTCATTTTTGGCCATGGTGAGTCCAACAGTAAGAAGATACTTTATTGCAATATAATTTATCATTTTAGTCTCCATGACCTAATAGAGCAATGAAATGACATAAAACTTTAGCTATAAAATGATGATATGTGTGTTCAGTTTATACAAAATAGTTCAATCTTGATGCATCTTCGGACTCACCAGTTTTGAAAATGGTGAGTCCAGACAGATTTTCATCAGTCCAGGACTCATGGACTCGACTTAGTGAGAACCCTGGATATTTTACAATACTTACCCTTTAGATCTTATAGACCTAGGTTTAAGATAGTCATGGATAGTTTTATAAGACTTACTCTTTAGATCTGATAGACCTAGGTTAATATAATCATGCATAGTTTTACAATACTTACCCTTTAGATCTTATAGACGTAGGTTTAAGATAGTCATGTAATGACAACTGTAACACATCTGGTCGTTCCTCTTTCTTATACCTGAGACATGCCCTAATAAAATTCTGAAATTTAAAGAGTCTTACATATAATTCAAATTTTAAAAATCAATATTCCTGGAAACATATCTTTCATACTGGACACTAAATTTACATGGTCTGATGAAAAGTCCAAAAAGGCATTAAATATTTACCCAAATTTTCTGTGTCTTAGGTTTGTCACATAAATCTATAAATCAACTCCCCTCCTGCTTTTAATCTTTGCTTAAAAGGTATTTGTATCTATTCAACATTTCATTCCATGAAAATTCCTCTTGAACTAAATAGAACTGTGAGTAGACTAACAAAAGGATACCCCACCCCCTTACAAAAGAACAATACAACATATTGCACTATTGAAGAAAGTAAATTTGATTATCTTCCATTATGTGCATACTCAAGTAATGTTCTACAACTATGAAAAGCATCAATATCCATGTAGCGGTTTAGGAGGAGTCTCACTGCCAACAGACTATTACTACATGTTGCAATATTGAAGTAAATACTAATACCTCCCCTTCAACATGTAGGACTGGTATTAACTTCCTTAATAGTCACATACTCAGGTAGTGTTATACAAATGGGTATTGATCTAGGCACTTACGAATCAAGCTGACACGGCACATGGACAGACAGATCAACTGTGTGATTTCAATATACCCCAAACTTTGTTTTGAGGTGGGCATAAAAAATATATAGAGAAATTACACCAGTAAGTAGAGTTAAGCCAGTAGAAAATTCTCGACATTCACCTGTGTTTTCCAAAATTGTTAAAACTTTAATTGCTTGCCCTGACCCACCATCCCCTAGAAAACTGCTTTATTTACAATGCAGTAAGCACACACTTTTACAAAAAATTCTGACTTAATCAATTTAGTGTTTTAATTATCAAGCAACTACTAATCTTAACAAGACCAAAACTGTAAAAAATGTGACAAATTGGAAAGATTCTCATTTTTAGGGCCATAACTCAAAAACAGGTTGGCAGATTTTTCTGAAATTTTCAGGGTATATAGATCTTATTGTGTGATCATTTTTTGCAATTAACACTTTTAATCTAGCTCCTATATTTTTCATGATAGCAGCCAAAAACGACAAAAAATTATTGTTTTATAAGCAATAACTCCTTAACAGGTCAACAGATTTTTCTCCAATTTTCAGGGTAGAAACATCTTGTTTTGTGAACCTTTATACAATTTACACTTTAAAACTAGCTCCTAAAGTTTCACAAAAACAGCCAACAACTGCTAAAAATCTGAGGGAAAAATATATTGATATTTTAGCGGCAATTACTCCAAAACAAGTAGTTAAATGTTTTGCAATGTACACTTTTAACCTAGCTCCTATAGTTTCTGAAACAATGGCAGGGAAATGTCAAAAAGTTAAAATTCAACATTTTAGGGGCAATAACTCCATAACAGGTGAGCAGATTTTTTCCCAAATTTTCAGGGTAGATAGAACTTGTTGTGCAGACCATTTTTACCCAGTCCATTCGTCTCGAAATGTATATAATTCAAAAGTTATTCGCCAAAACTGTAGTTTGACCCTAATGTTCTGTTTTTAGAGATGGCAGCCATGTTGGTTGATCAACCTGGATGAAATTTCTGACATACCTATAAGCTGTCTTGCTTCTGGTCTGAAATAAACTATAACATAGTTGACATCCTATAGATAAAACCAGACAAACTTTGGTTTTAATCCATAAAGCAGTTTCAGAAGAGAAAATTATTAAAGTTTAAATACAATGGATTATATACACAAAGTGACAGCAAAAGTTCACGAAAGGAGTCGATATCGAACAAATAGTAGACCTGCTTATGCAGTTGGTGACACAGGTAATACTATTTTTAAAATTTTGTTGGTTTCATGTGTTGGGATAGGTTACTGGTACTGGTTTTATATAACTGGACCATTTTATAAAACACTGTTAAGCTTTAAAGGTGTCCTAAATGGGAAGATTTATTAAAATTTACCTTTGCCTCAGAACTGACTGGAGGTTTTGATGGAAAATCCACCTCTGTTGCTTTGAGAATTGTATTTTCTTCTAAAATGGCAGCTTGGGATAAATTATGGCCGAACGGCTGAAAAAAAAAATCAGTAAATGAAGTGAGAACAACACATTATGTTTAAATATAACAAGTCAACACAGGAAAATAAAATAATTAACAGTTAATTATTTTGATATTAACCTTCATGCATTCCTTAAATCTAATATCATCCACTGCATATACAAAGCTTGAAAAAAGGATTTAATCTTTATGTATTAATTCAGATTATACCAAGCATAAGTGAGGTGTAAAATGTTGACAAATATAATGCCTAACCATTGAGCATGGCATGATAAAATTATTTTTATTCTGATAGGAAAATCTATAACTTTTCTATTTCAAAGCAGACCTATAAGACACGTTAGGAAGGCAATCATTTTGATGTGACGAGGCCAAAATGTAATAGAAAACCAACTGTTTCAAGATCAAAGAAATGGAGAATATGTCCATGGGACACAGATGATGCCCCCGCTTGCATATAACGTTATAAAGGGACCTAACTAGAGACGCCATCCAAATTTGAACTCAATCTGTGTTTTATGGTAAAAAGCATTGTGTATAAGTTGCATAACATTTGGTTAAGAAAAACTTGTTAGAGAACAAAAACTTTTTTAATTTTAGGACATATGTACGTACGTACGGACATAGAGACAGACAAGGTTAACACTTAATGCCCCCTCAAAAATGAAAAGATACATGTAAAGTTACTTTTAGAATAATTTTATTTAATTTCCTATACAACACCAATACAAATGTCAATTTTGATCTCTTGCTTTGTTGCAAGTACACAACTGACGCAATTTCAATTGTGATGTCAATCATAGGCACCCCATGATCTAATGGAATTATGGTTTACAAAGCAAAAGCAGAACGTTATATTAAAATGTATATTCTAATATATCTCATACACGTTAAATCAATACGAGACACTTCTCTTCAAACAGAATATACTCCTTTATCCTGCAATCAGCATCATCTTATACAAATAATAGGTACACAAATACATTTTTGCTTTATATGTACGTGTACAAATAGTCTCCAGTTACCCTGCTTCCATGTTGAGCAAGCGGTTATGTGAATATTTCTTTTTAAGTAAGAGTTCGTTTTGGGGTCCTCTTAACAACAACTTAAGCTTCAAGTGCCTGGTGTAAATTGCAGGATAAAAACAATATTTGTACATTGTCGGAAATATAAAAATTTATTTGTACTCGCTACAAAACAGAGAAAAGCTCTGCGAGCCCAACTTTTCGTCCTGTTTCTAAAGCTGGAACAAATAAATCTTATATTTTCTGACAATGTACATATATTGTATATTTATACCCTCTTTCAATGTCTTCTATAAGATTCATAATTTTTTATTACAATTTTAGTGGCAAAAATTCTTTATTAAAACTATTGAAACAACATGTTAAAGAATTACACTTTTACAAAGCATTTGAAGTTAGTAGTTTTTGTCATTGGATTGTTTCTGCTCTCTAATTTGCTATCCAAATTAAAAGATTTTTCTTCTATTGTCTAGTTAACTTACCTTTTTACCATATAAACATTGATAAAATATGACACCAACTGACCATACATCCACCTTGGAAGATATTTTTGGTGGATTTTTCCCAACAACAAAACATTCTGGTGGCAAGTACCTACAACAGATCAAAACACTTGTTAACTAAATAAATGGAGAATGTGTCTATGGTCCACAGATGCCCCCGCTTGTAAATATGCAGTGATATTGTTGTCTTTTTTCAAAACTATCTGTACGGTTTTTCTTTGGGAAAAATGCAAAATTTTTATTGAAATTGGAAAGTTTATTAATTTATTTTAAACACATCTCCGATTTTTAGCTGACCTTTGCTGTCTTTTTTAAGAGTTTTTTCACATATATTTTGATTGTCAGACATTTTCAACCTGAAAGGTACTTTTGGGGGGGAAAGAAACGGAAACAATGATTGTACTTAATGCATTGAAAACCACGTTACAAACACCGTCATGATTCTGATCAGAAACCAGGATCTCAAAAGCGCTTTCATAATATCAAAATAATAACATGAATACGAAATTTACATACATATCTACCGATGCATCACTGTTTGGGAAAAATACAAAACTTATTGGGAGAAATTTTAAGCCATTTTTTTCAGAAATTGGGAATTTTCTCTAGGGGAAAAAGCCGAAGTTCGGATGTAATTTGAGGCAAGCAATATCACTGACATGCATATTCCACATACAGATGCAGGATTCATGTAGTTAAGACTGTTTTGTGATTATAAGCATTGTGTATAAGTTTTATAACATTTGGTTGAGGCAAACTAAAGTTAGAGAACGATAAAGACAGATTTAGCAATTTTTCCGTTTATTATGGGGCATAACTCATGAACCGTAAAAGTGACGCCACCAAATTTCAAACTTGATCTGTATTTTGTGGTAATAAGCATTGTGTATAAGTTTCATAACATTTGGTTGAGGCAAACTAAAGTTAGAGAACGGAAACGACAGATTTAGCAATTTTTATGTTTATAAAGGGGCATAACTCATGAACGGTAGAAGTGACAACACCAAATTTCGAACTTGATCTATGTTTTGTGGTAATATGCATTGTTTATAAATTTTATAATATTTGGTTGAGGCAAACTAAAGTTATAGAACGGAAACCAATTTTTGGGGACGTTCGGGACAGACGGACAGATGGGTAACACTTAATGCCCCTAACGCCTAGCTGCGGGGGCATAAAAAATGTTCTTTTATAAAAAGATTTGAAAAATAAAGGAAGAATGTGTCCATAGGACCCAGATGCCAAAGAGTCAAAGTACTAATTCAAAACTATAGATGTTTTGTTTACTTTGAAACTTTATGACATTTGTTTCTGTATGTCATTAGAAATTGCCTGTGAAAGTGAGGCCACCCAAATCCAAACTTCATCTGTGTTTGGTAGTAATAAGCATTGTGCATAAGTTTCGTAACATTTGGTAGAGGCAATGTAAAGTTAGAGTGCCGAAACAGCAAATTCACAAAGTTTTCCATTTATAAAGGGACATAACTCTTAAACAGTGAATGTGACTCCAACTTAATCTAAAGGTGATCTGTGTTTGGTGGTAGTAAGCATTGTGTATAAGTTTCATAACATTTGGTTGAGACAACCTTAGTTAGAAAACTTAAACCAATTTTGCGATGTACATAGATGGATGGACGGACGGACAAGGGTAAACATATGTGCAATCTTCTTGTTTCAGGGATCTGGGTTGAAAACAGAAGGAGGAGTTGATTACACAAAAATTGTACCCCATTTCATAAATTTTGTTGAAAAATAACTAAATTCCAAGTCTGGAAAAATGCGAAAAGATTCCCCAAACAATTCCATAAAAGCAGGTGCACAACTTCAACATATGTGTAATCTTTCTGTGAAGTTTCAGGGATCTGGGTTAAAAACTGTAGGATGCAGTGATTACACAATTTAAAAGTATCCGATCACCCTCCTTTTCTCACCATAATTATAAGCCGGTTATGGACTTAGTACAACACGGCCAAATATGTTTCAATCAAATTACATAAAAAATGGTGGGTATAAACCCCAATTTGTAAATTCTTAACTGGAGCTCTGACCTAGGTAAAATGTGGTGTCAAAACATAACATAAATAAAGACTATCCATAAAACATCAAGGACACCAAAATAAGCAAAATTATTACTATAAAATTACTTATAGTAATCTCAAACTGTGACTTCAACCACAGACCTTCAGCAGTAGTTAAGGCACATATTTTGAACTTCCAAGCTCAATATCAAATTATTTTTCATTCAAGTTATTAAATCTTTACATTTCAGGTTGTACATGAATAAAGTTTACCGACCCTTCATCACACCCTCTATCATGACTTTAGCCGTAAGAAATACTGCTGGCAGGGCCATTAGCAATATTTCATAAACCACAACCGTTTATCATCTTTCAATAACAATTGCATATTGATAGCCATACATTATCACAACCGTACAACTGACGGTGGGTTAATTACAAAATTTCACAGACTTGGATTTTCAAATGAAAGGAAAAATCAAATTTGTGGTGGGTACTGAGCTTATAAAATGGCACGTGAGTTACCGCTGATAACTTCTGACAACTTAAACCTGCTTATTTAAAATTCATGCAAATTTTTTTATTGCTAATAAACTGCTTCGCTGAGCGCAGCTGGATACGCCTGCAGAGGTCCAACCCTGAACAGTTGGGGAAAAAATGACACAATATTCAAGCTTGATATAGGTCTGAATTTGGATTGTAATTAAATATTTGACATATTATAGGTTTCTGAATAAATGTAGTCAAAGAACTTGAAATTGGTTATATGAATTGAATTTTTATTCAATTAAAGATTTCTTGCTGTTGTGCAGTACATTGTGCTGTTGTGCAATACTTAGTAATTCTGTTGTCAGACTATAAACAAATAAAGTTAAATTTCTTCTCAATGTCATATTTGAAATTTATGAAAATCAATAGGGAGATTACACCAATAGCTATAAATAATTCATTGAGTTATTGTCCAAAAACTGGAAAATCCCCCCTTTTTTAATGAATAAATACCCATAACTCAGAAATGTAAAATCTAAAATTTATAAAATTCTAAAGGGAGCTTACATCAACAGATACAAACAATTCACCGAAGTTTCATGAAAACTGCTGAAAGCATTTTCTAGTTATAGTCAGAAAACTGGAAAATCCCCCTTTTTTTATGAATAAAACCCTTTAACTCGGAAACGTAAAATCTAAAATTTATAAAAATCCAAAGAAAGGTCATGTCAATAGATATAAACAATTCACCAAAATTTCTTGCAAGTTGGTGAAAGCATTCTCGAGTTATTGTCAAAAAACTGGAAAATCCCCCCTTTTTTAATGAATAAAACCCCAAAACTCAGAAACAGTAAATCTGAAATTTATAAAAAATGAAAGGGAGCTCACGTCAATAGATATAAACAATTCACCAAAGTTTCATGCATATTGGTTAAAGCGTTTTAGAGTTAATGTCCGACATGTTGACGACGGACGGTCAACGGTATACCATAATACGTCCCGTAAACGGGCGTATAAAATGAGAAAATTTTGGTAAAAGAATCACAAATAACTGATCCAGATATAACAACAAATTCTCTTATGAAATATTTCATTTCCCCCGACTGAACTTTGACCTACCAGTATGTTCCTGCCCCTTGGGATGTGAGATCCATCCCATCAGAGGTAATGTTCTCATCATCCATAATTTTACTGAGACCAAAATCAGTGATTTTGATCTCACCGCTAACAGACCCGCTACCAAGTAATATATTTCCTGAAATAAAAAAATGACCATCAAACATCAATGTTTTGTATATGTTATAGTATTTTGTTGAAGACAATGACAGAAGAAATTCTGATGTACATACAAGATTTAAGTCATTATACATAGTGCACTATTCAACTCAGTGACAGACCAGTGGATTATTGTGGCAAGGATATCCAGTGGTAAAGTAGTTATTTTGAAAAGGTTAGACCTACCAAAGCACTTTTATTGTATACCTCTACAACAGAATCTACACCCTTACCATTTCTACATGAGCAATTATACACATTTTTAGGGTATATGGTAAGAGTGTCAGTTAGTTGTTAAACCAGGGCACTCTTTTCATGAAAGATCATTAATACAAAGACCAACTTGACTTACAGTTTAAATAATATCCAGTGGCACATTCAATACCAAAACAAATTAACAATATTCCAGCAGGAAAGTTTTGTAAAATGGGTCTACCTACAGATCCCATAAGTTGTAAAGTGAATAGAGTTTGGCTTTCTCCTTACACAGGGCATTAGATTTAACACCTCTTCTAACCAGAAGTTTAGTGTATAGAAAGCTTCTGTTTGCATCAGTGTATTCAGGTCAAAGAAAAGATTAAAAGTTTCATTGTGTATTGGCTTATTCACAACAAAGAAGAGACTCACTTCAATAACACTTTTCTTACAAAAAGTTTTACTTACCTGGTTTAAGGTCATAATGAATCACAGGTGGTTTGATCTCATTTAAATATTTCAGAGCACTAACAGTTTGGGAGACAATGGAACGAGCCTCTTTCTCCGGAATGGATTTATTTTGTTTAAGATAAAAGTCCAGATCATTCCCTTCACAATATTCCAGTACTGTACAAAATCTGAAAACATTCCATCCAAATTAGTAAGATAATCATTTCTTTTTCAATTTTTGTTTCATTTATCATTATTTTTATGATTCATCATGTTCTTTCAACCAAATCTTGAGATCTGCCTTGAAAGACAAGTGAAATAAACTTCAATGTGTTGAAGGCGGTCACTACAAAGTAGAAGTCAAGTAATATCTATACTTTAACAATACCAGGTTTCAGGCTATCATTTCAAATAACATTTGCATGCTTCAAGTCTACGCCATCTTTGACTGTTGTATAACTACAGGTACCACCTGACCTTTCTATATACACCTTAAGCTGAGAATAGCCATTTTACATATTTGTTTTTCGTTCATTTTTTGTACATAAATAAGGCCGTTAGTTTTCTCGTTTGAATTGTTTTACATTGTCATTTCGGGGCCTTTTATAGCTGACTATGCGGTATGGGCTTTGCTCATTGTTGAAGGCCGTACAGTGACCTATAGTTGTTAATTTCTGTGTCATTTTGGTCTCGTGGACAGTTGTCTCATTGGCAATCATACCACATCTTCTTTTTTATATTTGCATTTGAAATGAGCCCTTTATAAACTCTTCTAATTTCTAACAACAACTGTAAACAATCCGAGGAGTTTCTCCCAAAATAGAAATATGTAGGGTATTCCCTAAGAGTTATATATAATTTCCTACTACGTCAGAGTAATTCAAGTATCTGATTGAATAAAATATGGGAAATCCATATCTGGTATTATCTAATAGGGTTGACCTACCATTAGTGATTCCCCTTAAAATGACTTTAATCGTAAACTTTGATACATTGTTGTAGCAGCTGCCTCTGCTGGAACAGCACTCCAAAGTCTTCGTGGAGGCAAAAACAATGTAGCTTCTTAGGCTATTTTTCCAAATTTTATGATCAGTGAGAAACATTTAACCTGACATGAAACCATCCTAATTGACATGTTTTCCTTTTGTCAAAGTTTCTGACCAAAGTAAAGTAGTTAGCTATGTTTAATGGCAGATTTCAAAATTTAGAGAATCAAAACAGATGTAGCATTTTTGTAGTTAGGTACTGATTTATACTTTGCTTGATTTTCATCTATATTTATAGCAGCAATGTTGTCTTTCTTTTTTTATAGTGGTTTAGTCTGTCAATCATAATTCAAAGGGGTGCAAAAAAACATCAATTCCTCGCTATTTAGTAGCAAATTTTTTCACTTTTTGGATGATTAAAGATTTGTAATGTATTTTAATAGCAGCCATGTAGATGGTGATTAAGGTAATCAGGCCCTATCAGTACACTCCCAAAAGTATGCCAGACAAACTTTTCAAAACAGGCCAAGTGGTTATAAAGAAATTCTTTTATTATTTACAGTGATCTCCAGCTTTGTGCCAGTAGCACTAAACAACTAACAACATTTACAAAATAAACTATTTCATAGTAAAAATTTGAAAATTTTATTCATTTATAGAGATAATTATTAAATAACTATAAATTGCAAAAAACTGCTGACTTTGTTAATAAAGTTAGATACTTACGAATTATTGTCAATCTCAAACACATCATATAACTTGACAATTCTGGGATGATCCAGACTTTTGTGTATGTTATACTCTCGAAGGGCATGTCTGAAAATAATTTGATATACAATTGAAAAGTTACATCTGATTTTTATTTCAGTTAAGTTGGACCTTAAACCAAAAAAAAAAAAACATGAATAAAATACATCTGCTTTGTATTAAACTCTACCTACGTAAAACTTAAATATAACTGTCAAATATTGGGTTTGTGAAGCGTAGTGGAACTATGTTAATGGTTCTTTGTGACAGTTCACTCAGTTTTATGTAGACTAAGCTTAAAATTCAATACAGTTATCTCCATTATAATGCAAAATAAATAAAATAATGCATTTCATTCAAGATTTGATGTTAAAAATTCAAAAATCAAAAATCCCACAAAACTTCTTTCTCATTTTCACGTCATAGGTATGCTTCTGGCAATACATGAACATCAAAAAAATTTTGGCTTTGAATACGCATGAAATTATCTAATTGTTTGTGTTGCTCAACCATGAGTTTTGTATGTTGTATTATGTGTTTTATTTATTTGATTCTTACTCCATGCTAACTAATCTCTGCTGTTAGCCCTTGAAATAATAAGTAAATACCAATTTTGAAGACTTTGTTTTATCAAATCTCAAGCATTCTAGTATTAAAGAATTGATTTAAATACTTGGAGAAAAATAAATGTTTAATTTTGTAATTGTCAAGTTTTTATCAACACTTCAACAACTATCTTCCGTTTTGTTATTATCATGTCTGTCTATCAATACTACAACCTACTTGATATAGTTAGCCTTTTTGTCATCCTTCCACTCTCTGTTGAGTTGGTGAATTTTACAGGCAACATATCTTTGCTCTTTCAAGTCAAATCCCTAAAATATTTGTACAATTTTTGTTATTATTACTGAATTTAAGTAGTCTTTCGTCTCATTTCTCATTCTTCACATAGAAATACTCAAACATTTTGCAAACTGCAAGCATATTTTAATAGAAACAATATTGTTTTGAATCCTGCTATAATATAATGCACTGCATTTTCACAGCTTGCTTTGCATGAAGTCAAAATATTTGGATATATATTAGATCCAAACTGACTGTATTTACCATAACATGTTCTTTCTTTTGGAATCTGAAGCATAGTATTGCTAATGTCCATTGCTAGGAGTATCTCAAATGTTGAGTATCAATACAAGTTTGTTCATAAATTGACATCTGTATGATCTTATTGCATTACAATATTTATAGAATAACTAATCCAAGAACTCACATATAGAAAAATAGACAACAAATACATTAATTCATGAGTGCCTATAGTGCACAAGTTAATAATCAGTGTTGTTCATTCACAAATTGAATATTTTCCCATATTGAATTCAAAGATTATTTATCCTTTAATTACATTGACCATAGACTTGTAATGAAAATGAAGTAGAAAAATTTAGGGAACTATATCTTTTTCTACGCATTCTCAATCGTTTTGATGCAACGTCATTCAAAACGTCTTGACATCAATTGTTGTATGACGTCAGAGGAGTGAAATTATTGGTTTTTATTTCACTGATAAAATCACAGTAATAAACCAATGTCATAAATACTGATTAAAATAGTGTTTGACAAAAAAATAGAGTTAAACCATGAAATTCTATATTCAGTAGGTACAAAGTTAGAACGCTAACGGATAAGTTGTTACCAGAAGAGAATAGAAATGTAGAAGCTTATAGATATCTGATTCTTAATCTACTTTAACTGTACTTACTTTGTGGACCTCACTAAATCCTCCTTTCCCTAATAAGTTAAGGAGGAGATACCGATCATTCAATATCGGATGATCTTTAAATCTGTAAGCATATAGTTATCATTAATTACTTCGACAATTTAATGAAACAATAGTATAACAACAACAAGAGGCTGTCAGCAAACTGGATTTTTTAACATCTATTTGTGTCCTGGCATTTTTCAATATCACAAGACCATAACTCCTGAACGGCAAAAGTGACAATCATCAGTAACAACATATTAAAATTTGAAAAGCTTTGGATGAACGGTTCATGAGTTAAAGCACGGACACATCTGGAAAGAACATTTTTCAGTCTTTCAAGAACCATAACTCCCGAACCGTGACAGTGAAAATCGTCAATATTGAACTTGACCTCCATTTTGTCATCAGTAACAACATATTAAAATCTGAAAAGCTTTGGTTGAATGGTTAATGAGTTAAAGCAAGGACACAACTGGAAAGACCATTTTTCAATCTTTCAAGAACCATAACTCCTGAACGTTGAAAGTAAAAATCGTCAATATTGAACTTGACCATCATTTTGTAATCAGTAACAACATATTAATATGTTTGAAAAGCTTTGGTTGAACGGTTCATGAGTAAATGCACGGACACTGTTTGGCAGCCGCCCGCCCTCCGTACATCCCCAAATCAATATCTGATTTTTCCTTCGGAAATCTGGTTAAAAATGCTTTAAAGGGATCAGATATTTGGCTTTTTCCAACAGATTGTTAGCATATATCCCTGAACAGGATATATAGGACAAAACTTTCTTTTTTCGGTATTAAATACTGACTTAGCTTACTACATGTGCTAAGTGGTCAACCAATCTTTTTGAAGGAGAAAAATATGTAATGATTTCTATCAGACTTGGAAGCAACCGGCAATTTACAGGATTGTTCAGACTTTTATACCCCACCTACCATGGTAGGAGCATAATGTTTTCAAGTCAGTGTGTCTGTTCCACTATATCAAGCTGTCCTATATCAAGTTTAGGTTTAAGAAATGCAAGTTTTGTTAAGGTAATTAACCATGAACATGCGGTCATGTCAACTTGAAAATGAGTACACATGCTCATTATAATGTTAAATTTAAAAATATATGCCATATTAGTTTTTACCCAGATATTTCAGTTCAATGAACATGGAAATGTGATAGTGCCAGCATGGTGTGGTGTTCTATTTTATTTTCTTCTAAATTTATATCCCCTATGGGGTATTTTGGCAGCCATGCTGGTCAATGGCAAGGTATTCTGACCCAATTCTAACAACAGATATTCTGAGGATAGTTCAGGTTATAATTGATTCAAAGAAATTAGTGGCTTAAAAAATATTTATCAACTTTAGAGGATAAAAATAATAGAAAGAAAATGTGTCATTTTAATACTAATTGACACAGACTCATTACTTTATTAAAGCTAATGCCTATACTGAAATAGATGCTTTTCTTGGAAATCCATAATTCTTAAGATATATAGGAATCATTCATTTATTTTTTATATAAACCTCCTTACCTAGAGCTATCTTCATTATGAATTCTTTTCAATTCTCTTATATGTAAATTTCTTTCTCTTTCTAATTTTTCCAATTCTAACTGAACATCAGAATCTTCCTTCTTGAGAGAAGCTTGCCGTAATTTCAGAATCTCATCCAATTCATAATATTCTGGCACTGATAAACTGTAAAAAAATTAATATTAACATATACAGTAAAACTAAAAACATGCATTTATGAAGTAGTTTTTTATGAGATATAACATTTACAAGTGGACTGTCTGTTCACGTGTCTACATCTTGCTGGTTGAGAGGTTAAGGAAGCTGGTTGACTACTACTTGCATTTACAACTTTTACCTATAACTCCCACACTTGACTTGCAAAAAACATTCACTTCCCTTTTCACAATTTATAGCAGAAACTTAATGAAGTTTAATAATGAAAGAACCTTAGTGAGCGCGCTCACATACCCCACGTCCCCAAATTGTCACTGGAGAAATAAAATAAGTGTAAGAAAAAAAAATGTTTCAGAAAAAAAAAATTGAATCATAATTTCCTGTCAATATGCATATCTACATAGTATGTCCTTATTATCTACACAGTCTCATGAAATTCTGTTGTGTGGTTTCAGAGGAGTTGCGATGACAAACTGTTGCAGAAGTACATTGAAGCAAAATAAGTTCAAAGGGGCGTAACTCCTGGAAAAAAAAATTGAATCGTAATTTCCTGTCGATATGCACATCTACATAGTATGTCCTTATCATCTGAAAAGGTTTCATTAAATTCTGTTGTGTGGTTTGAGAGGAGTTGCGATGACAAAGGTTGCAGTAGTATATTGGGCAAATAAGTTCAAAGGCGAACTCCTGGAAAAAAAATTGAATCGTAATTTCCTGTCGATATGCACATCTACGTAGTATGTCCTTATTATCTGAAAAGGTTTCATGAAATTCTGTTGTGTGGTTTGAGAGGAGTTGCGATGACAAACTGTTGCAGTAGTACATTAAAGTAAATAAGTTCAAAGGCGTAACTCCTAGAAAAGAATTGAATCGTAATTTCCTGTGGACATGCACAACTACATAGTATGTCCTTATTATCTAAAAGGTTTCGTGAAATTCTGTTGTGTGGTTTGAGAGGAGTTGCGATGACAAGAAACAGGTCTGACGGACGGATCAAAAACATTATACCCTCCGCAACTCGTTGCGTGGGGTATAACAAGTCACTTACAGTATCTTACAAGGAATATTTCTGCCAAATAAGGATTCAATTGTTTCAGCAGTCTACAAGACAATTTTTCATCAATAAATCTTTAGCCCTTCATTAGAAGTTATACTTACAAGGCACATAGACAGACAGTTGAGGCAATCTCTTTGTGGAGATTTTCAAGATAATAAACAAAACTTGCAATTTACTGACGCGTTTTATTTTAAGCCATGTCTGCGAAGTTGGTTGATAGATACGCCAATGATGATTGTGGCCAAGTTTTGCTAAATTTGGAACAGTGTCAGCGGAGATTTTTGTAAAAGTTAATGGAAGACAACGGACGATGGACGCCAAGTGATGAGAAAGCTCACTTGGCCCTTTGGGCAGGTGAGCTAAAAATTAATCTCTCTGAACAAAATGGAAATTGTAAATCTAATTAGTTTTCATACCTTCTTTCTTGACCAGGTTTTATGAAATCTGGCTTTATACTTTTTGGTCCAGCACCACCGGGTTTACGTTTTGTTAAAACTTTTCTTTGCCTTTCAATTTCTTCACGATCTGAGGCAACTCTTTCTTGCTGCCTACAAAATTAAATCATGTATCGTTTAAACTATTGTACTGCTAAAATTTTTAAAAGTTACAACCTTTTACAACTCCTAAATTCACATTCACAACCCTGAACCTGATAAAAAAATTTGATGAATTTAAACATCGACATTCTTTAATTAATCAAAGTGCTGGATAGCACCTCTGGGAAGTTTGCAACTGTAGATGTGTATTATTTCAAATAGGTTATAGATGTGTATTATTTCAAATATGTATTTAATCACAGCTTTGATGTTTTAACTAAACCATTTTCTTTTCAGCAATTATCAAAAATCAATTTTTGTCATATGTTTGTTATATAAAATTTTGATATTCTCTATTGTAACCTCAAACTGTTGTTCTAAAATAATCAAATATACAATAAGCTCTGTTAATTTCTTTATGTGCCCATGCCATATCTAGGGCCTGTGATTTTAGTGTTTTTTTCCATTTGTAACTTGGCATAACCCTAACCATAACAGTAAAATGACGGCACCAAAATTTAAACTAGATCTTGGTTTTGTGGTTAAAAGTATTGTGTATACAGGGGCGGATCCAGCCATTTTAAAAAGGGGGGGTTCCCAACCCAGGATAAAAGGGGGGTTCCAACTATATGTCCCCATTCAAATGCATTGATCGTCGAAAAAAAGGGGGGGTTCCAACCCCCGGAACCCCCCCTCTGGATCTGCCACTGGTATAAGTTTCGTAACATTTGGTTGAGGCACACTAAAGTTAGAGCACAGAATTAAAAAAAAATTTGTATGTGTTCCGCGGAACCCAGTGTCTCGCCTTCTTTTGCTATTAATCACAGGCTCAACAAAAATGAGGAAAAAAATAAATAAAAATATTCCTCCCTATACTATCTTTTGATTGTAAGAAGCTTCTGTCCAAGTTTGGTAAAAATCCAGGATAGTTTATGAATCTAATAAATGTTTTAAAAAATTTAACTGCAGACTGTATGTAATGTTAACTGGAAGAAAAGCTACGTCCATTAATAAGTAAAATATGGAAAAACAAGAACAAAATTTTAACTAAATTTCCTTCTAGATACTAGCTTTTGATCATAAACAAGCTTCTGTCCAAGTTTGGTACAAATCCAGGATAGTTTAAGAAAGTTTTTAAAATTTTAAAAACTTTAGCCACAGTGTGAATGTAATGTTTCCTGGCAGAAAAACTAAGTCCATTTATAAGTAATATACTGAAAAAATGGATTTTTTTTTTTTATACAAAATTTACTTCTGGATACTATCGTTTGATCATAAGCTTCTGTCCAAGTTTGGTAGAAATCCAGGATAGTTTAAGAAAGTTATTAAAATTTCAAAAAATTTAACCACAAAGTGAATATTTGTGGACATCCGACGCAATGTAGGTTTGCTATGTCTCGCTTTTTCGACAAAAGTCAAAGGCTCAACAACAATCACAATTTTTAAATTTGTAAAGGGGCATAACTCTAGCACAGTAAAACTGACACCATCAAAACTCAAATTTAATCACTGTTTTGTGATAATGAGCATTGTGTATAAGTTTCATAACATCTGGTTGAGAGAAACTAAAGTTAGAGATCGTAAACAAAAAATTCAAGCAACTTTCCATTTGTTAAGGAGCATAACTCTAGTATTGTAAAATCTACGCCACCAAAATTCAACTTTATCTGTGTTTTATGGAAATAAGCATTGCGTATAAGTTTCATACAATTTGGTTTAGGAAAACAAAAGTTAGAGAACAGAAAGCAATTTTTGGATGTACGGACGTATGTACAAGTAAGGGACGTACATACTTACAGAAGAAAAAGGGTAAAACTTAATACGGTGGGGACATAACAATAGCAGTATGACGACAGGAATAAAAAGTTAATATACACTAGATTCATAGAGGTGCTTATAACCCTGCAACACATTTTCTCTAATTCTTCGTGAATTTATCCCTTTCTGCATCCATTGTATAAAAAAAATTTAATCAACGTGTGGTTCGTTTGATCTCAGTTCATCATTGGTTAAAATCCGATTATGACGTGAATTTTCTTACTTTCCTCTGAATTTCCTATTGTGACGGCATGAAAAAGGCGACCATGCCTGATGACGTCACATAGAAAGAACACATCTTTTGCAGATCATTCAAAAGAAGGAATAAGTTTGCCTGCATATTGTTTGAAAATCATTAGAAACAGATTCCACCACCAAATCTGTGTGTCGATATTTATCCACTCTCGACAGTTAAATTTTAAATATTTAAAACGCCGGGCAAGCCTCGCGTTTTAAATTTGAAAATTTAACTGTCTCAATGGATAAATATATCACACTCGATGCAGTGGTAGAATCTATATTTATATTTTATGCTGTGAAATTTAGCAATGAGGCAATAACATTTGAGATTTTTGGTGCGTCATAATTATTTGGACTAGCACTAAGAGTAAGAAAGTCATTTTGCCATTACATGGACAGATCATTTAATCATGTAAATAATTGCTACAGCACTTGTCTTGATACACTGAGTTATTCTAAGTAGAAGCTGACTTGTCTGCCTTATCCTTGTAATGATTTGTGTACAAATATAATTGTTAATCGTAACACTGAGGAGGCTGTGATATGTACAAAATGTCGTTGAGTCAATGTTTTTCAGCTGTCAGTTTGATCCACGTGACTGAGCATGCTGGATGAGTGAAGGTCCTTAAATCCACATTGGAATGTGAAATAGCTAGTATTTAAATAGCAGAATTTAAAAGTTTTCAAATGTTTTTGGCATCAAAATCTTCCGATCGATGTTCTGACAAAAACATGCACTTTTCTATCATAGCCGATATTTACCTTAACTCAGCCTTGGCCTGTGACATAAGCCATATGGTTATCGATTATTTCTGTCACCTGTGTATAATTGTTCAATGAAACTTTTATCACTTGTCAATTATCCGACGGCTTGGTCAAAATATACACATGTTGCATTCAGTAATGTCAGTCATACATGATTCTTTCGATACACTCAGGCTTTTACTTTACATTAAATAATAAACATTTGTAAATATTGTACTTGGTAAAAAATTGTGCGGGAAAATGTTCATTCATGAAATATTCATGAATTAAACGAGGTCTCGTGTAGATTTCTTTTGATTTTCTCTTCAGCGAAATGGAAAATCCGTGAAGTAGTGTTTGTGACTCATTTTCAAAATGAAGTTAATTTCAGCTGAATTGTCGGTGAACATTCATTCCTTTTTTATTCAAGCTGTAATCTTTTCAAAAGGACTCATAATTTCAAAAGCATCAAGAATCAGTATTCAAACACTAGTACCTTGTCTTGGAGCAGAACATTTGCGATAGTCTGTCACCAGAAGTTTGAGGCCGATGCCTTACGAAAGTATTGCTATAGCAAACTTCCCAAAAACTTTCATATTAATGGTCATACTTAAGCAAATCTGTGAAAGCCCATCCATCATTCCAGTTCTCTACAAATGTAGCGCCCTGTCTCTGTGTAACAAACTGACCCAGCCGCAATCTGTTACTCATACTCTTTTGTCGTGTCGTCTTCTTTTCTAATTTACTCTGTAGATATAAAATAATTGTTTTGAACCTCTAAAAACTTAAGATTATAAAGCATAAGAACTATCTATCATACCATATTAATATCATGATTTAAAAGTTAGCAAAAACAATTGTAACTTAATATACTTTTAATCAACAAAAGAGCAGATTATTCTTATTCAAGTTTAATTTTGGACCCTTTTGACCTTAATGTGGACCAATTTGAAAACCTGCCCCAAAATCACATCTAATTACACAGTTAGATTCAGCATATCAAACAACCCCATATATTCAATTTTTGCTGAAATAGAAAGATTAATTTTGGACCCTGATTTGGACCAACTTGAAAACTGGGCCCAAAATCAAAAATTTAAATACATTTATAGATTCAGCATATAAAAGAACCCCAAGAATCCACCTTTAATTAAAATCAAACTAAGTTTTTGGACCTTCAGGACCTTAATATGAACCAATTTGATAACCTGGCCAAAAAATCAAAACCCTAAATACACGGTTAGATTCAGCATATCAAGGAACCCAAAGAATTCAGTTCTTGTTGAAATCAAACAAAGTTTAATTTTGGACCCTTTGGACCTTCATGTGGACCAATTTGAAAAAGGCCCAAAATAAAAAATCTAAATGCACGGTTAGATTTGGCATATCAAAGAACCCCATTAAATCAATTTTTGATGAAATCAAACAAAGTTTAATTTGGGACCCTTTGGACCTTCATGTGGACCAATTTAAAAATGGGGCCAACAATCCAAAATCGTAATAAACTGTTAGACTAACCATATTAAAGAACCCCAAGAGATCAAAACTCGAGATCAAACCCCATTGAAACTGATCAAGAAATAAGCAATTTTTACAAAGTATTAGAAAAGTATTGATTTTGGCCCCTTTTTCCTAAAATATTAATGCCATTACCCCCCTAATCAATCCCAATTTTCTGTTTTTGGTATGGTACCTTGAGGTAAAGTTTCATAAAGATCCATAGACTAATACTGAAGTTTTAGTCCGGAAACCAAAAATTCCTTGTTTTTTATCCCTAATTCCTAAACAGTTTGGGCCATAACTCCCAAAATAAATCCCAACCATCCTTTTGAGGTATGGAACCTTGTGGTACTATTTCATAGAGATCCACACACTTGCTCATACACAAGTTATTATCCTGAAACAAGAAAAACTTGTTTTTGTCCCCTAATTCCTAAACAGTAAGGACAATAACCACCAATAAATGCTTCGCTGAGCGCAGCCTGATAAGACCGCAGTGGTCTAACCCTGAACAGTTGGGGCAAATTTGGACACAATATTCAAGCTTGATACCATCTGAATTTGGATTGTGATCAAATTTTTGACATAATATATGTTTCCGACACAAAATTAATGTGGTCAAAGATCTTACAAATCTAATGCGCAATACTGTGCAACTGAAGATTTCATCTTTAAACTTTTCAAAAATTTGACATTTTGAAAATTTTGAAAAAAAATTGGAACCCTTTAAAAAAAAAAATTGGAAACCCCCTCTTCCCCCCAAACTTTTTGAATCCCCCTTTTAGCATTAACCATCAAACTCAATAACAGTCTTTCCTTTGTAGTATGCATGGAACCTTGTAGTACAATTTTAGAGAGATCCATACACTTTATCACAAGTTACTGTCTAGAAACTAGAAAAATGCTTTTTTTTAACCATAAAAGCCCATTTAAATACATCATAAAAGTATTAAAATAGAAAATGACATCATAGCCATGGCTAAAATTAAAAAACCTTCATCAGCAACTTTAAATAGTAATATCTAAAAATAAAATTCCTTCATCAGCATTTTAAAGTAACTTCTAAAAATAAATTGACAGCTAGGACTTTGCAACCATTAAAACCCATTTAAACACATCATAAAAGTATTAAAATAGAAAATGACATCATAATCATGGCTAAAATTGAATAATTTTTAAAATACATAAACTGTTAACACAGAGATATGTCTCGCCTATTTGTTATTTTGATAATGCAAATGTTGAAATTAAAATAGGAATACTTTAACATGTAAGTTATGCAAATATTCAAAGTCAATGAACCATGACTGAAGGTACAGGGCTAAACAATCTCCATGGAAATGAGATGTGCCAATGCTAATACAACTGCAAACCAAATACCATTGACTTTTCATAAGTCATTCCCTTTAAACAAACCTAAACACAAACATTAACTTGTAAACTATGTAAAAGTTTCAAAGTCAATGAACCATAATTAGGGGGTGGGGTTATATAATCTCCATGCAAACGAAACTTGCAAATGCCAATACATTTGTATACTGAATATCATTGACTTAACATTAGTGGTTCATCTTAAACTGAACTAATCACAAACTAACACATGTAAACTAAGCAAAAGTTTCAAAGTCAATAGACCATGACTGAGGGGTAGGGACCAAATATTCTCCATGGAAATGAGATGTGCTAATGCTTATACAACTGCATACCAATTATCATTGACCTACCACTGACAGTTCCCCTTAAACTGACCTAATCACAAACTAATACATGAAAACTAAGCAAAAGTTTCAAAGTCAATAGACCATGAATGATTGCGCGGGGCCAAATAATCTCCATGGAAATGAGATATGCTAATGCTTATACAACTGCATACCAAATACCATTGACCTACCACAAGTGGTTCCCCATAAACGGACCTAATCACAAACTAATACATGTAAACTAAGCATAGTTTCAAAGTCAATAGACCTTGACTGAGGGGGCTGGGCCAAATAATCTCCATGGTAATGAGATGTGCCAATGCTAATACAACTGCATACCAAATATCATTGACATACCACTAGTGGTTCACCATGAACTAGACCTAATCACAAACTAATACATTGTTGACGCAGCCACCGGAAACAGCATACCTATGTCTCGCTTTTTAATCCGTCAAGAAGAGACAAAAATGACATCATAATCATGCCTAAAATTAAAAAGCCTCCATCAGCAACATTAAATAGTAATATCTAAAAATAAAATTCCTTCACATACATAATCATGGCTATAATTAAATTACCTTTATTAAACATTTTTAAAATAGTAACTTCTAAAAATAAATTGACAGCTAATCACCCAAAGACAATTTAATTTACAAGCAGTGTAAGGGAGGTAATTTGACAATATGTGTTTGAATTACCTCCCTTACACTGCTTTAAAATTCTGTTTTGTACTTAAGTAATTGTCCATTAACCTGGAAACCCTTGATTTTCCCCCTATTTTGCCCCTAATTCCTAAACAGTTTGAGCCATAACCCCCGAAAGCAAATTCTTACCATCCCTTTGTGATATGGTAACTTGTGGTATAATTTAAGAGATCCATACACCATTTCACAAGTTCTTGTCTGGAAACTAGAAAAATGCTTATTTGGGCCCCATTTTGGCCCCTAATTCCTGAACTGTTAGGACCATAACTGCCAAAATCAATCCCAACCTTCCTTTTGTGGTCATAAACCTTATGGTAAAATTTCATAGAAATCCATACACTTAAACAAAAGTTATTGTCTGGAAACCAATGTGTCTCCGGACAACGACGACGTGATACCAATATACGACCGCAAAATTTTTGCGGTCGTATAAAAACAATCCAAACCTGTCTTCTGTGGTATGGAACCTTGTGGTACAATTTCATAGAGATCCATTCACTTATACTTAAGTTATTGTCTGGAAACAAAATGTTTTCAGACAACGACAACAACGTCATACAATTAAACAGCCGCAAAATTTTTGCGGTTAATTTTGCGTTGTATAAAAACTGATAACACTGACAAGTCTCTCTTGCTTCTTGCTAAATTGATAAATACTTAAGACAGTATCAAACTAAGTTTCATTTTGGACCCTTCAGACCTTAATTATTCAAAAACGGGGCCAACAAATCCAAAATCTACATACACGGTTAGATTCTGCATATTAAAGAACCCCAACAGACAAGACTTTGAATTAAAACCCCATTGAAATTGGTCTTTTCTATGTGTAATCATTTATGATACTAATTGGACAACAATTCAGATGAAATTGTTTACTTTTTCAATTAATTAAAGACTGAGTGTGCAGAGCCTCACATACAGCTTGCTACTCAGCTGTATATATTTCATGTAAAATTCAATGACCAAGTGATTGATCCAAGAGTTAAAAAAAAAGTGTTGCCAAAAATGAAACGGTTCGGAAAAAAGCATGATGTTTAATACAAGTTCAAATGATGTGTTGCATTCCTTCTATCATGTCAAATTCATTCAAAGCACAATGTGAATGCAACTTCACTGGCTATCACCTGATTTTGGAATATAAACTATACAAATTTATTCAGAAATTCTGAATCAAGTGTTGAAGGTAACTATGTTTGATTAAACTATAAGTAATTAAGATTAGCGTGTTCATGTTGGAAAATTAATCCATCAATGTGTACTTACCTTCTCAATAAGGAGAGATTTATTTACATTTAAACATTTCTGAAGATTTTCTTTGTGTTTGTCTATCAGTTTCTGTTGTGCAGTGATTTGCCGTCGCTGTTCATCATTTTGCTGAAAGCAAAATAGCAAAATAATAAACATTTCGTCTGAACAATTATGTATCAACCAAAGAAAATACAATGTATATTGTACAGCTACACAATAAGATAATAATTCAAGGCACAATCTTCCAAATGTGACTAAAATTCAGCCTGCTTAGAAAAATATTTTTGTAAGCAAGAAGAAGTTGTCCAACAGAAAATAAATATTATAACAATATTAATACAACTTTACATTTGAATCTATCAGCTTTACTTAAACTTTGTATATTGTCATGGTTTCTGCCTTAGTTTTAAATCCAGACTAATAGATAGTTTTCCATTGATGTAATTTGAGTTGTAGCTATTTATTTTTGGTGTCATGTTTGAGGTCAAACTGGTTGGTTTCTAATTTGACTAACCAAATTGCAGTATTTGTTACAAGCTAGTCCAATAAAAGATCCTAACTAGACTGAAGAGATAAATAAATAAAAAAGGTTCAAACAAATTAAATTTGTTCAGAAAACAACTTTTACTGAAGTCTATTAGTCAATATCAAAAGTTAAAATTGTCTGACTTGGTGAAAAAATTTGAGAACATTGCTCTAAAAATGGTGTAAGGGAAATAACTCTACATCAAACTAGATATCATTGAGATGGGAGCCATCTCTGTGGGCCCAGCTGTGAATAATGTGTGGTAAAAAGTTTGTATCTTTATCATTGGACATGGGATTGTCAACTTAAACCGAAGTTAATGACCTTGACCTTTGACCTAGGAAGTTGTACATACATTATGACACACCCTCTGGTGTTGGTTTATATACATGTCAAGTTTAAACTTTGAAATCATAACGGTTCTCTAGATATAGAGTGGACACAATTTGTTACGGACGGACGGACAGACGGACGGACGTACAAGTATATGTAGTAATAACTAATGTTTATATCCTTTTGGTCTAACTCAATTACTTTGTTTCCTTTAATAGACTCAATTTTGTTAGGGATTTTACTGATTTTATCTTTAGTAATATTTTTGACCATTTGCTTGCATGTGAATCTAAATAATGAGTTTGAACAACAATGTTGCTTTTGTTCGACAATATTGCAAAGCACAGAGGCAAAAAACCATTCTTGATATACAGACTATGGACACATTTGGTGTGTGATATAACGTTACAAACATTTTTAGTGAAAGTTAAATGTTCGGTGTTAGCCAGGAAATGCAGAATCAATTGTCTGTTGGTTTATTTTTAACATGTTCGATTAAGGATTTTTGTGATTTGAATTTTTCCTTTGTTCCAAAAATTTAACTTGTATTGTTAACACTTATTTAGTGTAAACAATTCACAAACATTAAATAGTACTAATTTTTCAAATAAACAATTTTGAATCTTGATCATAGTATTTCAATGAACTTTTTTTTCTGATGTTCTCGGTTTCTTCTGAGTCTGTTAATTTTGCTAATTTTTTTCAATATTCATATTATCAAAATTAGATCTTGATCGTTTCTATTGACTTGTAAATTGATGGTAGCATAAATGCTTGCTAAACACCTTTATACAAAGATTTTCCACCCTTCCTAAAAATATATATAGATAAAAACCAGTACTTATTCAATTATTATTCTGGCATACCCTATTACACAGAACTTACCCTAATTAATTCGTCTATCCTAGTATCTTTCTGTTCTATATCTGAAGATGCTTTACTTTCCCAAATCTGTATTTGTTGCCATGTTAATTCAGTCTAAATTGTATAAACAATACTTTGATTATTTATCTACATTTTGTAAGCACTGAATGAAAATGTCCTAATCAATTTAAATCCTCAAAGTACTACTTCATTGATAATACAAGACTATGGATTTATATTAATATTTCACATAAATAAAAGCAGACTAGACATCAATTGAAAAAAGTAAAACAAAGTAGAAAATATTGGTTTCTAAGGCAAAAAGCTATGGAACATACAAATACAATTTCATGCAAACAAGCTTTGGTGTGAAAAAGTGTAAACATGTTTTACTACTTCACTGTAACATTACAAATACATCTCAACACAGTTGACCAATCAATAAATACTGTTAACTGACAAGCTATTTATTTTCACAAGTAGAATAAAATGCTCCGCAGGGCGCAGCTTGATACGACCGCAGAGGTCGAACCCTGAATAGTTGGGGCAAGTATGGACACAACATTCAAGCTTGATACAGCTCTGAATTTGGATTGTGATTAAATATTTGACACAGCATAGGTTTCTGACACAGAATGAATGTGGTCTAAGAACTTAAAAATTTTAAATTGGACATTCACCTATTATGGTCCAATATCCAAAATCTAAATACATGGTTAGATTCAGCATATCAAAGAACCCCAAGAGTTCAATTTTTGATGAAATCAAACAAAGTTTAATTTTGGACTCTTTTGACCTCAATGTGGACAAAGTTGATAACGGGGCCCAAAAATCAAAAATCTAAATACATGGTTAGATTCAGCATATCAAAGAACCCTAAGAATTCAATTTTTGTTAAAATCAAACTAAGTTTAATTTTGGACCCTTTGGACCTTAATGTAGACCAATTTGAAACAGGACCAAAAATTAAGAATCTAAATACATGGTTAGATTCGGCATATCAAAGAACCCCAATAATTCAATTTTTGATGAAATCAAACAAAGTTTAATTTTGGACCCTTTTGACCTCAATGTGGACAAAGTTGATAACGGGCCCAAAAATCAAAAATCTAAATACATGGTTAGATTCAGCATATCAAAGAACCCCATATATTCAATTTTGTTGAAATCAAACAAAGTTTAATTTTGGACCCGATTTGGACCAACTTGAAAACTGGGCCCATAATCAAAATCTAAATACATGTTTAGATTGAGCATATCAAAGAACCCTAAGAATTCAATTTTGTTCAAATCAAACTAAGTTTAATTTTGGACCCTTTGGACCTTAATGTAGACCAATTTGAAAACGGGACCAAAATTAAGAATCTAAATACGGTTAGATTCGCATATCAAAGAACCCCATTAATTCAATTTTGATGAAATCAAACAAAGTTTAATTTTGGACCCTTTGGACCTCAATGTGGACCAATTTAAAAACGGGGCCCAAAATCCAAAAACTTAATACACGGTTAGATTCAGCATATTAAAGAACCCCAACAGTTCAAGAATAAAACCCCATTGAAATTGGTCAAGAAATAAGCAATTTATACAAAGTATCTTCTTTTGCACAAAACTGTGCAATTGAATATTTCTTGCAATTGCGCAATACTGTGCCAGAGTTCGCGAAAATGGTAGGTCCTGTCGGTCAAAATGAGGCTCGACCAGTATTTTGAAAGCTAGTGCCGGTCCTGATGACCGATGTAAAAACGGCCATTGCAGTGCCTTTTTTATCGGTAATTAGTTGTACCGCAACTAATTCCAATACGCATTTACATCGGTCATCAGATGTACCTGCTGTTAATTTCCGGTACTGGTTTCCCATTATAAACAAACGGAAACCTATGGAAACCAAAGCGCCGATCTACACGTGGCCTGCTAAATTTGTTCATGAAGCCATCCCAGGCAAACAATCGGCGATTGAACCCTTCGATGGAGATAACAAATACTGAGAAAGTGATTCAGATGATGAAATGGATAGTGAAGATTACTTTAAATAAGAACAATCAGAAGAAAAGAACTGGTCATTCATTGTTTATTTGTCAGTGGCTGTGAAAAATAAAACTAATAATAATAAAGTTATTTTCGATAAAATATGTTATTATTTTTATTTCAGAATTGACAGATTTTTTAGGACTGGCTAAAATTTTGTAGGACTGACAAATAATCTTGCTTCGTCGGTCCCATGACCGACGGATCAAAACAAGTTTTCGCGAACTCTGCTGTGCAATTGAATATTTCTTGCTATTGCGCAATACTGTACAATTGACAATTTCTTGCTATTGCGCAATATTGTGCTATTGGATATTTCTTGCTATTGCGCAATACTGTGCAATTGAAGATTTCTTGCTATTGTGCAATACTGTGCAATTGAAAATTTCTTGCTATTGTACAATACTTATTATATAATAATTTACACATCCTGTTTGATGTGTATCTCCTGCCATATCATTATTATTTGCTTTTAAATATAAACCAGAAATAACCAACTTAAAATTTTAAAGAAAAAAAAAGGAAAAAAAGGACAAAATAAATCCCCCAAATTTTTGAACCCACTTATGATTCATCACCCCAAACTCAATCCCAGCCTTCCTTTGAGGTATGGTACCTTGCAGTACAATTTCAGAGATCCATACACTTGAACACAAGTTATTGTCTGAAACTAGAAAATGCTTATTTTGGCCCCTTTTGGCCCCTAATTCCTAAACGTTTCAGGCAATTACCCCAAACTCAATTCCAGCTTTCCTTTGTGATATGGAACCTTGTAGTACAATTTCAGAAAGATCCATACACTTACACACAAGTTATTGTCATGAAACTAGAAAATGCTTGTTTTTGCCCTTTTGGCCCCTAATTCCTAAAATTTTGAGGCAATTACCCCCAAAATCAATCCCAGCATTCCCTTTGTGATATGGAACCTTGTGGTACAAAGTCAGAGAGATCCATACACTTACACACAAGTTATGTCTGGAAGTTACAAAATGCTTATTTTGGCCCTAATTCCTTAACTGTTGGTACTATAACCCCCAAAATCAATCCCAACCTTCCTTTTGTGATATTGAACCTTATGGTAAAATTTCATAGAGATCCATTCTCTTAAACTAAAGTTAGAGTGAGAAAACCAATGCGTCTTCGACGACGGCACGACGACGTAACGTCATACCAATATACGACCGCAAAATATTTTTGCGGTTGTATAAAAATAGCACAAATATTAATTGTTGCAAATATGTATAACTAGAATCTTCACTTTGATAAAACATCAAGAAAATAAGAAAATCACGAAAATAAATTGATGCAAAATTGACTGGAAAAGGCTAAATGAGAAAGAAGTATCATTGAAAATATCATGATTTACAGTATTAAATAAAGCTTACCTGTAATCCTTTTGAACACTGGTACAAAGGTACAGGAGGAAAGCCATGTAAGCTGTCTGAATTACTGTTGTATACACTGCTGGGTGAAGGTGCTGTGTATGACTGAAAACCACAGAAATATCTGGTTATCATTATCTCCAGCCTGTCCAAATATGCTAGGTTCATGCGTGAAATTCTAAACAACCTTTCTTATTCAGGGAAAATAAAAGTATTTTATGTTATGTGGGCTATAACATGAAATGTACAATTAATATTTACAATGTAATTCCTAACGAAATTAGTAATATGATGTTAATTGTTTATTGGTGTTTAATGACACATTCATTGACCTTTGATATATCATGGCAGCCAATTTTTATAGTGGAAGATACAAGAGTAATTGAGTAAACAACCGTGTGAAAATGGACAAAAACATGTGGTTTACAAAGTACAATTGTGTGCATGTACTCAGGTGTGAAATTTGATTGTGTATCAGAAATAATTCTACAAGGGCAATATATCAGAAATAATTCTACAAGGGCAATAATTCCTGTAAGAAGTTATCCAATTATTTCAATTATATTGGACTTTTTGTAAATCTTGAATTGCTGATAACTTTTTTTTTTATAATGAATTTTCTTTATTGTAACAAATAGACTAGCACAACATGTATGAACAAAGGTATACAGAATGGCATATTCACACAAAGGAAGTATTTTAAATAATTAAACAACAATTGAATATATGATGGTGCAACAATAGGTTGAAAATAAATAATTTTCTTATAACATTGGAATCTTATTTGTTCTTGCAATATCTATTAGTGGTGTTTCAATCAAAATTCGACATTTATTATTTATTCTATAATAGGGCCCAGGGACTCCAGTATTTGTTATATTCATCTACAAAGAGGTTTTTAAATGAAATGTATTTTCTAAGTTCAAGTGTGCCTTTAAATAGTTTTTAAAGCATTTAAATTTGGCAAAACTTCTTGTAATTTTGTTAGGTAAATATAGTATTTTGAAAGCAGAATAATCTTATTTTAACAAAATTCAATTTAACATTTTCATAGATACCAAATAGAATAATCATAATATTCAAAGGCAGTTCAATATTTGTCATTTCAAAATCCAGATGTTTAGTGCATGCCAGAGACTGGCGACCATCGGACAGCTCCAAAATAAATGTTCTATGGTCTCTTGTCCTTCTTTGCAAAATGTAGATATGTTGCTACTATTTATTTTCATCTTGTAAAGTAGTGAATTAGTTCCTAAAATTCTATGTATAATTCTATATTGGAACCAGCAAAGCTTAGTACTTCTAGTATATTTTGTACACGAAGTGTGTATTTTTTTCCAGTTAATACCAGTCATATTAAGATGGTTCTCCCATTTTCCTTTGCAGCAAAAGTAATATATTTCTCATTCAATACTTTGTACATGTCCTTTGAACCTTTTTTTGATTCAAAGAAGATACTTATGTTAAAAGGTAGTATTGCTTGAATTTTTTTCTCCTTTACTTCAATATTGATCGTGTTTAACCACTCATTAAGCGAGTGTGCTATTCCATAATAATGTAAAATATTTGGCCTAAATTGATATAATTGTTGGAAATTTTGAAATGACATAACTTTGCCCTGATAATCTAACAAGTCATGCACTGTCCAAATTCCAGCGTTTGCCCAGTTTTTATAGTAGACTCTTGAACCACCAATTTTAATGTTTTCTACCTCCCATAAAGAATAAGATAGAATTTCATCAATACATCTTGGTTTTCTAATTTGATTAAGGGTTTTCCAAGCATCAAAAACCTCCTGCCAAAATTTATTTGATGACCTTTTAATAGGCCCAATATAACTTAGTTCACTAAAATTTATTTGTTCCACAATAGAGACTAATCTCACCCACTTTGAATTGAATTATACAGCCGTCTTACCCATGTAAGTTTCAGTCCCTGTATAAATGCTTTTAAATTTAGCATTTTAAACCACCCATACAATAATCTTGACATAAAAGATCTCGCTTGACTTTATCAAGTTTATTATCCCAGATAAAAGCATACATTTTATTTGTTAAATTACGTAACATATTCTCATCTGGACTAGGGATAGATAGAAACAGATGATTTAATTTAGATATGACTAAAGTTTTAAAATGGTAATCTTTCCAAAGGGGTGAGATACTGTTTTGACCATTTTTTCAAAGTGTTGTCTATATTATCTAAAACTGGCCTATAATTTAAATTAATCATTCTATCTAGGTCGACTGAAAAAGTAATTCAAGGAGCTTAAATGTACTGGAGCCCCATTTCAATCCCCACTTTACACAAATTTGATCCTGGCTATGTTTTTTGCTACCTATCCAAATAACACTTGTTTTTTCTATATTAATCTTAAGTCCCGAGATTTCAGCATACAATTGGAGAACTCGAAGAGATGCATCGAGCGATTCTGGCGAGCCATCTAATATCAATGATGTATCATCTGCATACTGAGAAAGTACAAATTCTGTATCATCTATAGTAATACCCTTTATCTCCTTACTATTTCTTACCAAAATGCCTAATATTTCTGCACATAGCAAGAAAATATAAGGGATAAAGGATCTCCTGTCTACAGCCTCTCTCTACAGTGAAGAATTCTGACAGAAAACAGTTTTGTGTCACTGCAGCTGTTATATTGTTATAGAAGGTTTTAACCCAGGATATAACTGATTCACCAAAATTAAAATATCTTAATGTATCATAAAGAAAGGACCAAGAAATGGAATCGAAAGCCTTCTCAAAATCAATCAGCAAGAGAATTCCTGGAATATTATTTTCTTCAGTAAAATGTAGAATATCATATATTAATCGACAATTTTCGCCTATATATCTACCTGGAACAAAACCAGTTTGATCAGAACTTATTAATTTTGACAAAACAGATTTTATTCTCTCTGCTATACAGCTTGATGCCAATTTATATGTAGAATTTAGAAGAGTAATAGGTCTCCAATTTTAAGAAATTGTTTTGGTTTACCATCTTTTGGAATACATGTAATCACTCCCTGCCTCTGGGTGACAGACATTTGGCCCTTCCATATCCAGAATTTATAGATCTAAGGACAAATTTACCAATATCAATCCAAAAAATTTTAAAATGCTGCGTGTAACCGTCAGATCCCGGACTCTTGTTATTTTCATTCTCTTTAATGCTGCAGTTAATTCAGAAAACTAATATTTCCGTCCAATAACTGCTTTTCATCCTCGCTAAGCTTCGTATATCATTATAACAATTGTCCGTGTTAAATCAACCCTTTTCAAACAATCTTGTTTTTATAAAGTTTCTCATAAAACACCCTTGTCTGATTTAAGATTTCTTTTGTTCTTCCACTATAACACCATTTTCTAAAGTAAGTTTTGAATAGTCTTATTAATATAATTTCTAGTCTCTAGATTTAAAAAAAATTGGTAGGTTTTTCTCCTCCTTCAATCCACTGACTTCTTGACCTAACATATTGTCCCTGATAACTTTTGCTGTTTACTGTTTCTACCTGTCTACATGTATAATAATTTTTGAGAAAATAGGGAAAAACAAGAATGTGTCCATAGTACACGGATGCCCCACTTGCACTATCATTTTCTATGTTCAGTGGACCGTGAAAATGGGGGAAAATCTCTAATTTGGCATTAAAATCAGAAAGATCATATCATAGGGAACATGTATTCTAAGTTTCAAGTTGATTGGACTTCAACTTCAAGAACTACCTCGACCAAAAACTTTAACCTGAAGCGGGACAAACGGACGGACAAACAGACGAACGAACGAACGGACGAACAGACCAGAAAACATAATGCCCATCTACTATCGTAGGTGGGGCATAAATAATGCCCTCTACTATCATAGGTGGGGCATTAAAAACTAGAAAATAAGTAAGAAATCATCATTTAAGGACAATTAGTCCTGTAAATCCTATGGTTAGGTCATACAGGCATTTTGTAACTCTTGTATTGCTAATCATTTTTGCTGTTGACAGTTTCTATCTATTAATTAGTTTTTGAGATAATAGGCAAAACTCAAACACTTGTCAAAATGGTAATATAGGGTCAGGCGAGCTAAAAAATGATATTAAAAGACTTCTATCACTATGATTTGATATACACTGAAGATACTTACATAAGACAAACCCTGTGGTGAAGGAGATTTCGTTCCTGTTGTTGGATTTATTGACCCACTTCTGTTTGGTGACTGGTTCTATAATATACAAAAGACAAAATTTTACAAAATTTGCTACTTTAACATACAATCCAAGTAATACAATTAAAAAAAATTCAGATTTTCTTCACTGCTTTCAATGTTATATTGAGAAATTCTTTCATATTTGCATAAAATTGTGCAATTTACACTTGGACAATTTGCATGACATAGACTAAATTATGAGAAAGCTAATGTTAAGTTGAAAAAAACAACTTAATAATTTTTATGGCCCCGCAACAAAGTTGTCGGGGCCATATAGTTTTACCCTTGTCCATCATTCCACAACAAATCATTATACTTAATTTTTTTTCTAAATGCCTTCAGATATTGGGCTGGTTTTTGGTATGTGAGTTAACCATGATGAGTTACAGATCAAGTTTAAGTTTCATTCCGCTCTGCTAATTTTTGCCAAATTACGGGCTTTGGACTTTGATAAATTGTTGAAAATCAGTTATAGGGACCTTTTTTCTAAACGCCTTCAGATATTGGGCTGGTTTTTGGTATGCGAGTTAACCATGATGAGTTGCAGATCAAGTTTAAGTTTCGTTATGCTCTGATAATTTTTGCCGAAATTACGGGATTTGGACTTTGATAAATTGTTGAAAATCACAGTTATACAGACTTTTTTTCTATACGCCTTCAGATTTTGCGCTGATTTTTGATATGTGAGTCTACCATAATGAGTTACAGATCAAGTTTATGTTTAGTTCCGCTATGCTGGTTTTCATGTCGTTTCAACACATCTTGTTAGATCTACAGTACATCCACTTCCTGTTTGCTGATAGTTTGAAATTTAATTACTCATTGATCAATGAAATTTTTCATCAAACTAGTATTGGTCTTGAGAGCTGGATACTATCCATGCATGTTTGTGTCCACATGTGTTGTTGAAATTGCAGATTTTTCAACTTTTTGAGATGGGGCCATCGTGTCGTTCCGACACATCTAGTTTTAATTTAGAAAACATTCTACCTGTGAGTTGTGTTGTTTGTTATTTTTCTTACACAATTATCCTTTGCTCAAGGGAATACTGCATTTAAATTTGATTTATATCATTATATGTTAAGTGATGTATAGAAAGCTACTTTAGGTTTTGTATGTTTGTGCATTTTTTAAATCTGTGATTACACTTGCTTACAAAGAAAAGCGCATACTTTGAAGGTATGCTTCTACTTAAGTTAAATTTTTGATAAAAGGTAATGTATCTAATTTTTTATCCTTCAACACATTTCCTAAACTCAAAACCAAACATGCTTACATTGCCAATGGACAAATAAGGTACCAACACTTCAAAATTGTCAACCCTACTACACTAATGAAAGAACCTTAGTGAGCGCGCTCACATACCCCACGTCCCCACATTGTCATTGGAGAAATAAAATAAGTTGAAGAAAAAAAAATTGAATCACAATTTCCTGTCAATATGCACATTTACATAGTATGTCCTTATTATCTACAGTTTCATGAAATTCTGTTGTGTGGTTTGAGAGGAGTTGCGATGACAACTGTTGCAGAAGTACATTGAAGCAAATAAGTTCAAAGGGGCGTAACTCCTGGAAAAAAAAATTGAATCTTAATTTCCTGTCGATATGCACATCTACGTAGTATGTCCTTATTATCTGAAAAGGTTTCATGAAATTCTGTTGTGTGGTTTGAGAGAAGCTGCGATGACAAAAGGTTGCAGTAGTATATTGGGCAAATAAGTTCAAAGGCGTAACTCCTGGAAAAAAATTGAATCGTAATTTCCTGTCGATATGCACAACTACATAGTATGTCCTTATTATCTAAAAGGTTTCGTGAAATTCTGTTGTGTGGTTTGAGAGGAGTTGCGATGACAAGAAACAGGACTGACGGACGTGTCAAAAACATTATACCCTCCGCAACTCGTTGCGTGGGGTATAATAAGCACTAGTTAATTTTGATTTGTTATAAAGTATATTTAAAAACCTATATTATTATTGACAAAATTGGCAAAGTGTCAACATTTTGTCAATCTAACCAAATCAATGAAGAACTCTTTTGACAAAAAATAGTAAGTCAGCAGTGTTCTCCCCAAGATTATCAATTGTTTAAATTATTATCACATCAAATATATCATCTTAATAATATATTATCTTTCCAAAATTATTAACATTTTTATGACATTATGACTGCTTCTATGAATCATTAAATGATATTCAAAGTCAAAACAATCCTCTGGTAGTATTGACTTAGAATAATCTTTGACAAGTTTGAGGTTTCCATAGCAAACATTATTAGCATATTTATTGTAGGCCATTTTTGGTTTTGTGTTTACTTCATAACATCTGAAATAAAGAACGGCTGAATCAAAGCCTTTTAAATTTTGTGCTGGTAGAATTCCCTTAAGTGGATACCAGATGGTATGTAGTGTTGTCAGATAAAAAAAATTATTTAAATACCGCTAAATTGACAACACTTAAGTTAACTGAAACTTTTATTTGTCGACATGTTTCGCCGATTAGATCGGCACCATCAGGACAAAGAATACAAAATTAGAATCCCTGAAGTACAGGAAAATGGTATGAGATATCATGGATTTTTCTAGCATTCCACAGGGTCCGTATTCAGACCCATTCCCAATGGCTAAAACCTACATTTTCCCAATTTTGGGAGAAAAATTCTAAACGATCCCAAAATTCAAATTTTCATCTTTATTATTCATGACAGCGATGATCATTTTGTTCAACCGCTAGCTTTATGCGAAAATCGCCAAAAGGAAATGTGTAATTCGAGTAATAACATATTATACTGACAAAACAACATCGACAAACAATGGCTGCCATAACCGTAACGTAGATAATTACAATACCGGATCAGATTCCGGAGAGGATAAGGCTAATTCCGGGTTTGCCGATCAAATTCAACAAATAAATTAAAAAAAAAATCCAGGCAGGTGACAAAATACAGCTATGAAATATAAACACTAGAATTTAAAACCAGAAGATATATGGAAAAGAAAGAAGGAAACAAGAAATATTTTAAGCAGAAACTCAAAATTATTTTTAGTTCATAAGTTTTCATGTCAAAATCCAATAAAATGTGACATTACTTTTCTTTATCACTAAAAAATGTTGATATGAGATTTTTTATAATGTAAACATATAACTACAGATCCAAGAGGTAATTTCTTCTCAATCTTGAAGGGCCAGTAAAAATCTGGAAGAGCAAGTGAATTAAAAAAGTAGCCAGTTAAAATACATCTCATTTCTATCCCTAAATTAATTATAATATTAACCATGTTAACTGTTACTGTCTTTGAAGATAAAAAAGGCAGTAAATTTTATCACATGTATGCTTTAAGAACTACGATATTTTGATACTAAAATAAATTTGAGTGCCTTGTTGTTAAGTTTAAAAACTAAAAGAACAGAAAATAAAAATTATAAATAGCAATCATGTAGTTTCTTACTTTATTTTCACAAAAAAGATAACTTTTAATGAAATATACACACTAAAACTCACTTCTGGTATATTTGTTGTTTTCCCAATTTCAATGAAAATCACGTAAAAAAATTCCCAAAACTGGCCAGGGTCCCTTTTCCCAAAATACCAAGATAAACCCCTGGATATGTGACGTCATAATCATGTATTGTCTATTGTTGACGTTGCTATAGGATACTATATGTCATTATGTAATGTTGAACAGAAAATGAATCAAATATAATACAATAAAAATAAAATTATTAATATCAGAGTTAATCTATTGTTGAGATAATCTTCTTTATCCAGAAAAATGTTGTAAACTATTCTGACGGTAAATGTATAAATAAAATGTGTAGTAAAATAAATCAATGTGTAATATGAATGCAAGTATGATGTCAGTGTACAGTTTCTGTATAGTTTCTTCCTAATTTGGACGACACTTATAAGGCAGGGAATACCTGTTACCACTTTCCTGTACTTCAGGGTTTCTAATTTTGTATTCTTTTGTCCTGATGACGCCTATCTAATCAGCGAAACATGTTGACAAATAAAAGTTGCAGTTAACTTAAGTGTTGTTGTCAATTTAGCGGTATTCATAACATCTTGAAATGACACCAAGGACAACTGCAATGTTTAGATAAAACAGTGTTGGTTGAAAAATTAACAAATAATGAAATAATCATACAGATTTCATAAGAGGTACAGATAACCCATGGTCTTTAGTTCAAAAACTTGGAAATGATTACAAATCAGTATTTTCACCAATTTCTTTCACTACTTTCATGACATTTCTGCATCTTTTTTAAAATTTAATTCAAAAACTCCAAATAAATGTTATGACAGCAAAAAGTCTTGTCATGAAGAGTAATTTCTTTCATTGAACCAGTCCTCCAATATTTTGATATCGTCAGGTAAAATGAACAATTTCAGACAACTTAACCAGGTAATCACAGGAATTTTGGGCATAACAATCAATAGTGCCATGTTATGATCTGATCTGATAACGTTGGGGTCTGTCTAATAGAACAGGGGTAAAATGTGAAAGGATATTACCAGGCTGCAAGTACATTAAAATTCATGTCAAACCTTGACTGAAATCAATTCGATCTAGAAGTACAGAACACAAAGCCCACAAAATGATACCCCGCACCCACTTGAAGAAATGGGAAAGTCCTATGATTATCTAAGGGAAACTACAAAATAAAAAAAACCTTTTTGCTTCTTTTAAGCAGCAAGGTTTATGCCTTTCAAAATCATTTAGCTGCAAATTCTATTTTAGTTGAAAAAATGCTATAAAAATGGCTTTACATAATAAACTGATACTTTCTTAACAGATTTTTCCCAGCAGTGGCAGTATTTTTCCTGTAAAATTCAAGGTTTCATCTTATAGATTATGTAATGAAATTCTACTGTTCACGATCAAAATTTCACTGTTTAGGGTGTTGAAATTAGTGGGGTTATTAAAATAATAATACTTAAAGAAGCGATTTTTGGAAGGAAATTGAGGTATGATACTTAAACAAGTGATTTTATGTCATTATCCTAGAATTAGTACAAGGTCATCACCTGACATGACCCGGTCATCCTATCAACAAAGATGTTGGTTCTGATAATTTTAGCAACATAATTAGTCCCCGGATCATTAGTATTCTATATTTAAAGCTACAATAAAATTAAATCGCTTAGTCTAGTGATTAATTTGTACTTCTTAAATAGGTGATTATTAAAGAAAGACAACTCTTACTTCCAACCTTTATGGACATAATGTTACTTGAATCAGTGATTTAGAAAATCACTCATTTAAGTAAGTCCCCTGACTGCTAATCTAATCATCATGTCAGTGTCAATTAGGAAATCTAATTAGTTTTTAATGGTGTGAACACCACCTCAGAGGATGTACACTGACAGCTGATTGCATTATTTACATTGTCCTGGGTGGTTGAACAAGGTAACCATGACCCAGTTTCGTCAAATTGAAAAGTAAAAATTGTTTGCAAACTGTTCTTTAAATACAAATGCTTGACTGTACCTTAAATGCCTAAATGGAATGCACATATATCCATACTAAATAAATAAAAGCTGTATAATCCAGAAATCAACTGAATTCCCTGACCACATGTTTTCTTTTGTTGACAACTGTATATATAATTCCTACATCATTTTATTGGAAAAAAGGGGTGGGGTCAATTTATAATATTGTCATTATATATATTAAACAAATATGATCAGATATGCTTGATAAGACTTGTTGCTTAAAATGGCTTTGATGTTTTTTAACACTAATTCCTTTATCATTTATCTTACTATAAGGTTTTCCAAAAGACCATTTAAATCAAATCAAAATTTGTCATGAAAGAAAGCTCTTTTAAAAAAATAGTAAAATTGTATAATGAATACTTTATCACATGAAAAGCAATATGTGGATCCCTCACTTATTCCTGAAATCTGGGAAGCCATATAAAGGTTTTAAACTTCTCTGATAGGTTTCTTAAAGTGTGGTGACCATAAAATGTATGTGAGACCCTCTTTTTCATATTAGCTATATATGACAACAACTTGTAAGGCAGAAGGTAATCAAATAAGGAATGATTCGGCAATGCAACACACCATCTCTGATTTGATGAACTTTCTCCCCGACCCTTGATTTTCATTCTGTGGTGAACCCTGATATTGCCATACTAACCTTGAAATATTCATTGATTTTCTTTCCATTTGCTTCCGGTCTTGTTTTTGGAGTATCTACAAAGAAATCATGTCAATTTAAGTAAATAGAATGCAAAGTAGTGTGTTCACTACCTTTGATTGACATAATTTACTGTTTTATGGGATCCACAAAATGAAAAGTGTGGGATAATCGGTTGAAATTACCAACCGATTATCTACATGTATTACTACCGGTAAATAGCAACCAACCAACCGACAATTGATTATAATCACATTATTAAAACTTGCTCTAGGGAGATATGGTATGATTGCCAATGAGACAACTATCCACCAAAGTTCAAATGAAGTAGATGTAAGCAATTATAGGCAACCATACTGCCGTCAACAAAGAGAAGAACCCATACCGTATGATCAGTTATAAAAGGCCCCGACATGAAAAATATGAAACAATTCAATTGAGAAAACTAACGGCCTAATTTATAACAAAACAATTTATGAAAAACCAATATGACAGAAATGAACCAACAACAACTACTGAACTACGGGCTCCTGACTTGGGACAGGCACATAAAGAATGTGCATTCCATGTCTTATGCATATATTCCATACCATTGCAGAACTTTACTTGTTCAAGTCTGATCCTTTGTTTACTTTTCACATTTTAGTTAGCAATTGAATCGGTGAATCAATTAAAGAGCAGATTCAGTTTGACCATATTTTGTCTTACAATTACAACATTTATTCACAACAATGAAACTAAAATGTCTAAATTTCAATGGTTTCATTAACATGACAATTTCAAATACAAAGCTGTATCAAAATTAGATTGATTGATTGATTGATGTTTTAAGCAACTTTCAGCACTGTTGACTATTTTGTGGTCAGTTTTTCTTGGTGGAGGAAGCCAGAGTGTCCAGAGAGAACCATGACCTTCGGTAGGAAAACTGACAATCCTAGTCAATAAAGATTTGAGTCAAGTGCACATGCCACGTTCGGGATTGGAACTCACAACCTCAGTGTTTACAGGCTAGTGTTACAGTAGTTGGACTACTTAGACCACTTGACCACCGGGGTCCCCTCAAAATCTGAACAATTCTCATTAAAAGATATATAAAAATTTAAATTTTAAGCAGCTTAAGTCAATTAATTGATTGATTAATTGTTAGTTGCTTAATGTCCAGTGGCAAGTATTTCATGCATGATCTGGGCGAGAAATAACTAACAATAAAAAATACAACAACTGTTCCTGTAATAGAGGTTGTACAGTATGAAGGTCGGGGAAATTTGGACCAGTTGCCATTGGAAAATGAGGATATTATTCATAGGGACAGAAATTTGCCTTGCAACAGGCCACCTACAGACCCCTCAAAGAGTTGTTGCAAGGGTTCTTAATGTGCAAAGAGGATGGCACTCTCTATTTACGAGGCATCAGATTTAACGTCCCCATTATGATAAGACGTGGCTGTTTACTTGTACATTCTGCACAGCCAAATGAACACCCCCCGCCCCTTTGGCAAGGGTTTTACTACTGGTCAGATGAAGACCTAAGTGACCATATCTCTATTCCCAGTCACTCTTTGGGTTCAATAAATTCAAACTCTGCATTAAAAATAAATTTACATATGTACATGGAAATATATATACATTTTAACTAAGTCAGGGGTTCAAATTTACTTTAAGCAGTAGAAGGTCCTGGACCTTTGACCAAAGATACTTAAAGGTCCTCCTTTAATCTTAGAAGGTCCAATTTTTATTGAAAATTCAATTTATAAAAACAGAAAATGCTTACCATAACAAAACACCCATCCTATCTTAATTACTACATTTACCTCATTTTTTCTGAATTTCTTAAATAAATTCAGTCAGAAAAAGGCTTCCCCTTTTTCCAACACTATATGCTGTGTTAAATAACACTTTGTACCTTTATAATTGGTTTGGTTTCAATTGCTACTTAAGAACACTGGCTTAACTATGTGTGAGATAAAAAGCTCAACTTCAAACTTGGGGTCAGTTTCTTTTAACCACTTTTTTGACAAGAAACATAAATGCTGGGTGCTTATTTTTCATCATGATTTTTTATGGGGTAACGTTTTAATTTTTGTCCAATGAACCAGGGCACTTTCCCTTTCAATGTTTGTGGGAAAAATTTCCATTCTTGTTTTTCCCTGTCGTATTTTTGGTCTTTAGTCAGATCCTGTCTTTCATGCTGTGTTAAGCCGTTTCATCAATCACCCCTGTTGTATCCCCTGTTTCATCAATCACCCCATTTGTATCCCCTGTTTCAGGTTTTCTTTTGGAAGGGGTCACTCCAAAATCAAACAGACTCATAACGTTTACTGGTTATGTTTTAATATTATATTCTTGAGTTTCCCGGGATCTTGTACGATGACTGGTCACATGACTTCACATCAATTCAATTGTAAAGAATTTAAGCAAATACACAAGTTTCCTTTCAGTAAAGTTGCATATTTCAAGCTTATTTTTATTCTTGATTTCATATTTTTTTGTTCAAAATGCTTTTGTAACTATTTAACCTGCAAAAACAGGAAAGTCGGTCGGGTGTACCTAACTACCGGTAGGAAGGTCCAAACCCGTAAATGGAAGGTCACGGACCTCGGACAACTGCTAATTTGAACCCCTGTAAGTGGATCTAACCAAATGTCTGTTTACGCGCCAGGAATGCCTTTATTTCACTTTTGGGATTATAATTCTGCCATCAGCTGTGTCATTCTTACATCTGTTGTTTTAAGCAAATAAGTTCAAAGGGCGTAACTCCTGGAAAAAAATTGAATCTTAATTTCCTGTCGATATGCACATCTACGTAGTATGTCCTTATTATCTGAAAAGGTTTCATGAAATTCTGTTGTGTGGTTTGAGAGAAGCTGCGATGACAAAAGGTTGCAGTAGTATATTGGGCAAATAAGTTCAAAGGCGAACTCCTGGAAAAAATTGAATCGTAATTTCCTGTCGATATGCACAACTACATAGTATGTCCTTATTATCTAAAAGGTTTCGTGAAATTCTGTTGTGTGGTTTGAGAGGAGTTGCGATGACAAGAAACAGGACTGACGGACGTGTCAAAACATTATACCCTCCGCAACTCGCTGCGTGGGGTATAATAACACTAGTTAATTTTGATTTGTTATAAAGTATATTTAAAACCTATATTATTATTGACAAAATTGGCAAAGTGTCAACATTTTGTCAATCTAACCAAATCAATGAAGAACTCTTTGACAAAAAATAGTAAGTCAGCAGTGTTCTCCCAAGATTATCAATTGTTTAAATTATTATCACATCAAATATATCATCTTAATAATATATTATCTTTCCAAAAATTATTAACATTTTTATGACATTATGATTGCTTCTATGAATCATTAAATGATATTCAAAGTCAAAACAATCCTCTGGTAGTATTGACTTAGAATAATCTTTGACAAGTTTGAGGTTTCCATAGCAAACATTATTAGCATATTTATTGTAGGCCATTTTTGGTTTTGTGTTTACTTCATAACATCTGAAATAAAGAACGGCTGAATCAAAGCCTTTTAAATTTTGTGCTGGTAGAATTCCCTTAAGTGGATACCAGATGGTATGTAGTGTTGTCAGATAAAAAATTATTTAAATACCGCTAAATTGACAACACTTAAGTTAACTGAAACTTTATTTGTCGACATGTTTCACGATTAGATCGGCACCATCAGGACAAAGAATACAAAATTAGAATCCCTGAAGTACAGGAAAATGGTATGAGATATCATGGATTTTCTAGCATTCCACAGGGTCCGGTATTCAGACCCATTCCCAATGGCAAAAACCCTACATTTTTCCCAATTTTGGGAGAAAAATTCCCAAACGATCCCAAAATTCAAATTTTCATCTTTATTATTCATGACAGCGATGATCATTTTGTTCAACCGCTAGCTTTATGCCGAAAATCGCCAAAAGGAAATGTGTAATTCCGAGTAATAACATATTATACTGACAAAAACAACATCGACAAACAATGGCTGCCATAACCGGTAACGTAGATAATTACAATACCGGATCAGATTCCGGGAGAGGATAAGGCTAATTCCGGGTTTGCCGATCAAATTCAACAAATAAATTAAAAAAAAAATCCAGGCAGGTGACAAAATACAGCTATGAAATATAAACACTAGAATTTAAAACCAGAAGATATATGGAAAAGAAAGAAGGAAACAAGAAATATTTTAAGCAGAAACTCAAAATTATTTTTAGTTCATAAGTTTTCATGTCAAAATCCAATAAAATGTGACATTACTTTTCTTTATCACTAAAAAATGTTGATATGAGATTTTTTATAATGTAAACATATAACTACAGATCCAAGAGGTAATTTCTTCTCAATCTTGAAGGGCCAGTAAAAATCTGGAAGAGCAAGTGAATTAAAAAAAAGTAGCCAGTTAAAATACATCTCATTTCTATCCCTAAATTAATTATAATATTAACCATGTTAACTGTTACTGTCTTTGAAGATAAAAAAAGGCAGTAAATTTTTATCACATGTATGCTTTAAGAACTACGATATTTTGATACTAAAATAAATTTGAGTGCCTTGTTGTTAAGTTTAAAAACTAAAAGAACAGAAAATAAAAATTATAAATAGCAATCATGTAGTTTCTTACTTTATTTTCACAAAAAAAGATAACTTTTAATGAAATATACACACTAAAACTCACTTCTGGTATATTTGTTGTTTTCCCAATTTCAATGAAAATCACGTAAAAAAATTCCCAAAACTGGCCAGGGTCCCTTTTCCCAAAATACCAAGATAAACCCTGGATATGTGACGTCATAATCATGTATTGTCTATTGTTGACGTTGCTATAGGATACTATATGTCATTATGTAATGTTGAACAGAAAATGAATCAAATATAATACAATAAAAATAAAATTATTAATATCAGAGTTAATCTATTGTTGAGATAATCTTCTTTATCCAGAAAAATGTTGTAAACTATTCTGACGGTAAATGTATAAATAAAATGTGTAGTAAAATAAATCAATGTGTAATATGAATGCAAGTATGATGTCAGTGTACAGTTTCTGTATAGTTTCTTCCTAATTTGGACGACACTTATAAGGCAGGAATACCTGTTACCACTTTCCTGTACTTCAGGGTTTCTAATTTTGTATTCTTTTGTCCTGATGACGCCTATCTAATCAGCGAAACATGTTGACAAATAAAAGTTGCAGTTAACTTAAGTGTTGTTGTCAATTTAGCGGTATTCATAACATCTTGAAATGACACCAAGGACAACTGCAATGTTTAGATAAAACAGTGTTGGTTGAAAATTAACAAATAATGAAATAATCATACAGATTTCATAAGAGGTACAGATAACCCATGGTCTTTAGTTCAAAAACTTGGAAATGATTACAAATCAGTATTTTCACCAATTTCTTTCACTACTTTCATGACATTTCTGCATCTTTTTTAAAATTTAATTCAAAAACTCCAAATAAATGTTATGACAGCAAAAAGTCTTGTCATGAAGAGTAATTTCTTTCATTGAACCAGTCCCTCCAATATTTTGATATCGTCAGGTAAAATGAACAATTTCAGACAACTTAACCAGGTAATCACAGGGAATTTTGGGCATAACAATCAATAGTGCCATGTTATGATCTGATCTGATAACGTTGGGGTCTGTCTAATAGAACAGGGGTAAAATGTGAAAGGATATTACCAGGCTGCAAGTACATTAAAATTCATGTCAAACCTTGACTGAAATCAATTCGATCTAGAAGTACAGAACACAAAGCCCACAAAATGATACCCCGCACCCACTTGAAGAAATGGGAAAGTCCTATGATTATCTAAGGGAAACTACAAAAATAAAAAAAACTTTTTTGCTTCTTTTAAGCAGCAAGGTTTATGCCTTTCAAAATCATTTAGCTGCAAATTCTATTTTAGTTGAAAAAATGCTATAAAAATGGCTTTACATAATAAACTGATACTTTCTTAACAGATTTTTCCCAGCAGTGGCAGTATTTTTCCTGTAAAATTCAAGGTTTCATCTTATAGATTATGTAATAAAATTCTACTGTTCACGATCAAAATTTCACTGTTCAGGGGTGTTGAAATTAGTGGGGGTTATTAAAATAATAATACTTAAAGAAGCGATTTTTTGGAAGGAAATTGAGGTATGATACTTAAACAAGTGATTTTTATGTCATTATCCTAGATTTAGTACAAGGTCATCACCTGACATGACCCGGTCATCCTATCAACAAAGATGTTGGTTCTGATAATTTTAGCAACATAATTAGTCCCCGGATCATTAGTATTCTATATTTAAAGCTACAATAAAATTAAATCACTTAGTCTAGTGATTAATTTGTACTTCTTAAATAGGTGATTATTAAAGAAAGACAACTCTTACTTCCAACCTTTATGGACATAATGTTACTTGAATCAGTGATTTAGAAAATCACTCATTTAAGTATGTCCCCTGACTGCTAATCTAATCATCATGTCAGTGTCAATTAGGAAATCTAATTAGTTTTTAAGGGTGTGAACACCACCTCCGGGGATGTACATTAACAGCTGATTGCATTATTTACATTGTCCTGGGTGGTTGAACAAGGTAACCATGACCCAGTTTCGTCAAATTGAAAAGTAAAATTGTTTGCAAACTGTTCTTTAAATACAAATGCTTGACTGTACCTTAAATGCCTAATCCATACTAAATAAATAAAAGCAGTATAATCCAGAAATCAAATGAATTCCTGACCACATGTTTTCTTTTGTTGACAACTGTATATATAATTCCTTAATCTACATCATTTTATTGGAAAAAAGGGGGGGGGGGTCAATTTATAATATTGTCATTATATATATTAAACAAATATGATCAGATATGCTTGATAGACTTATTGGTTAAAATGGCTTTGATGTTTTTTAACATTAATTCCTTTATCATTTATCTTACCATAAGGTTTTCCAAAAGACCATTTAAATCAAATCAAAATTTGTCATGAAAGAAAGCTCTTTAAAATAATAAAATTGTATAATGAATACTTTATCACATGAAAAGCAATATGTGGATCCCTCACTTATTCCTGAAATCTGGGAAGCCATATAAGGGTTTTTAACTTCTCTGATAGGTTTCTTAAAGTGTGGTGACCATAAAATGTATGTGAGACCCCTTTTTCATATTAGCTATATATGACAACAACTAGTAAGGCAGAAAGTAAACAAATAAGGAACGATTCGACAACGCAACACACCATCTGTGATTTGATGAACCTTCTCCCCCACCCTTAATTTTCATTCTGTGGTGAACCCTGATATTGCCATTCTTACCTTGAAATATTCATTGATTTTCTTTCCATTTGCTTCCGGTCTTGTTTTTGGAGTATCTACAAAGTAATCATGTCAATTTAAGTAAATGGATTGCAAAATAGTGTGTTCACTAGCTTTGATTGACATAATTTACTGTTTTATGGGATCCACAAAATGATAAGTGTTGGATAATCGGTTGAAATTACCAACCGATTATCTATTACTACCAGTTAATAGCAACCAACCAACCGACAACCGATTATAATCTCATTATTAAAACTTGCTCTTTTTTATATGAAATTATTATAAAAATAGGGAGATATGGTATGATTGCCAATGAGACAACTATCCACCAAAGTTCAAATGAAGTAGATGTAAGCAATTATAGGCAACCGTACTGCCGTCAACAAAGAGAAAAACCCATACCGTATGATCAGTTATAAAAGGCCCCGACATGAAAAATATGAAACAATTCAATTGTGAAAACTAACGGCCTAATTTATAACAAAACAATTTATGAAAAACAAATATGACAGAAATGAACCAACAACAACCACTGAACTACGGGCTCCTGACTTGGGACAGGCACATAAAGAATGTGCATTCCATGTCTTATGCATATATTCCATACCATTCGAGTCCACAGCCCAAAGCTTTGAAAATTTTTTGGATTCTGTTGGCTTGTAGAAGGATTTTACAAGACTGAAAGCAATTTTACAAGCCAATGCCGTAGGACTTGTGGTTAATCGTGAAGACTGCATACCATTGCAGAGCTTTACTTGTTCAAGTCTGATCCTTTGTTTACTTTACACATTTTAGTTAGCAATTGAATCGGTGAATCAATTAAAGAGTAGATTCAGTTTGACCATATTTTGTCTTATAATTACAACATTTATTCACAACAATGAAACTAAAATGTCTAAATTTCAATGGTTTCACTCACATGACAATTTCAAATACAAAGCTGTATCAAAATTTGATTTATTGATTGATTGGTGTTTTATGCGACTTTCAGCACTGTTGACTATTTTATGGCGGTCAGTTTTTCTTGATGGAGGAAGCCAGAGTGCCCAGAGAGAACCACGACCTTCGGTAGGAAAACTGACAATCCTAGTCAATAAAGATTTGAGTCAAGTGCACATGCCACGTTCGGGATTGGAACTCACAACCTCAGTGTTTACAGGCTAGTGTTACAGTAGTTGGACTACTTAGACCACTTGACCACTGGGGTCCCCTCAAAATCTGAATGCTTCTCATTAAAAAGATATATAAAAATTTAATTTTAAGCAACTTAAGTCAATTAATTGATTGATTAATTGTTAGTTGCTTAATGTTCTGTGGCAAGAATTTCATGCATGTTCTGGGCAAGAAATAACTAACAATAAAAAATACAACAATTGGTCCTGTAATAGAGGTTGTACAGTATGAAGGTTGGGGAAATTTGGACCAGTTGCCATTGGAAAATGAGGATATTATTCATAGGGAGAGAAATTTTGCCTTTGCAACAGGCCACCTACAGACCCCTCAAAGAGTTGTTGCAAGGGTTCTTAATGTGCAAAGAGGATGGCACTCTCTATACACGAGGCATCAGATTTAACGTCCCCATTTTGACTAGACCTGGCTGTTTACTTGCACATTCTGTACAGCCAAATGAACCCCCCCCCCTTTCTGCTGCTGGTCAGATGAAGACCTAAGTGACCATATCTCTATTCCCAGTCACTCTTTGGGTTCAATGAATTCAAACTCTGCATTAAAAAAAATTTACATGGAAATATATATACATTTTAACTAAGTCAGGGGTTCAAATTTACTTTAAGCAGTAGAAGGTCCTGGACCTTTGACCAAAGATACTTAAAGGTCCTCCTTTAATCTTAGAAGGTCCAATTTTTATTGAAAATTCAATTTATAAAAACAGAAAATGCATACCATAACAAAACACCCATCATATCTTAATTACTACATTTACCTCATTTTTTTCTGAATTTCTTAAATAAATTCAGTCAGAAAAAGGCTTCTCCTTTTTACAACACTATATGCTGTGTTAAATAACACTTTGAACCTTTATAATTGGTTTGGTTTCAATTGCTGCTTAAGAACACGGCTTAACTATGTGTCAGATAACAGCTCAACTTCAAACTTGGGGTCAGTTTCTTTTAACCACTTTTTTGGCAAGAAACATAAATGCTGGGTGCTTATTTTTCATCATGATTTTTTATGGGGTAAAGTTTTAATTTTTGTCCAATGAACAAGGGCACTTTCCCTTTCAATGTTAGTGGGAAAAATTTCCTTTCTTGTTTTTCCCTGTCGTATTTTTGGTCTTTAGTCAGATCCTGTCTTTCATGATGTGTTAAGCCGTTTCATCAATCACCCCTGTTGTATCCCCTGTTTCATCAATCACCCCATTTGTATCCCCTGTTTCAGGTTTTCTTTTGGAAGGGGTCACTCCAAAATCAAACAGACTCATACCGTTTACTGGTTATGTTTTAATATTATATTCTCGAGTTTCCGGGATCTTGTACGACGACTGGTCACATGACTTCACATCAATTCAATTGTGAAGAATTTAAGCAAATACACAAGTTTCCTTTCAGTAAAGTTGCATATTTCAAGCTTATTTTTATTCTTGATTTCATATTTTTTTGTTCAAAATGCTTTTGTAACTATTTAACCTGCAAAAATACGAAAGTCTGTCGGGTGTACCTAACCACCGGTGGGAAGGTCCGAACCCATAAATGGAAGGTCACAGACCTCAGACCACCGCTAATTTGAACCCCTGTAAGTGGATCTAACCAAATGTCTGTTAACGCATGAGGAATGCCTTTATTTCACTTTTGGGATTATAATTCTGCCATCAGCTGTGTCATTCTTACATCTGTTGTTATTTTCGTGAGAATAAGGATTTGGTCATATTTGGTTCATTCATATAAATATTTCAATGGTGATGAAGAAAAAATTTACAAAAATAACAAATGTTTGACAAATGATTTTGAAAGAAATATACCGTTTTTAAAACAATAATGAATGAAACATCAACTAAATGGAATTTCCATCACGTTCTAATGGAGTAACAATTATTTTGTCAAAAATCAGAATGTTTCAATGTACGCTATGGAGTAACAAGTACCAGGAAAAAAAATTGTTCCTTTGGTATAACATATGACCAATCTGTATATCAATGCTATCACCACATTTCTAAAGAAATTGTTTACATCTTGTGATTCTTGAATGTTCGATATTGTTCTTCTCATCCTTGATATTTCATTACAATTGTATGACTGTGAATGTAAAATGCAAACTAAAAACAGACCAGAAGCAGATATGCTAAAACTTCGAAATGATAATTACAATCGACGTAACAAAATCCCAATGGATTATTGACATCACTGATTTCCAACTTATTCTGATCATAGGAACACCACTACAAAATGATTCAAATTTCAATTGGTTGTGACACTTTCAAAGGTTTCTGGTGTTTTGGTGTAGTTTACCAACAGAAATCTAGTTTTTAGAATTCAAGTCCCATATCACTTTTATAAGTTTACAGACATGATTCTGTTACTACACACTTTTAACACAGGATATTTCACTTCGCTAACTGTAGACTGGTTGTATATTGAATAAAATGGGCTACTGCCCATGCAAAGTATGACAAGTTGAAAGTGATATGTAGGCGTTTTAATAACCATAATGAAAAATAGCTATTGATATTAAAAGTTAAATTCACAAAAAAAATAATTAAATTAAAAGATTTGAACAACTTATAAGATAACACAAAGGTTAATTAGCTCTTTCTGTTAGCTGTTCAATGCCAATGAAAATATATGTTCCTCCTAAGGAAAACAAGTAAAAACATACAGAATTTGCAGACTATTCTGAAAATTGTCAAAACTGAAAGGAACTTCCTCTTGAATAGAAATTTTAGCATTTGATGAACATAATGCTCTTATAATTTCTAAGCTATAAAGAAGCCACTAGAAGAACACTTTTCTATTTCAAGTCCAATTTTGGTGCTCTTTTTCCTTAGAATACTACATGAAAATCTCACCTAGGGTTTGTCAATCTGATTTGTGGTAATTCATATTTTTCCCCTAGTTATAAGGAGCCAAAATGGTAGGAGATACATACTACTTTCACTTCCGTCACTTGTTGCTTTTCTTTTTCTTTTGCGCTCTGTTGGTGTACGAGGTTGCTTTTCTGGGGTGTTAACACTCAAGGCCTACAAAGAATGAAAACATGTTTAAATGTGGTAATTTTAATACTTAAGTTACAGCAGTTTTTAATAAAGGCAATGGAAAGTAGCTTCAGACCTCAACAGTCTCCAGTTACTGAAATATAATCGTATCTTACAAGCATCTGCCACGTTCCTTTTTTCATAAATATTTGTAAATTCATGAAGTATGTCTGTGTGAATAATTAAACATACTATAATTGTTTTTATTGTGGCAATCAAACACCATAATATGAACAGTTAAAGAATGCTAAAATCTGAAATATACACTGCACTTCTTTTTTATACAAAACATTCACTCAGGGTTACTTCAAGAATAAATATAAACAGGAGGGAAAAATACTCTTTTATCTTACCCCAACAAGCATAAAATAAATATGCCTTTGAAACCAACAACAACAAACAATACAATAACAATAGATAATTTAGGAGTGTCTTCACAAAATAAGCCTTTGGACAAGCAGCCTGTATATTCCTTTCCCTAAAATTTCAAGGATTGGTTTAATAATTGCAGTAGATGTTGATTTGATGATATCAGCATCATCTTTTGTAACTTTTTCTAAAAAAAATAGCCAAGTTCCCTGGTTCAGAAAAATGTAAAAATAATTCCTAGAACAATTCCATAATAGCAGGTAACACAACTTCAACATGTGTGCAATCTTTCTGTGCAGTTTCAAGAATCTGGGTTGAAAACTGTAGGAAATTGATTAAACAAATTGATTATCCAATTATCCATTTTTCCATTTGCCAGGCAACACCATACTATAAGCTTATTTTGGACTTTGTCAAACCCAGTCAAAGAGTAGCATACACCTTATAACATACCTGGAAAAGCCATTTCCCTTATTCAATCATTTAAAGTTTTATTTTCTTTTACTTTTCAAAGATTTTTTTTTGCAAATTTCAATTTTTCAGAACTTTTCAAGGCCTTAATTTTTCAAAAAAAATTTAAATTCAATTATTTTCCCAATATTCCATCCCCTGAACAAATTGCTCCAGTTAGGACGGTTCCTTTTAAACATACATAGTACCCTGGGAAGGCACTTTCAAAAATGGGATAACCACCGATAGAATTTCATTAAAATTTTCACTGTACTTGGCGGCCATCCATACTTGAGATTTCAAAATACTTTCCTGGGGCCTAAAATAAAATATTGTTTGTTTCCCCAATCCCGACCGACCCTGCAAAAATGGTGCTACTCGTAAAATTTATTGTCAAAACTAAGTCAAATATTATTTTAATCATTTTGGATTTTCAGGCTTGCCAGATCGTCTGATAATGTTCAAGCTTTTTTGAAAAATATTATTTCCCTACCTACCTACCCACACCTGGCTTGGCAGGGTCGGGATTGGGGAAACAAACAATATATTAATTTAGGCCTGGGTCCCTAAGTCATACATCAAGTGAAAGAAATCATACCTTCCCTGGGTCCCTAAGTCATACATCACGTGAAAGAAATCTCCTGGAAAGGCCCAAAGAGTTATTCCACTGAAATTAGGGTGTATTCCATTATAATTTTCACACAGTAAGATTCTACCGATCAACTACTTCCTAAAGATATGGTAATCATGGTAAATAAAACACTTATTTAAATAAAAAGCATTAGGATTGGCATTTTTCATGGTAATGAATCCTGATTTGCACTAAACAGAAGATGTTTACAGTGTCAGAAAATGTATAACAGTTTAGTTCACTATACACTTCTATAAATATAACTTTAATCTGGCTTATTTTATTCTATTCACCTCATCTAACTGTTCAACTGATCCTGCACTGTGGTTGCTGTTGTCTTGAGACTGTGTAATGTTTAATGGCTGAAACTGCAATGATAAAAGCTAATTTGTTAATACTGAATCAATCTCAATCAGTAAGATTCTTGCTTTGAATTTATCTGTGTGACATGTTTATGCACATGGCAAAACACTGTCAACATATTACATGCATTAAGAGGTATTGTAAGAATAAAAGAATATTTATTAAATATAATATTTAGATCATTCACTTCAGTATATATAAGGAACATCCATGGTTTGTTTTGGAATATAAAATGAATTTTAAGTCAGTCTTTATACATGTTATAAGAATAGAGATGCTTTGTCAGTCTTTCATTTTTAATTCACTATATACTCACCTTTTACTTATCAGGAACAGCAGGACTCTAGTAACTTGATCAAATTAACAATGACATACAAAATATATGATCCCCTAAACTACCACAATATTAGTGGCATAGATGTTCTTTAGTTTTGGTCTTTATTCAGTAATGCAATACCATTGTATTTTAATCAATTGCATACATCCTTTAAAACATGTTAACAATTTTCTTGCCAGGTCAACTTTATAGTAAAAGTTTAATATCATGGATAAATTTAACCATTGAATCAAGATACACCACTATACACTTTGAGCCTGTACAAGTCAGGCTATCTGGACCATGTGTTGTATGTTGTTGTTGGGTCTTTTTTATAAATCATATTTTCATAGGAGTCTGGTGTGGTCTGTCACACACTTTCCAATATTTTTGGTGATTAAAATTGTCTCTCATTATATATTTTACTCTACTTGGCCATAACATTTTTGATTCGAACTTCACTGACAAGTCTTTTCTCGACGAAATGTGTGTCTGGCATACATTGTACAAAATTATAAGCCTGGTATCTCTTGATGTATCATATGTATGCCACAACTTGAGAATTGATCATCAGCTTGGAAGTAGCGAATCAAGAAATTAGTCTGATCTTTTTAATGATCAAACAATGCACCATCAGAGTTCAATAAAATCAGTCAATGGTGCAATGCATGTCATATTTCCAGCCATTTCTTCAAGTTATGTAGTCAATACAGCTCAATAGTCCACATGACTTAAAAGTTGGATAAATTAAAAATCTACAAACCCTGCCTCCTAAAAACCGTGCCTCCAGTAACTCTTGCTTTCTTGGGTCTAATGATGAGTGAATGTTTACATTTTCCATAATATTTCCAGCTAAAATATAAAAATCAACTGCATGAGATATGAATTATTTTTCAAAGAAACATCAAAGGCTTAATATTGAATAAAACTTGTACAAGAATGTATCTTGTTATGGTTTTTATCTCATTATTTTTTAGGTGTGCTCTAATGTTATATTAATGCACTTTTTTGTTTAATGTACATGTATTGTGTACATGTAAATGGGTAAAATCTAAAACTGAATGTGGCGACTGCATACTTTTATTTACTATGAATAACAATAAGAACAATTCATCCTAATATTATGTATATAGTCATGATAGTGGTAATGTAAATTTAAATTCACTTTTCATATTCTAATTTCTTAATGGGTTAGTTCTATAAAGACTCCAGGCAACAGCACAACATATATGTATGCTATATATAATAATTCCAGAAACTTCCTTGACATGTTTGTTTTCTGTTATATTTAAAACTACCCTATAGACATAGAAGTCCTTTGCCAAAAAAAATAGTGTGTTTGGCCATTGACAACTGTGGTCTGTTAGAGATATATTTGATGGACATATTTCAGTCTTACTGATCAGTGAATAATTTCAGGTAATAGGTACATGTATGTAGTGACTCATTATGGATGGAATTACAATGTGCACAGATACATGTACATGTATGCAACAACTATATATACATGTAAAAATACAAACTATATATCATCTGTCAATCTATGAAGTTCACACATTTAATAGTTGTAACAGTTTTGGATGGCAGAAATAGACCCGATTTTGTGACCATTTCAGAAATCTTGGCCTATTTATTACAATTTTCACACAAACTCTTCCAAAACTGCAAGCTTTTCACCTACAGGCTGGCTAAATTTCCAAAAGGTTGTGCCAACTTGGGGATTAGAGGGTGGGTATGGTAACAGGCAACAAGAAATTTTAAATAGAGGGCATACTGAATTTCAACGACTGGCATGAGCTCCATATCCATGCTTGATTGCTGTATTTGATTGACAAGATCCAGGCAGTGTGATACGAGAAATATCTTGCCATGCAAGAATTGATAAGCGGCCACAACCATAAGAGAATTATATTTAACAGATATAACCAGATGACTGATATTCTATAAATGATATTTCAAAATGTAACAACTTTACAGGCTAATGTCTCGCTATGCTAGTCTCAATCTGAATACTTGGGCTGAAAATTTTACTTAATCTTATAAAAAATGTCAAGAATCAAGTAGCAAATAATATGGCAGTGGCCACATAGATTTCTAGAACATAGACCTAAACTGCTTATAAAAACTGAAATATAAAATATATAATGATTATAATTGAGAATTTAATAAATAATATGGCACCTGTTCAAGATGGACGCCTAACCAAACAATTATGTGGTGTTACGTTTGTGAAGTGACAATTTTATTTTTCATTATTTGTTGTTGATTAGGTCAATACACATCACCCTGCATCTACCCTTGGGAAACTACACAATATAGGTACACTGCGTTAGAACTGCGTGTTTCTCATATTTCAAACCATGGAGAAATTAGTTGATCAGTATCGTATGATCTACAAAATTAATTGCCATTGCAGCAATTGTCAGTATGCCCGAGAATATGGTAATCCCTTTGAAGGAGGCCATTTTAGGGGGGAAATCACGACTCCATTTTGAACGACTAATTTAAGAAAAACGCACAGTCATGCAATCAATCTGACGCTTTAGTGCGATCGAATGATAAAAAAAGTGTCAATTAATTAATACAAAGAAATATTTTATGCATACCCTCCATCATATTCGACCGAGATGTCGGCCCACTAGCAGAGTTGGATGTCCAAGATGGCGGTCCCCCGCCGATATTATTGAACATTTCTAGTTAAAATCAGCTATTGGCCGATTTGGCCATTTTTGACTCGCTTCCTTGTCTGTTAAATCATCGATCTTTCATCACAATCAAAATGAACTTTTTTATGACAAAGTTAAAAGGTCCTGAAACCACGGTGAAAGATGCTGCTCTCCTGAGAAATCAACTTTGTTGATCACCCTCGTGACGTCACACTGAATTTTAGTCCGCTAAATGTCGCTAAATTTTGATATTTTACATCTAGAATTATGCTTAATTGATTGATTAATTTCGTACATCAGTCACTAACAGAATACTTTTAATTTTAAGACCAAATTGTCAACACAAGTCACCCAGGTAAACATGCTTATTTTCGGTATAGTTCGTTTTAGATCGGACGTAGGTGCCCTAAACCAATCATTCCCGCCTTAAAGTTAGTTTCGTAAAAGTTTGTTTACGTGTTATGCAGTTTGCATGTCTGGAAAAAAGTTGTCAATTTATTTTAAATGAGGAAAGATACATCAAATCATTGCATTTCTGCAATATTTAAAATATAATTGAAGATATGGAAAAGTATATATAGTGACTGCTTTTGAGATGACTGTGATTGGTCATATAATATTTAGAATCATCTCTGTAATAGTAAAAAAAATCATGTTTAGTATAATTATAATGCAACAGGTGATATTCAGTGCTGTTTATTAAAAGAAATCACTTTACTTAAGCATTCCTTTTTCATAATTATTTGAAATTTATTCAACTCTTTTTCAAATTTCTTGTTTTATTCTAGAAATTTAAGCGATGGTAAATTGTTGTTGACACATCTGTACAACTTTGAAACGGGTTATACTTATAAACCGGAAATATAAATTAATATGCATTTCCGATTGCACTTTTCTCTCATACCCTATGAAGTCTTTTACGGGTACACAAATGAGAAATATGCTAATAATAGATCTATTTGACGTGTTGATTGGGGGGAGGGTCGTTACATTTTATGGAAAAGACCGTAGGCGCTTGGAAAATGGACCCCCCTTTTTCTAAATATTTGGGTTTTTTTAATAGTATTTTTTTGATAAATATTCTTTTATACTTTGATTAATATTCAATTACTTAATATGTTCTAGCTCTTATCCATACGATATTACAATAGCAGTAGAATATAAGATGTCCCTAGATCAATCAACTTAAAAAACGAATACACAAAAATGTTATACACAATTTGTTTTAAAAATCAACCAAGGAAATGCATTCATTGATATAGGTATCCGAGATGACAAGCAAAGTTATTTAATAACTGAATAACTTATATTTCATTTTTTTTTAAAGTATAGCAGTCCTGCTATCAATTACACATTTGTCTATCTCATTTTTTTTCTTCATTTTAGTTCCAAACGAAAAACCGAATGTATTCATGGATACGCCATGAACTACTTACAATATTTATCCAGAAAACCTTATTGCCAAAGTTTGTCCAATCGCACGATGAACTATTAAAAATCATAAACTTACATGGGGATAATCCGTCTACGAAAGGCAAATTCAACTGACAGTTTGAAATTTAGAATGATTTATTTTTATTTTTCATCTTGTCGACTTATTTCATTTCATTTCATTTTTTGTTTACGATTATGTAATATTACCGAGTGTCGTTGTTTATAGATCAATCAGGGTTGATTTTATCAATGGTTTATAATTTGTCTTTATTTGAGATTCTTGTAACATGGGATTATAACCGACCTAATCTGTTATGTAAAATATTACTCAGAGCCGTTTCCTTTTTTCTTTATCTTTATAAACTAGAGATTATAAATATATTTTATATTCCAACAAAATTAAAAATGGAAGTTTATTTAAACATGTATACTGACTGTCATGACTTTTCGACACTGTTTCACACAATCTTATCAAACAAAAGTTTGTTTGTCTAACTATAGATGGTGCTTTAAAAATTTGATTGCAGATTTATTTGCTGCAACTCTTCATTTTTCAGTAGAACATAGAATGGAAACGGGGAATGTGTCAAAGAGACAACAACCCGACCAAAGAGCAAATAATAAAAAAAAAAAAAAAAAAAAAAAACAGTCCAAGGCCAACAATGGGTCTTCAACGCATCGAGAAAATCGACCCCTCACCCGGAAGCGGGCTTCAGCTGATCCCTAAACATTAATGTATACTAGTTCAGCGAAAGGGACGCCTGCAAGCCTTCTTCAGTAATGAAAAAGCTAAATATTATCAGATATATACTACTGAAACTGTGAGGGAACAATTAAAGCTGTAAATTTCCTCTTTGAAAACATTTATGTCAGACATTTCGGCATTGTTCTGAATCACAGTTTATGACCAAACTCAATAACGATCCGGCTAAATTCCATTCAATTGATAAATTTAATAACACTTTAACAAACACTTTCAAATATTTAGCCTCAAGCATCACTGAAGAGACATTTATTGTCCAAATGCACATCTGGTGCGGAAAAATTAGTACCGTTAATGTTATTACCGTTATCTTGGTGATATTTTTTCGTTAAATAATCAAGAATTCTCCAAATATACTGCCGAAATTTATCCAAAGGAACTTATTTTACATAAATCAAATACATTACATCAAAACTTTTTTGGACGGTGGTTTTAGTCCTATCTAACTCGTTCGCTATGTCGGTGTCTGTTGTGAAGTTTTGGATTTTAATGAACGTAATCTATGTATTTAGTAGGGTGCCCAGTCAACGAATTTGATCGATTTGGGTTAACGGAATAACACACGACTGTATTTTATATCATTAAAAAGAGGAGAACAATTAAGCCTCGTCGAAATATTGATGTCGTCGTTGTCTACAATGGTCACGATTTTCTTAAATTTGGGTCAAAGGTCAAAGCTAAAATTTCAGGGAAAACGCAGTCACGTTTAGACAGCTGGCCGCTCCTACATATATGCGTTTATAGAAAAATAAATTCGAAAATTTTAAAGAACTATAGTTTCTATATTTGACTCATATTTAGGACTAATTTGATATTTCTGTTGCCCAATATGGTTCGAGATTGACATTTGTACTCATAGCAGGGTGCACATTTACAATTTTCATTCAGCTGTTACATAGCAGTGACCTTGACCTATTATGATTTCCAATTTCGGAATTTTTCACATAAGATTCTATACAAGTTATCTTTAGCGATGTTTTTCTGTTTGTTTATATATTAACATTTCTAAGTTGCTCTCCCAAAATGTTATTTTTCCGTCTTTTGATAGAAGGTGTTCGTAATGATTTTCTGGGTAAATATCCAATTTTCTTTTGGTGAGTGTGGAAGCACATCAAATTGTACTTAGTTCCAATACTGGTGTAATATTAACGCAGACTGGATTGAATTAGCTGCTATTTTTGCTAAATAGGTGCAATTTGGGTACTGTATCTACAAAGAGAGGGTTATGTACAGCATCGATGTATTTTACAAACACTTGTAAATAACATCAATCTAATTGAAATATAGATCTCTGATTTCGTTATCCTCATAACCCTCTTTTTGTAGATAATCTTTAACTTCATGTCAATTGTAGGCCAATTTATGCTCAATTAGTCATATAAGTGTGTAAGATGGAGTGATTAATTCTACTAATTGCAGGTAAATTATCAAGGATTTCGTTACCACAAATTATTTAAAACCTTTACTTAATTCTTTCATACATACATACATACATACATACATACATACATACATACATACATTCTTGTTTGAATTGTTTTACCTTAGTCATTTCGGGGCCTTTTATAGCTTGCTGTGGGGCCTCGGTGGTCGTGTGGTCTAAGTAGTTCAACTACTGTATCGACTAGCCTGTAAACACTGAGGTTGTGAGTTCGAATCCCGCATGTAGCAGGTGCGTTCGACTCCAATCTTTATTGAAAGGATTGTCAGTTTTCCTACCGAAGGTCGTTGGTTCTCTATGGGCACTCTCCACTAATAAAAACTGATCGCCACGAAAAAGCCAATGCTGCTGAAGGTCGCGTATAAAACAAATCAATCAGTAGCTTGTCGTGCGGTATGGGTTTTGCTTATTGTTGAAGGCCGTTTGTTGACCTATAGTTGCCTACTTACACGTCATTTGGTCTCTGGTAGAGAGTTGTCTCATTGGCAATCACACCACATCTTCTTATTTTTATAAAGTCATATAATACAATTATTATGCATGTAGAAAATCAAAGGATATGGAGTAAATGTACATGGGACAAAATCGCACACAATACATAGAAAACATAGAAAATTATCAATGAACAGGGCTTTTATTCCTGTTCTTCGAATCTTGTCAGTTGATGAAGGGTCTTCAACAATGAACGAATCATTCATACCCTACAACAAGGCCAAGACGGCCCCTAGCGTCGACTTAAGCAGTACTATTGATAAAAAAAATAAACCACAGTTCACCTTCTTGCTCCCCACCCGCCTCGGAGTGCCAACTTGTGCGATGCTTGTTTTAGCCGATGTATATATTCCACAGTTTAGAAATATCCTACAATAGAAATGGCCAATACATACAAATAAAAGGGATACGATTTTGTGAAAAAAATACAAATATCTTAATGAAAAAAAAGCCATGTTTGTTTAATGACTAACGTTAAAGCAAATTAACAGAAAAAAATATGAAAAATTGAGATAGTTAATAGCTATAAGAATAGCTTGCATTTAGTTATATAAAATGTTGATATGTAACCTTGCAAGATGCAGCCGGTGTTCCAATTAATTGTACACCACCAAACAAAAGAACTTCAAAAGATTAAAATTTATAAGTTATTGCCGAAGCTCTTGTAACTGGTTAACAAGTGATTGATATAAAGCTATCTCAGAATGATACTAAATTTGGTCCTGCTTGTTTTGTAACCAGGGAGAAACAAAAACGACACTGAAATACGAGTCAACATAATGAAACAAACTTTAACCCCTCTTCCCAAAAAATACAAAAAAAAAAAAAAACCAACAAAACCAACAAATAAAGACCAACAATGAAAAAATAGCAATATAGTGTCAATAGTGGGAATCGATTTTTTTTAAAGAAAATTTATACATACTAATATTTGAGTTTATGAAATACAAGAGATCGACACTCTTTAAGGTAAACGTTATACTACAAGTACAAGTATCCATAAAATATTCTTTATCAATGATCCACGTAAATGAGGTCAAGGTCAGATGAACCTTGCCAGACGACAGGTACACTTTACAATCATTCCATACTCCCAGGCATAGTTTACCAATTGCTAATGGTAGATGAGAAACCGACCTATGTAAACACATAAACTTAATGATGAGACAAAAATTGAAACTTGCAGACATACATTTACATAATACAATCATGTCATACACCAAAGTGAATTCACATATTGCTTATAGTATCTGAGACACACCTAATCACACAAAATGAACGTTGACACCATGAAAATGAGGTTAAGGTTAGAAGACAACTCCTCGACAGACATGTACACCTTACATTTTGTTTGTTATATCTGAATAACGAACAATAACTATTGACCAATGATTCATAGAAATGAGGTAAAGGTCAGGTGAACCCTACCAGACAGACATGCAAGCCTTACAATCATTTCATACACCAAATATAGTCGAACTATTGGGTAAGAGTCTGAGAAACATACGTACCCATACAAACTAACTTTGACTAATGAACGATGAAAGGTCTAGTGAAACCTGTCAGATTGACATTTAAAAATAAGGTGATGGGGTATGATTGCCAATGACCATATAATCATGCATACACCAAATTTTAATGACAAATTGGTTAGAGCATCTGAGATGAGGATTTGAACACGAAACTTGATCAATGACCCATGAAATGAGGTCAAGGTCAGATGAATCCTGTCAGACAGACTTTGCACGGATTACATATACATTAAATAGTTATCCTATTGCTCATAATAACTGATAGTTTTTAAGCAGTTGCTTAACCATGGAAATGAGACCAAGGACAATGCATATACGAATGTATGAAGCATCTAGGTCTTCTACCTTTTAAATCATAAAGCTTTGTGCAAATAGTTCGCACCGCCGCCGCTGGATTAGCATTCATAGCATCCTTATGAAAGTTATCTGGATATTTATTTTATTCTATGTGGACGATACTGCGTTAATGCAGTGGCGGATCCAGAACTTTCATAAAGGGGGGGGCGCTGACTGACCTAAGGGGCCCGCCCAGTCATGCTTCAGTGATTCCTGTGTAATCAACCAAATTTTTCCCACGATGGGGCGGGCCCCTGGATCCGCCTATGTAATGGCAGAGTCTAGGGTGATCTACCAACGTCAATTAGATCTGTTCAGCCAATATACTATGATCGGTAGAAATTAAAACTTATTGATATTTTACAATAGGTAAGCAGCCGGACATATATTTAATTTACTAGTATTCAGGGTTTTTGTTTTCAAAACCCGGATCTTTTTTGAAAAACAAATAAGACTCTTGGAGATATAAAAGCAAATAAATATGCGTACGATTCTGCGTTAATGACACAATCTAACTGTTAATTAGTGATTGAAATCTTTGAAAATTAAAGTTAACGTTTCGAAAACAAATTTATTTATTTTATAAAATATAGGTGGACAGCAGGATATGGATCTCATATTTCAAGTAAAGAAATCATCAACTTTGATGATATAACTTATGTAGGGTTCTTGTCTTCAAACCCTGGATCCTTTTGATTGCAAACATTCATCAAAGATACCAGACCTACAAATTGGTACACCAGACGCGCGTTTCATCTACACAAGACTCATCAGTAGCACAGTTGGAAAGCCAAATCAAATACAAAGTTAAAGAACATTAATATACCTGAAAATTCTGAAAATAGTACCAAATAAGCCTTTTGAGATATTAAATCATCAATAAAAGCCATGTTTAGTCTTCTGAAAAAATGCCAACATAGTTTGTCCATCGAATGGCAGATTGACTTGTATGATATAAATCTCGATGCAACTTAACATTATAAAGCTGCAGACCAAATATCAAATCATTGCCTTTCGTAAAAGCCAAGAAAACTTACTCAAGGTCGAGCACTGACTAGGCCTCTTTTGCCTTTGGTGACTCGGGTAAAAAGTTTAAAGAGGACAGAACACTGTTGGAAAGTGATGGTAAAAGCTCACATGGCCTTGAGGGCCAGTCGAGCTCAAAATTAACACATTTAAATCCTGAGAATTCATAAAAATATTAAAATGTTCATGCAAATTTTAAAAATCTCAGATATGTTTTTAACTTTTGGGATTTTTACCTTTTAGAATGAAATATTCAAAAGGTAAACTTCTGGATATTTGATTTTTTCATTAGTTTCAAAACGTAAAAAGCCTTGGGTGTATAGGCAGAGTGAGGATCTTTAAAGATTTTTGAGAGTTCAAAGAAGACTGTCAATATAAAAATAAGGAGGTGTGGTATGATTGCCAACGAGACAACTATCCACCAAAGTTCAAATGAAGTGGATGTAAGCTATTATTGGCAACCGTACGGCCTTCAACAATGAGAAAAACACATACTGTATAGTGGGATATAAAAGGCCCCGACATGAAAAATATGAAACAATTCAATTGAGAAAACTAACGACCTAATTTCTACCAAAACAATTTACGAAAAACAAGTATGTCAGACATGAACCAACGACAACCACTGAAATACAGGCTCCTGTATATGGGACATGCGCATAAAGAATGTGGCGGGATTATACATGTTTGTGAGCGCTCAAACCCTCCTCTAACCTGGGACAGTGGTGTAACAGCACAATATACGAACAAACTATAAAAATCAGTCGAAACTCATCAGATCGATTCAACGCAGAAAAACATCAAACAAAAACACAGACCGGACGTGACAGGGTAATTATCCATCCCTCATCCCTAACAACAACAAAAAAGACACTAAGTACAGATCTGAGAGTACTCGCAGCAGTTACTGACAGCTAGTTCAAAGCCAATAACTAATAAAAAAAATCATGCGTCTAAGACTGAAATATCAATCAGTTCACATCCAACATCCAATGGATTTAGGGTAAAGAAGAGAAAAAAACATGACGTTGTGCAATGCCAAAATAAAGGTATCGACAGATTGTACTACCGTTAAAGTGCATATGTGTATAACAATACTATTTACTAGTAGTATTTTTTAATTTACTGATAACAAAAGTAATATCTATACCAATAAAAACAATATTCAAAGATCTAAATACAGTGTTGAATTGGTAACCTTTTAGAATAAGTTTATTTAAAGGATTGATAAGTTTACCCGGATCGTATATAAATTGTAAACAACATCACCGTAAAATTTAGGATGTGCTATTCCGTATGAAATAAGTTTTTTTTTACAGGTACAGCCAAACTTGCAAACCAAATCTTTGTATCTATGTAAGAATTTAGTAAAGTTTTAAGTAATTTATTGTAACGAAATCCTTCACTAAAATAATATACCAGTAATACATAGATTACGCTCATTAGAATCCAAAACGTCACTACAGACACGGGCATAGCGAACGACTTGGGATATAATTATAAACACCGTAAGACGGTGCCAGAGCAACATCACCGTCCAAAAAACGAAAATTAATAGGGAAACAAAAATCATCCTTTTGTCGTAAATTTTTGTGAAGAGTTTCTGGTGTGAAACTGAAATGTTTAAATCTAGGAAAGGATACTTATTGCTGTTAATATTTGATTTATTTAATATAAGTTCCTGTGGGTAAATTTCGGCAGTTATATTCAGAAATTTCTTGATTATCTAACGAAAAAATATCATCAAGATAACGGTAAGTGTTGTTGAATTTAACAATTGAATGGAATTAGATGGGTCTTTTCTGACTTTGGCCATAAACTATGATTCATAACAGTACAGGAACACGTCTGTTATTAAAGAGGTACAATTGGTGCCCATTGGAATACCTACAATCTGTCGATAAACTTTATTACCAAAACGTACATAAATGTTGTCAAGGAGAAAATCTATGGCTTTATTCATCTCATCACACCTCCAGTAAGTATATATAGTATATTTACCTTTTTCGTTTAAGAAAAAAGGTTTTATATGAGTTGCAGCAAATAAATTTGCAATCAGATTTATCGAACGACCATTTAATTAAATAGGAAAACTTTTGTTTGATAAGATTTTGTGGAAGTGTAGTGTAAAGAGTGGAAAAGTCAAAACTGCCAACCGAATCAAAAGGAACATCAAAAGCACGTAACTTATCTAAAACATCCAAAGATTTTTTTACACTCCAAAAATGGTTAATTTCACTATTTTCATATGTTTTTGTTACAAAAATTAATGATCAGTTCTTTGATAATCAGAGTTAAGGAACTCGTTAAAAGTACGGAAACATGAGTAGTAGAACACTTACTAGAGGCCGAGATGAAACGATATTTTACGGGTTTTTAGTAGTTTAGGTAACCAATACATAGTGGGGACCTTCAAGTCTGCTTACAATTATGACAAATGTAGGGGAACTCATAAAATGCTAAAATTTTAGTCTTTTAATTGCTGTTGAACTTTGACCTAGTGAACTAAAAACGAAAAGGGGATTTTTCTTTCTAATTGGCATATTTCAACTAAGTTATGGACATATGGTTCTTAAGTATTTCTCGTTTTTTATAGATTAGAATCATTAGACCGTTGGTTTCCCTGTTTGAATTGTTTTACACTAGTCATTTTGGGGCCCTTTATAGCTTGCTATTTGGTGTGAGCCAAAGCTCCGTGTTAAAGGCCGTACTTTGACCTATAATTGTTTACTTTTTACACATTGTGACTTAGATGGAGAGTTGTCTCATTGGCTTTAATACCACGTCTTATTTCTATATATGGTTCAAAAGAAGATCATTCATTTTCGCCCAATTTCAGTCTATCGACGGCTGCTGTAATCTTGACCATTTACCTAGTTGCCTCAAAATCAATAGATTTTCATAATCTCATGGGCAGTATCAACTAAAGTTGAGTAACAGTATGACATATGGTTTAAAATACAACATCTACAAAGCAAAAGTTGGGTAAAAATTAGACATATGGTTCAAAAGATGAAACCCAGACACCAAAATTTTGCCCAAATCTTAGTCTATCAGTTTCTTAATTGCATCCTGCGTCATCAAGCCAAGTTCGGAAAAGATATTCCTTCTGGGTCAAAACATTTTATCCAGAAACAAAAATGTTATATGTCCAGACGCCAGGACAGTTTTCATCATATTATCAGTAGAATTTTATTTCATTCTAAATGCTCCGCTGGGCGCAGCATGATACGACCGCAGAGGTCGAACCCTGAACAGTTGGGGAAAGTATGGACACTACATTCAAGCTTAATACAGCTCAGGATTTGGATTAAGATTAAATATTTGACACAGCATAGGTTTCTGACAAAGAATGAATGTGGTTAAAGAGCTAAAAATTTTGAAATGGGACTTTTACCTATTATGGTACAATACCCAAAATCTAAATACATGTTTAGATTCAGTATATCAAAGAACTTCTTGAATTCATTTTTTGATAAAATCAAAATAAGTTTAATTTTGGACTAGGTAGACCGATTTGAAAACTGGTCCCGAAATCAAAAATCTAAATACACGCTTAAATGCAGCATATCAAAAAATCCCCAACTATTTTTTTTTTTTTTAAATAAAAAAAGTTCAATTTTGAACCCTTTGGGCCTTTAAGCGGATCAACTTGAAAGAGGGCCCCAACATTTAAAAATCTAAATCCATGGTTATTTAGATTCGGCATATCAAAGAACACAAATAGTTAAATATTTGATGAAATCAAACAAAGTTTAAAGTTTGGACCCTTGGACCAATTCAAATACGGGCCCAAAATCTTAAATCTAAATACATGGTTAGATAAGCGTATTAAAAAAATCGTAAGGGTTCCGCGGAACCCAGTGTCTCGCCTACTTTTGCTGCTAGTCACAGGCTCAATAAAAATGGGAAAAAAATTATTAAAAATTTTCTTGTAGATACTATCTTTTGATTGTAAGAAGCTTCTGTCCAAGTTTGGTAAAAATCCAGAATGGTTTATTGTCGAGCCTTCGACTTTTGTCGAAAAAGCCAGACATAGCGATCCTACATTCCGGTCGTCGGCGTCTACAAATATTCACTCTGTGGTTAAATTTTTTGAAATTTTAATAACTTTCTTAAACTATCCTGGATTTCTACCAAACTTGGACAGAAGCTTGTTTATGATCATAAGATATAGTATCCAGGAGTTAATTTTGCAAAAAAAAATTCTGGTTTTCCGAATTTTACTTATAATTGGACTTGGTTTTTCTTCTTCTTCTTCTTCTTCTTCTTCTTCCATATACTGCCCACATTCAACTTTCTGAATATACTGGCAAATTGGTTCTGCATGATTGAAAACAGGATAAAAACAAATGTTCATCTTATTTTGTAAGGTTGGTCATTTGAGATTTGAATGTCTCAAATGACTGTGCTGTGGCGATCTCCGGGGGAAGCTTGTTCCAGTCTTTGGTGGTGTTCATAAAGAAGGACCATTTCCTGCAGTCTTTGGTTGCTGTTTGTACCATGTATCCATGCTGTTGTGTATGTCTGGATACTCTGGTTGGTCTCTGGAGGTACATGTCTTTGTTGATGGCTACTTTGTCGTTGACGATCTTGTACATCATTGCGAGCCTGGCCTCTCTGCGTCGTTCTTGGAGACTTTTCCAACCCAATTCATTAATCATGTCCGTGACACTTGATCTGTTTCTGTGGCGCTTGGTGAATTATCGCGCAGCCCTCCTTTGAATTTTTTCAATTTGGTCAATATGTTTCTGATGATATGGGTCCCATACTGTTGTGGCATATTCTAGTTGGGGCCTTACTAGAGTTTTGTAAGCTTGCTCTTTGATGCTTTTAGAGCCGATGTGTAGATTTCTGTGGAGGAAACCAAGATGTGTTCTCCCCAGTCTAGTTCGCTTGTGATGGTGCAGCCCAGGTACTTAATTGATGTTTCATGTTTTAGTACATGATCATGTAATACATAGTCCCATTTGATTGGCTTTTTCTTTCTGGAGACAGTCAGTACGCTACACTTTTCTGGGTGAAACTCCATCTTCCACTTTTCCTCCCATAGTGCCAGTTTGTCAAGGTCTGACTGTAGGTGTCGGCAATCAGTATCTGAGGCGATGGTTAAGTAGACTACTGTGTCATCAGCAAAGAGACGAACTGTTGATTTAAGGTCATTCGCTAGGTCATTTATGTAAAACAAAAATAGACTAGGGCCTAGGACTGACCCTTGTGGAACTCCAGATTCTACCTTTGCTCTGTCTGACTGTTCACCCTCAACTACTACTACTTGGGTTCTATTTGTCAGGAACGCTTCTATCCAGCTGTTGGTCTTTCCCCTGATTCCATAGTGATTGAGTTTATGTAGGAGCAGGCTATGGGATACCTTATCGAATGCTTTTGAGAAGTCTAGTATCAGTAGGTCAGACTGTTTTCCCAATTCAAGGTACTTCGTTAAGTCATCAATGCATTCTAAGAGTTGCGTCTCGCAGGATCGTTTACTTCGAAATCCATGTTGTAGTGGATAAAGGATGTTGTTTGCCTCTGCGTGTTTCATAATGTGGCTGGTAACAATATGTTCGATGATCTTGCAGCAAATACATGTAAGAGATATTGGTCTGTAATTTGCTGGGATGTACTTTTGACCCTTTTTGTATGCTGGTGTGACTGTAGCTGTCCGCCAGTCATCTGGAACTTTGCCTGTCTCCATTGAAACATTAAATATGATGGTAAGTATGGGAGCGATTTCGCTGGCAAGTTCTTTGAGTATCATTGGTCTGATGTTATCCGGTCCAGCGGCTTTGTGTGGGTTAAGGTTTCTCAATTGTTTTTCTACTCCGTTGATTGTGATAAGGATGTCTCTACAGTCAGGGTAATTTTCTGGTGAGTCGGACATATGATTTTGATTGTAGAATTCACTGTTGCTGATGTTGTTTGCTGTGGAAAATACAGATTGAAATTGTTCATTTAATATGTTTGCTTTGTTGATTGGATCTGTTTCTAAGCTACCATTTTTTCTTAGAGGTGCCACTCCACTTTTATCACTTTTCTGTGCTTGATGTATGTTCAAAATCTTTTAGAAGGGGCATGTGTTTCTTCAGGATTCTCTGGGGTGATGATACTTTCAATATACTTCCAATATGCTTGTCTTAGGCTTTTCTGTGCTGTCTTTTTCAGTTCTTTAAATCTTGCAGTCGTCAGGATGGTTTGATTTCTTTTTCTTTTTATATGCTCGGTCTTTTCGCCTTATGAGTGATTTTATTTCCCGTGTAATCCATGGGTTCTTATCTTTGGTCTTACAGGTTTTTGCTGGTATATGTTTGTTTGTACTTGTTTCAAGACCGTCTTTAAACATTTTCCATAGCATATTAATGTCTGGTCTATCCGTATTGCTTTCTTGTTGAATAGCGTTGTGTAGATGTTTCATATCTTCCTTCATGCTGTCCCATTTCGCCCTCTTGTAGAGGGGAATTTTTCGTTGTTTCTGTTTGTTTGTTACTGGGTTGATGTTCATTTCAGCATACACGATGTCATGGTCTGATATTCCTGGTATGATATCTATTCTCATTATTTTGCTAGGACGGTTAGTGATCAAGAGGTCCAAAGTGTTCTTGTTTCTTGTAGGCTCTTGCACTAGCTGTGTTAGTCCGTTGTCGTCAAGGATTTCTGCAAAATGGTAATGTTGTTCTGTGTGCTGTGTTCCCTGGTATAGACATTTGTTTGCCCAGTTCCATCCTGGCAAATTGAAGTCCCCTCCAATCAATTGGCATGCATTTATTGCGTTGGTTCTTCTGACTGATGTTTCAAATGCTTGAAGACTTTCAACATCCGATGTTTTTGGGTTATAGTAGGCGCATATGTATAGATCTTTTGTGTCTTTCTGCTGTATCCGTGCCCAAATTATCTCACAATCTGTGTCCAGTTCTGGTACCTCAGAGCTTAAATATTTGTTGTTTATGGCTATTAGGACGCCTCCTCCGGTTTTATTTCCTTTCCTGTCTTTGCGATATATATTGTATTCTTGTGGAAATATTTGGCTGTTCGTAATTGATTGATCTAGCCATATTTCTGTTGCTATTATAACATCAGGTTTGGTACTATCTATGATGTTTTCAACTTGGTGTTTCTAATAGACTGACAGTTGACATTCAAAATTCGCAATGGTGTAAAGGGCTTATGTTTTTCCTTTACATTATTTCGTTTTGGTGTTGACGAATGTTTTCTGCAAGGAAACATTACATTCACTCTGTGGTTAAAAGTTTTTGAAATTTTAATAACTTTCTTAAAACTATCCTGGATTTGCCATGTCCGTTTCCGTATCGTATCTTTATTACCTATGACCCGACGATAAAATCGGCTACAATTAGGTAGTGTCAAGTCCCGTCAATATATATTATATGTTCCTGATTATATAGACTCTCTATATAATATATCAGTGACCGCCGTGGATAGTAAACTTGGAATTGATCGTAAATAGCAAATACACTTTATTTATAGTACTTATGAAAATTATGTGTAATTTTAAACAGTCCTAAACGGAAGTTCTTTCTATGACTTAAAAGTCCGTTCGATGACGGAAACAATATACCAATTATTAAATCAATATCTTCAAGCGTTGAAAAAAAAAATGCAGAAAACTGATTATTTGAGTGAATTTTCAAAGTCCAAGGATCATAACTCTGCACAAAATCATCAGACAGGATCATTATTCGAACTTTATCTGTAACTTGTCAAGATAAAAGTATATACCAAATTTCAAATCAATATCTTCAAGCATGAGGAAAAAAAGTGTGGAAAACTGATTTGCCGGACTGACGGATGGACAGACAGACAGACAGACGGACAGAGTGCAAACCTTAAGTCCCCTAGACTTCATCGGTAGAGGACTAAAAAGTCGATCGGCCACCATTATAGAACTTGTCCGAGATATTGCTGATATTAACCTATAGTAGAAGTTTTATAAAAATCTGGCAAGAATTGTACCTGTGAGAGCGCTAACAAGACTGGATGGACGCCCAGTATTTCCATGTCCCCGCAACGTGTTACGTGGGGGACAAAAATCTAAAATACACGCTTAGAAGTTAGATTCAGCATATCAAAGAACCCCAATAACTCAATTTTTTTTTAAATCAAACAACGTTTTATTTTGGATTCTGTGGACAATTTGAAAACAGTACCAAAATTAAAAAATCTAAATGACCGGTTAGATTCAGCATATTAAAGAACCCCAAGAATTCAAGACTTTGAATTAAACCCCATTGACATTTGTCAAGAAATAAGCAATTTATACAAAGTATTACAAAAGTATTGTTTTTGGCCCCTTTTTTCCTAAACCATTAGGGTCATAACCCCTTCAATCAATCCCAACCTTCCTTTTATGGAATAACACCTTGTGGCATAATAAAATAGCAATCAATAGACATATACTCAAGTTATTGTCTGGAAACCAAAAAATCCTATTTTCGGTCCCTAAATCCTAAACTATTTGGGCCATGACCCCCAAAATCAATCCTAACCTTCCTTTCGAATTATGGAACCTTGTGGTAAAATTTCATAGAGATCCATACTCTTATACACAAGTTATCATCCTGAAACAAGAAAAATTCTAGTTTTTGGTCCCTAATTACTACACAGCTTTGACAAAAAAAACCCAAAATCAATCCCAACCTTTCTATTGTGGAATGGAACCTTGTGCTAAAATTTCATAGAGATTTATACACTTATACTAAAGTTATTGTCTGTGAACCAAGTTATTGTCTAGGAACCAGAAAAATGCTTGTTTCTATCCCCGTTTTTTGGCCCCTAATTACAAAACAGCTACTACAATAACCCCAACCTTCCTATAGTGGTATGGAACCTTGTACTAACATTTCATAGAGATCCATACACTTATACTCAATTTATTGTCTGCGAACCAAAGTGTCTTCGGACGAATATGCAGACATTGCCATAACATTTGTCAGCATATTTATATTGTAAAATATCAGCTGCTTGACACAATATGAAACTTTTTTGAACTTGTTTACTGTGCTCACTTGACGAAAAGCTTCATATCACGACTCTCAGCTGATATTTAACAATATCCATATGCAGACAACCTGATAATTGGTACTTTTTTCAGTGAGGTACAAATACTCTAATATTTATTCCAGAGGATATATAACAGAGTACTTCTTCCATTTGGAACTTATATTATGAAGGAAATGACCATGTAAAATTTGAAGAGTAAAGAATGCAGAAAAATGATCCAAGTACAAATTAAAGATAACTTAAAAAGAAGTGTAAATTTTAGACATCTGGTCAACAAACCTTGTTTATGCATTTAAATTTTCTTATTGAAGTGATGTCCAACATTAAGGATGTTCCAAAATGTATTATACAATGTACTACCATTATTTTAATAAGGAAAGGATGCTTCAATAATGTCCATCTAAGATCCCCAAAATTAATATGATTAAAAGCAAACCACTACTACATGTTAATGTATCTAACAAAACCTAAATGGTATATACATTTATTCATTGTTTAAGGCCATTTACAAACTTTGAATTTTCTAAATACTGAGGCTTTTCTACCACAGGAATAGATATCCATAACTGTATTTTGAAAAACCTTACAGAATTTTTTGTCAACAATGCTCTTTGACTTCGTAAATTATTAGACCTTTCAACTATTTTTTTGTTTCGAGCATCACTAATGAGTCTTTTGTTGAAGGAACACACGACTGGCATACACAATGATAAGCCTGGTATCTTTGATTTTATCATGTTAATTTCCTACATCTGAGGCACTTTTCTGGATTTACATTGATCAGGAATGCTCACATCTTAACATTTAATAGCCTACAGATATGTGATGTGACAACAGAAACATTAGCTTTATGACCAAAAAGAACCTAAACAGAAATGCCAAATTCATCTAGGGTTGTCTACTTGATAAGTTGTTATCTCATTGACATGTATCCAACATATCTTTTTGTTCATAATACTCACATACTCCACATCCTCATATTGTCACTAAGCAAACAAAAATCTCACCAGATTCCCAAGTTCAATGACTCAGAACTCCTACTTGTAAGAGTCAACGAAAAAAAATTTCATGAGGATATGAAATTCTATTGTGTCGTCTCCCAGGAATTGCGCTAACAAACTGTTGCAGTAGTATATTAAGGTCAAAATTCTATGATCAAAGGGCATAACTGAGTCCTAGAAAAAATACTGAATCATAATTTTCTGTATGCACATCTACACAGTATGTTCTAATATCTACAAAGCTTTAAGAAATTCTATTGTTTGGTTTAGAGGAGTTGCGCTGACAAACTGTTGCATTAGTACAAATGTTTATTATGGCCGAAACTCTAAATTCAAAGGGCATAACTCCTAGAAAAAAAATTGAATCTTAATTTCATGTCAATATGTGTATCTACATAGTATGTCCTTATTATCTAAAAAGTTTTATGAAATTTTGTTGTGTGGTTTCAGAGAAGTTGAGATGACAAACTGTTCCAGTGGTATATTAAGGCCAAAATTCTAAGTTCAAAGGGGCATGACTATTAGAAAAAAATTGAATCAACTTCCTATTGATATGTCCGTATTATCAACAAAGTTCCTTGAAATCCTGTTGTGTCGTTCAGAGGAGTTGCGATGACAAAAACAGGACTGACCGACGGACGGGTCAAAAACATTATATCCTACGCAACTTTGTTGCATAGGGTATAATTACTTTTAATCACAGATCTTGGCTAAAGTATGCTGCTGTATAAATATATTTCTCTTTTAAATACATTATTAACAAGCTGTGTGAAACATTTCTTTATCAATTGAAATAAAACAGCTGAAAATACATCACAAAAAAGAATTCATATAATAAATCTAACTATTTCTGATACATAATGAACTCTTATACATTCACACACACACACACTACATGTATTCCATGTATATGAAAAATAAAGACTTTATTACAAAAACAATTTCGATACTACTAAAATTTGTATGTTCTTATATTTGATTCGCTTTAGGAAAAAATCCTAACAGCTTAAAGTAATTGAAAAATTATGTCTTAAGAATTATCAATTCTGGATAAAAAAAATAAATTACACAAAATAAACCTTTTCCCTAAATCAAAAGAAATTTACCATACTTTTATTGTTTAAATTATTTTTGTTTGTGTTTCTGAAGAACTCTAAAATATTGATTTCTAAATCTTCATCATAACTAGTACAAAATGCACAAAAAACAATCATCAACAAATTACAAAAACGTTTTTCTGCACAACTTAAAAAAATGCTTGTGACTACTTCATTGAATGAATGAGCCTTGAACACTTTAGTTCACTGGTACTAGTTAATAATCACAACTTCATATATTGTCTATTGGTACATATATGGTCTGTAATTGTACATTCTGTTCCTGACAGTCTAAATGAAGGACATTCTGATTTAGACTTTCTGTTAAGATTCAAACTTCCCAATGATATCTTTTTCTTGAAATAAGAAGTAATCCTGAAAAATAAAATGCTAAATTCATAACTATCATAAACAAAAACAAAAACAATAAATTGCTTCGCTGAGCGCAGCTGGATACAACCACAGAGGTCCAACCCTGAACAGTTGGGGCAAAAATGGACACAATCTTCGTGCTTGATACAGGTCTGAATTTGGATTGTAATTAAATATTTGACACATAATAGGTTTCTGACACAGACTAACTGTAGTCAAAGAACTCAGAATTGGTTATATGATTTGAATTTATATTCAATTTTTTGCTTTTGTGCAATACACTATGCTGTTGCGAATTAACCTCCCCCTCCCCCTCCAAACAAAAAAAATATTTGAAGAAAATTTGATTTTTGATTTCTGAAATCTTGAGAAAAAATTGTCCCCCACCCCCAATTTTTTTCACCTCTCCTAACCCTAACCTCCTCCCCCAACTTTTCCAAAAAATTATTTCCCTTAAGACATGGTCATAATCTCAATTCAAGTTTCCAATGGAGTTTGCAACCATAATAACCCATTTAAATACATCATAAAAGTCTTAAAATAGAAAATGACATACATGATCATATGTAAAATTAATTTACCTTAATCAGCATTTTTAAAGTTATTAAAATAGTAACTTCTAAAAATGAATTGACAGCTAATCACCTTAAGACAATACAACATTTCTTTATACATAATTTAAAAGCAGTGTAAGGGAGGTAATTCAAAGTTTTGTTTGAATTACCTCCCTTACACTGTAATTTGTACTTAAGTAATTGTCCATTTACCAGGACACCCTTGTTTTTTCTCACTTTTTTGCCCCTCATTCCTAAACAGTTTGAGCAATAACCCCCAAAGCCAATCCTAACCATCCTTTTATGGTATGGAAAACTTGTGGTATAATTTCAGAGAGATCCATACACTGTTCCACAAGTTATTGTCATGAAACTAAAAAAATGCTTATTTGGGCCCCTTTTTGGCCCACATTTCCTAAACTGTTAGGACCATAACCCCAAAAATCAATCCCAAACCTTCCTTTTGTGGTTATAAACCTTATGTTTAAATTTCATAGATTTCTATTTACTAATACTCAAGTTATTGTCAGGAAACCAAATGTCTTTGGACAACACTGACGACCTGATACCAATATACAACCGCAAAATAAAATAAAACGCTCTGCTGGGCGCAGCTTGATACAACCGAAGAGGTCAAACCCTGAACAGTTGGGCAAGTATGGACACAACATTCAAGCTTGATACAGCACTGAATTTGGATTGTGATTAAATATTTGACACAGCATAGGTTTCTGACACAGAATGAATGTGGTCTAAGAATTAAAAAATTTTTAATTTACCTTTTTGGCCCCGAATTCCTAAAATTTGGAGGCAATAACCCCAAAATCAATCCCAGCATTCCCTTTGTGATATGGAACCTTGTGGTACAATGTCAGAGAGATCCATACACTAACACACAAGTTATGTCTGGAAGTTACAAAAATGCTTATTTTTGGCCCCTAATTCCTTAACTGATGGTACCATAACCCTCAAAATCAATCCCAACCTTCCTTTTGTGGTATTGAACCTTATGGTAAAATTTCATAGAGATCCATTCACTTAAACTAAAGTAAGAGTGCGAAAACCAATGTGTCTTCAGACGACGACGCCAAAGTCATACCAATATACCACGGCAAAATTTTTTTGCGGTCGTATAAAAATAAATAAATATTTGGCTTCTCTTCTTTTTTGGGTCTTTAATTTGCAAATGCTTAAGTTTCCACAATTTTTGTTAATATAAGTCTTAACACAAACAAGGTCTTGCCCAACACAGTATTATTTTTTACTCTTTTCTGTCTTATGAACATGTTCTTTTTATTACAGTTTCCAATGATCTTAGGTAAATTGTTAAGTTCTCAAATCATGAATCAATGCAAATTGTTGTGGGTTTTACCAATAGGTGTTTTCTCTTCAGATAACATATAGAAATTAGGCCAATCCTTTAGATGACCAGTCTTATGACAAGGAAATCAAGCTCCTTTTTCTTTTCATGATTCTTTCCATATATTAATAGTTTTGTCTTGTAAAATTTGACAATTTATTGTCAAAACAATGTTTAAATAAAGAGGGCATAATTTACAAAACCTGTTTTAGCTAATTCATTTATTAATGAGTGGATTCATATGAGTGTAAATTGTTAAAAAAAAAACTATTATACAGTAATAATTTACTGATCAATAAATTACCACTGTATGATACTTATGATGTTATAATACCCCAAAAAAAAAACAAAAAAAACTCAAATGAGAAATGTAGGTGCAAGAGTATTTACAATTTCCGACAGACCAACATTGGCATTTATATGTTTCCATAGTCCTTCATGGCAGGGACAAACATGTAATGTTTGAGAATTGTTTAAAATAGTTTTAATACAAAGTACCAAATTTTCAGCCATCCCTGTGTACAATGTTTATACTTCAAAAATGCCTTCAAAGAGTAAAACACCATTTTTTAGGGATGGCTGAATTATGGCAAACAATTTTTTAACTTTGGGATTTTATTTTAATACCTGATCTTCTAACACAATTTTTGTTCCACCATATTCAGGTAATAAAACCTTGTCTCCTACTTGCACATTCATTGGTAATGTTTCTCCCTTCTGAAAAAAACAAACAAATAATGAATTCTTTAATCATGCTACAGTTACAAAGCTGTATCCAGCAGTGTAAAAGTTTGGACATAACAAATGAAACCTAAAAGATCAAATATTCAAATATATTTCATTGGGCGAGGCACATGGGAGATAGATCCTCTTCCCCTTTTTTATATCTTCTATATAACACACAATAGAATTTCTTTTAATTTCAGCTTACTTTCATTAATTAATATGTTCTTGCTAATACTAATTATGGTGAAAGAATGGTGACCCTCTTCTATTTCATAAGGTGGTAGGGGTGGGTGGGAGGTGTTTAAATGAAGCCATCTAGCTGTGAAGTGCAAACTAATATTATATTTTCAATTTATTAAAATATAGTTGTAAGATTCATTAACATGATTAAGCCAAAAACTACAAAAACTAAAAAGATTTCCTTAAATTTTCAGAGTAGATAGATCTCATTATTCTGATCAATTTAACAATTTACATTTTTAACCTAGCATCTATAGTTTTTAAGATATCAGCATGGTAGCCATGTTGGATGAACAACCTGGAGGAATATCACAAATTTCATAGTAGACATTCTACAGATAAAGCAGACAAACTTTGGTTTCAACCCATTGAGTGGTTTTAGAGGAGAAGATTTTTAAAGAAAAGTTTATAGTCTTTAGATGATGAATGGCAACACACAGTTAGGAGTGTAGTTTCGCATTTTGGCCATGGTGGATTTTTCAAATATGAAAGTTATTGTGCAATAAAATTCATTTTTAGACAGCTGATGACTAATTTAGCATTTAAAATGGGTTTATAAGAACATCAAGATTATTTTTGACATGTGTTATTGGCTGTTTTCTGTTTGACTGTCCGTATTTCCATAGCCAGACAGGCCATAGGTCCAGAAATTATTGTAATGTTTACAAACACTTTTTTTTTCACACTAACTTTTTGACGCAATTTTACAAAAAAATGAGACGAAAGACATGACTTTTATTTGATCTCTTGATAGATATATGTAAACAGTTTCAGAAAAGGTATCACTCCAAGGGATTGAAATTCTAATTTTGGCCAATTTTTGGGGAAATATGTGACATCTTTACCCCCTCTTTTAGCAATATTTTATTGCAATTAAAAACAGGTTGTTGCCATGGATACACCAAAAAAAAATTTATTTAACCATTTTAACTACTGGAAATCAAATCTTTGGAAGGTACTGATTACATACATATGCACATATATGACACAAACAGTATGCTTAATTTGTAAGGAAAGCAAGGAAAAGGGGATGGTAAAATTTATCAGGGTAAATTTTTATTTTTTTTACGTAACTGTATATTGCTACCTACGATGCAGAGATATTGAAATCAGACAAATAGTTTTTAAATTAGAGCTGTTCCAGAAATTTTGATTCATTATTATTCGTGGGTACCAATTTTTGTTGATTTCTTGTGTATAAGGAAACCACAAATTTTAATGTTCAATGAAGTATAAATTGTCTATAGGCTTGTATATAAACTTTGGCAATTTTAAAATGTACCACGAAATCAAATATCCATGAAAATACATTTTTTCTTCAATCCTCGTAAAATTAGAACCCACGGAACATCAATGAATCAACCGTTAGTGATGTTTAGTGGTACACATGTACATGTAAGATGTATAAACATATATATTATATCACTACATTGAGTGTGATACCATAGTTCTACACTCAAGACATTTAAATTTGTCAACTTTAAATGTGAGGCTTATCATATTGCACTAGATTTGATGGTGAAATCTGTTTCTCTCTTAACAATTTTTAGATGATATGTAGATAAACTTTTATCTTCCTTTTTAATGAGCTCTTGTTATCAGTAAGGCTATTAAATAGGTATAGGACAGCGTATTATGTTTACTGATTAAAACTAGCTACACCTGTACAGGTATTTACTATGCATGTATATACATTTGTTTTGGATCCACTGCCAACTGCTAATACAGTGGCCTGTTGAACTTTTCCCTGGGCCTTTTCTGGAATCATAATGCCACTTTTTGTCTTCATTTCTGGAGCAAACCTCTCTACCAGAACTCTGTCAAACATGGGTATAAATTTCTTGAAAGCACGTGCCTGCAATTGAAAAGACAAACTCATAAAATAAAACTTGTAGGTTTATACATGTTTACTCACATAGATTCCTTAATTTCTATTATTTGTTTTCAGATATTGTCAGTGATTTGAATAACTTTACAAATCAGAAAGTCAACGAATCTTAAATAAAATGCTCCCCTGGGCACAGCACGATACGACCGCAGAAGTCCAACCCTGAAATTAGGGCAAGTATGGACACTACATTCAAGCTTAATACAGCTCTGAATTTGGATTGTGATTAATTATTTGACACAGAATGAACATGGTCAAAGAACTGAAAAATTGGAAATTTGACTTTTACCTATTATGGTCCAATATCCAAAATCTAAATACATGGTTAGATTAAGAATAAAAAATTAAAACACAACAAAATATATATTGCTATATCTGTGCAGTTATGAGAACTCATGATCCTACATTGTCGATACTGTCTACTTACATTTTGGCATTGCACAAATTCATTAGCTTCTCAGACTGTTTATGAAGTCTTTACACTAAATCTAATGTATGTGTACTGATTGATACTTTAGGCTTGATTGATTGTTGGTTGCTTAACGTCCACTTTAGGCTTGAAGAACATGATTTATTTATTAGCTGTAATTGGCTCTGAACTAGCTTTCAGTAACTGTGAGTACTCTTATTTCGGTGCTTTCAGTTAGTTGTTTTTGTGTCTTGTACAATGTACCAATCTTTAGAGTTAAGCCAATTTCAACTAATTTGTACAGTTTGTTCTTATGTATAACAATAAATTAGGCTGTTAGTTTTCTCGTTTGAATAGTTTCACATTTTCCATGTCAGGACCTTTCATAGCTGACAATACTGTATGGTTTTTCTCTAATTCTTCGTCAATTTATCCCTTTCTGCACCCATTGTATAAACAAATTTAATCAACGTGTGGTCTGTTTGATCTCAGTTCTTCATTGGTTAAAATCCGATTATGACGTCGAATTTTCTTGCTTTCCTTTGAATTTCTTATTGTGACGGCATGAAAAAAGGCGACCATGCCTGATGATGTCACATAGAAAGAACACATCATTTTGCAGATCAGTCGAAAAGAAGGAATAAGTTTGCCTGCATATTGTTTGAAAATCATTAGAGAAACAGATTCCACCACCAAATCTCGTGTAATACAATATTTATCCACTCTCGACAGTTAAATTTTCAATATTTAAAACGCTCGGCGAGCCTCGCGTTTTAAATTTGAAAATTTAACTGTCTCGAGTGGATAAATATTGTATTACACTCGATGCAGTGGTAGAATCTATATTTATCAATGTTGAAGCCATACAGCTGGCCTTTATCAATTGATTACATTCAATTCCTTTGAACTCTGGAAGATAGTTATCTTATTTGGCAATCATACCTTATTTTCATATTAACATATCTTTCATCTTCATTCACAGAAATAACATTATAAGATTTTTAATCAAATGATGCTTTTATACAGGGCTATTCCAGAAAAAATGTATGGCAGGGTTGGACGGTAGTTTATCTTTTCTTTGTTTGGGTTGTGGAGGTTGGGGCAAATGTAATTATGTGGGTAGCTGTTCTTCTCCACAACTTAATCAGATGGGTGGCTGTTTATAAACATATTAAGATTTGGAAGCTTTTGCACATGAATAACATAAAATATAACTTTACAAAAGGTGATAAAACAGAAATCTCGTGAAATAAATTTCGCAGGCTTGTCAAAAATGAACAAAATAGGTTTATTATACCCATATTTTTATTTGAAAAAATTGTATATATAGTGATTAATACTTTTCCTGCAATGTCTTCATAAACTACTTCATGGATTTTTTGTTGATTTGGTGGAGGGAAATTTTTACACAAAAGTGGTGATTTCTGGATTTTTGGCTTGGAAACTCCTAACCTTTTTGACAGTTGGAACAGCCATACCCCAGTTGGAATCTACCCTTTAAATTTTGATATAAATTATATAACAGTACAAAAGGAGATCTGAAGATTGTGAAATTTTTCAAGCTCAGTATCCTAATTCTACAATGATTGTGTTGAAAGTCATAAAGACATACATACTTAAAAAATAGTTTTTAAGTAGACCATATCAATTTCTCACACTGCTGTATTGTCTTTCATTTTTTTTTTTAATTTGACGAGTGGTGGTATCAAACCTCAACTTAATTGTATGGGTTATGGGTCGCCAAATAAAATCAAATTGTATGGATAATGAGCATTAAAAAAAAGTGCCTTCCAACCCCCCATACATTTATTTCTGAAATAGCCCACAATAAAAACATCAGCTAACAAATTGTAGCAAGCATACTGTTTTTAGCTGTGTATTGTACGCAGTTGTGTATAATACGCACCCCTTTTTCATTCCTCCAAAATCGTGAAAAAAGTTTTAAAAAAATCTAAAGGGTAAAAAAAAAAAAAAATACACCCACAACAAAAAATAAAAAGAATTTTTAAAAAAAGAAAAAAAAGTAAAAACAAAATTTCTAAAAAGTCTATTTCATTGTAAATAGGGAACAATTAAACCATGTATTTAATCTGTATTTAGGTCTATTGAAAGATAAAAATAATATATAAGATTGATTGTTCAATCAAATTGTTTAATTAAATAATTTTAATGTCATAAACAATACACCTTATTGCTATTAAGTCCAATCCGGGAAAAACAGTTACTTAGACAAGTTCCTGTTAAGGTCAAGCGGAACAAAACAAAAGTCATCAGCAATGAGCTGAAGGAGGAAAAAGTTTAGAAAGTGGACATTTTAAAATTTTGATAGTTTAAGATGCAATTTTTATAAACAAATTTAAGTAATTGAAAATGGTTTGTTTGATGTGTTTACGATGGTTTAAACATGTCTCAGGGCTCGACAATAACGCTTGTCCGATACCAGAGGAAAAAAGGGTCGGACAAGTAAAAGCCATATCAAGCTTGTCCGATGGGACAAGTAAAAATCATTCTGTTGAAAATAAATTAAATCCAACTTTGATGATCAAAGTAATAAACAAATAAAAAACAAGAAAAGAAGATAAAAACAAATATTCATTTGACATGTTTACTTGCGATCGTTAATTTAAAACTGGCTCTTTGTCAGATACTTTAAAACAGATAAAACGCATACTATTCTTGGAAACCAATCTTACCGATCAGAATCAGCGGTGCGCTTTGTAGATAAGGTAACAAGACAGTTCTACACCGTCATGGAAACGAATCGGCTCCATGTTAAATAGCCAGTTCGGCACCGTTGGAGACATTTCGGGACCAAGACAAACCAGTACCTCGTTTTCCTACTTATTCTGTTGCTTTTTAATAAATATATGATAAATTTTTTGACCATGAAATTCATAAAATCATTTTTGATCATATTTAGACAAACCAATATTTGATTGTGTTTGAATAAACATTTTAATATATTAATAAAATGCTCCGCTGGGGCGCAGCTTGATACGACCCCAGAGGTTGAACCCTGAACAGTTGGGGCAAGTATGGACACAGCATAGGTTTCTGACATAGAATGAATGTGGTCTAAGAACTTAAAAAATTTTAATTTACCTATTATGGTCCAATATTCAAAATCTAAATACATGGTTAGATTCAGCATATCAAAGAATCCACAGAATTCAATTTTTGATGAAATCTATATATATATAAATCAGAAATAACCAACTTAAAATGGAAAATTTAAATTTTAAAGAAAAAAAAAAGGAAAAAAAAAGAAAGAAAAAAATCCCCCAAATTTTTGAACCCCCTTATGATTCATCACCCCCAAACTCAATACCACCTGGAAACTAGAAAAATGCTTGTTTTTTTGGCCCCTAATTCCTAAACGTTTAGGGCAATTACCCCCAAACTCAAACCCAGCTTTCCCTTTGTGATGTGGAACCTTGTAGTACAATTTCATAAAGAACCATACACTTACACACAAGTTAGTGTCCTGAAACTAGAAAAATGCTTGTTTTTTGCCCCTTTTGGCCCCTTATTCCTAAAATTTTGAGGCAATTACCTCCAAAATCAATCCCAGCCTTCCCTTTGTGGTATGGTACCTTGCAGTACAATTTCAGAGAGATCCATACACTTGAACACAAGTTATTGTCTGGAAACTAGAAAAATGCTTGTTTTTTTGCCCCTTATTCCTAAACGTTTAGGGCAATTACCCCAAAACTCAAACCCAGCTTTCCCTTTGTGATATGGAACCTTGTAGTACAATTTCATAAAGATCCATACACTTTCACACAAGTTATTGTCCTGAAAATAGAAAAATGCTTGTTTTTTGTCCCTTTTTGGCCCCTAATTCCTGAAATTTTGAGGCAATTACCCCCAAAATCATTCACAGCTTTCCCTTTGTGGTATGGTACCTTGCAGTACAATTTTAGAGAGATCCATATACTTGAACACAAGTTATTGTCTGGAAACTAGAAAAATGCTTATTTTGGCCCCTTTGTGGCCCCTTATTCCTAAACGTTTTGGGCAATTACCCCAAACTCAATTCCAGCTCTTCCTCTGTGATATGGAACCTTGTTTTACAATTTCAGAAAGATCCATACACTTACAAGTTATTGTCATGCAACTAGAAAAATGCTTGTTTTTTCGTCCCTTTTTGGCCCTTAATTCCTTAAATTTAGAGGCAATTACCCCCAAAATCAATCCCAGCATTCCCTTTGTGGTATGAAACCTTGTGGTACAATGTCAGATGATCCATACACTAACACACAAGTTATTGTCTGGAAGTTAAAAAAATGCTTATTTTTTGCCCCTAATTCCTGAACTGTTCGTACCATAACCCCCAAAATCAATCCCAACCTTCCTTTTGTGGTATTGAACCTTATGGTAAAATTTCATAGAGATCCATTCACTTAAACTAAAGTTATTGTGCGAAAACCAATGTGTCTTCGGCGACGACGGCGACAACATCATACCAATATACGACCGCAAAATTTTTTTGTGGTCGTATAAAAACAAAGCTTATTGTAGTAACTTAAAGGCATTAATCATAAAATCAATATTTTATCAACTCAAAAGACCAGGATACAAACCAAATGAGTGTAGACTGACAGGCCTACTACCAGACTGCCTGATGAGACTTTGGCATTGATAAAAAATAGAACTGAAGTCCTGTGACTAGACTTGACTAGATTCAGTTTTTCTGGATTCATATTTTTGAAAAAGGATATCAAGAGATATAAATCAAATTCTGTTCTATTGTTTTAATTCATTTTGTTCATTGAATCAACCTAAAATGCAAAAAAAGGTTAATATAAAGGTTTTTTTTTGGACAAGTTGCAATTCCATTCGGACAAGTAAGTTTTGGTATGCACTTGTCCTATTGGGCAAGTTGAAAAAAAAGTTATTGTAGAGGCCTGTGTCTCTATGAAAAGTTTAATACACAATACTTTGAACAAGGCCCCAGATAGATCCACCTGGTTTGAAAAGTTCTGTTATTTTAGAACTTATCCAGATAGGCATAAATAGCGATAAGGTGTATTATTTAATTACAATTGATAACGACATCATTTATAACTGAAAATAACATGTCAATTATATATTCAGCACTAATTTCTTGACATATATGAAAACACTTGAAGAGCATAAAATGCCTTGGATTGAGAACCATGACATCTACATGAATGGTCTCCCAGCTGGTTAAATGCCTAATAGTAATATCATTGACGTTTTTAATGGTAAACAGTGTTATCTATTGTTAGCACCAATTATGAAACCAATGATGTAGGTAATATTTACATCACTTTTGTGTATGAATACATGTATTATAAAATTACTTTAAAATGATTATTTGGTAAATTTTATTGTTATTTATTGTTATTTATTGTTATCTATAATACATATATGCCTTTAAAAGTGAAGAGATTCAAAATTGATTTTAATTTTGAAAAGGTAAGTTATACTTTTAATTAGCTTCTAATACGGACTTTGTCCTTTTTCACATGTGACACCTGCCTTATATATGGTATCGGATCAGTTCGCGCCCAATACACGATCGCACCCCACACGTTCGCCCCCTGGGTCCGTTTGCACCCTACACATTCGCACCCTTTTTTTCATTCAAAAACCTGATGAATTATTAGAAGTTTTTTAGATGCTTATATCAAAATATTTTTATTTTCATAAATAAAAATTCAGGAATTTTTAAATGAAATATTGTTTTAAATTGATTTGATGATTAATTATTATATATATGTTAATTATGTATGATAACTGTTACAATGTAACAGAGACATTATAGGTCTCTACTGTTAATATGGTGTTTACACAGAAAAATTTGATGTTATTGTTATGTATTTGAAAATCGTGATTGTTGTTTTAACTAGCTTTGATGAAAATTCTGCATGTAGTTGGCATGTATTTAGCTTGGTATGTGTAAAAACAATGAAAATTCAAAATGTTATTGTTGTTGAGTTTAATAGCGGTTTGGTATATTAACATTAAAAGAATATTCAACACAAAAAAAGACTTTAGTAAGTCACTTTTTAAACCAAAACATGATTAAAAAATTATTTCAACACAAAAATCGTTTTTAGAAGTCATTTCATTTTGAAACAATGGACAAAAAAAAATTTATAGCAATACACTAACCAAAAAACGATTGACACTATATTTACCACAAAACCAATTAAACTAAAAGGGTGCGAACGTGTAGGGTGCGAACGTGAAGGGGGCAATCGTGAATGGGAGCGCACGTGTTTTTGGGCGAACGGACCCATATTTACCTTATTAAGGTCTTTCCACTCCGTTAGGAAAGACCTTATTGTTTTTCTAATGTTTTTTTTTTTTTTTTTTTTTTTTTTCTTCCAACATTTTTTTGACATGCCCTCCCCTCGTTTCTATTGGAGTTATCAAGACCAAATATAGACCATCGATAGACCTCATCATGATGTATTACCAGATGAGGCTGTGTAGGATTTCATTATCCCCTTTAGAAGTTATCTCCCTTTTTATGGTTTTTTTCGACATGGCCCCCCCTCGTTGTTTTTAAAGATATCATGACCTTATATGGACAGAAGGTAGATCTCATCATGATGTATTACCAAATGAGGCTGCAAAAGATTTCATCATCCTTTTTGAGAGTTATGTCCCCTTGAAGCAATTTCTTTTATTTGCATTTTATTTAAAAACTATCAGAGATACAATCGATTTGAAAACGGCAACATGAACAAGAACAGAGGGCAATGTTAATAAACATAAACAATTATTTTGTTATCAACCCTTATAAGGAGTTATTTCTCTTTAAAATTATACACAATTTTGAAAAATTCTATTTCGAGAACCGAAGTCGAGAAACTTGGGACCTTCACCAATAATCTTTAATTTACTTGACCTTTAACTTGCACCCAAGGTCAAAGGTCACTGAGTGCAAAAAAAAATTACGCGGCAATTTCAAGCTTACATATTAAGAAAACGATAAGAGTTTGCTGCATACATACTGTGTATAAAATGTTCCTCTCGACGAGCTCTATATTTTATACATTAAGCTAAAAAATGTCCAACCGTCTGTTCAAAAGTTACGAAGAGATAATTCTTTAAAGTATAGTTTTGTGTGCATATCTTTTAAAAGGTTACAGATATCAACCTACTATAAATTGCAAAAACGATCAGTATTTTAAGACCTTCAATTTGAGGTCAAGGTCAGGTCATGATGAAATTTTATCTTGACCTTCAAAGTGTACTATGACCTTGACCTTTTGACATTTGAAAAGTCAAGTGGTCCTGAGTTGAATGGTGGTAGTCCCATGTCTCTACGACTTCCGGTTCTCAAGTTTGGTATTGCATCATATATTTGATGATTCATTGTGACCTTGATGAACTTTGGAATTGTCCCAAATTTTTGTCTACAATGTTGTCCTTCAAGTGCAGATCATTTATCATTTAACAGATTTCAATTATCTATTGTCGTTTTAGAGATAATGTAGTATGAAATTTTGCGAGCGGAGGCATGTATTTCTGAATTAAGAGCAGCTTTCCACCTGAAATTTTCAGAAATTGAAGACTTAAACATGGTTATATGTTTGACTAATTATCAAAAACTTTCAATGAAAAACTCAAAAAAAAAAATCAATTTTAAATTTTCATCTTTTACATTGACTTTGTAAGTTTCATAAGTTCTATTTATATAATTGATATTGCACCATTTTTGACACTTTGCCAAATGCAGTCATTATGTATATCAAATTGAAGGTCTTAATGAGTTCTACTCAAAAATGAAAATTTCAAACCCCTTTTCCATCCCAGTGGGAAGGGTGGGGTCATTTAGTGCAAAAAATTCAAACTTCTCAGATGGTTAGGTTCTCGCATATCAAATGAAAGTCCATAAAGAGTACGTTTCAAATATCAAATTGACGTCCCGAAAAAATGGGTTGGCTGGGGTCATTGAGTGCAGAAAATAAATTGTCTTCTAAGGTAAGGTTGTTGTATATCAAATGAAAGGTCATAATGTGTACATTTTAAATATCAAATTCCTGTCCTCCAAAAATGAGGTGGATGGGGTTATCAAGTGCAAAAATCAAACTTTCTAGAACATGGCGTTGTCGCATATCATATGAAAGATCATCAAGTCTACATTACATATATCATACTTCCGATATCAAAAATGTAGGTGGATGGGGTCATTAAGTGTAAAAAGTGAAAATTTTCAAAAGGTATGCTTGTCGTGTATCAAATGAAAGGTCTTAAAGAGTACATTACAAAAACATCACTTTTACAGGAAAGACCTTTCAATTGTTTTACAAACAATTGAGATACTAGTATATTATATATATAATTATATATACAAATCATCGTCAAATGACATGTGAAACGATTTCTCCCACACATAACAGATTCAAATTAAAAAAATGTTCTGATTGACTACATTGTATCTTACCATTTTATTTCGATAGTTGAAGCTAAATTTTCTAGACCAGCTATATCTTTTTCACCTGACAATGCTTGATCCGTTTACGCAACAGAAAACTACCAAGGTCAACTGATGTAAATGTGCCGGCAACAGAATTCTCCAGAATACCGGAACCACGTGTTGGTCCAGTTACGTCTTTACTCGACATTCTCTGATTTTATTGAATATAATAATCAAAGAGCCTGAAAGGTTCCGGGATGTAACGGCATGTGCCCTGCAATCGGCAAGTATTACGATAGTACCCCAACTTACAACGATTTTCACGGCTTTAGGGTATAACACATAATTTGAATTGGACATTAGAAAATAAAATGCTTGCCAAATCATTATTTTCTGGATTTTTTTTTCGTTATGACCAAAATTGTCTTTACTTGTTGAAGAATAAATTCAAATATACCTGCTGAAGGGCCAATCTATCCACTGCGCATGCCAGAATATATTCTCAAGTTCCGGTTACCATCAGCCACACTGCCTCAGCATACATGCGATCTAGCAGAGCAGTATTTGAAGGACAAGGCAAATAGCATACATAGAAGAGTCATTTCACGCTAGCAGATTGTTTTAAGTAAGGTAAAACTAATAATTGCAGAATATTTATATCATAACAACAGCAATCAGTCGTATTTTATTGCGTAATAACTTGGTCCGAATACATTATACAACCACGTGGGTCAACGAGCATGCATCCTAGGAAAAACATGTACTGTTTGTCCTGTACTCTGTAGGTCGGACTAGCGTTAATCTGACACATATTTACTATTTAGCAGACATGCAACATTTTTAGTCTAAACTTGATGCAAATTACGTTTTATATGTTCAATCTTCTAAATGACCAACGTTCTGGAAAGGGAGACGTTATTTCATCAGACTTAATCATTACTGTTGATTCTATATTCTGAACGGTTGGAGTGACACTGTGTTCTTAGTTAAAAGATAAGGTGAAAGTTGTTGCACCCCACCTATTTCAATTATACTTTAAATGGCCTTGACCTCATTTGCAGTTATTCAAATTTGTGCCAAATTGTGGATTTAGTGACTGTAGAGCTGAAAGCATCTTAATTAGTTACATAAAAATGAACATGCTTATCTTACAGAATTCTTTTCAGCAGTAAAGAACAGTGTGAGAGTTTTTATCTTTGAAATATTACAGTAAGGAAGAAGTGTGTCAACTCTTGCAAGCACCTTGTGCATTCTATTTGGTATTGTTATGCGATGAAAAGTTGGGTATTTCAACTTGACTAAAGTGTGTATCCGTATGTTTGTGCTGTGTTGTTGGGTGTAAAAGTTTCAGGTCGTGCCTTTCACTCGTACATGGACGACAAATGCCAAGTATACTCTTTTAACAGGGTTACCCTAGAAATCTACTGGTAGGGTGATTAAGGGAACTTGGTCACATAAAAAAATAAATGGATCCTGGTGTAGTCTGAACGAAGTCTTGTAAGTGAACATAAACATGAAGTCGAATAAAAGTTCAATACTGTATTATCAAAATCACACGACTATAACAAAGTTACAAGTATAACAAAATGTACATCTAACTTCAGGCTCAACAATACGGTTCTCCTCTCTACTACTCTCCCTAAGGGTGACTGGGGAATAGAAATATGGTCACTACAGCTTCTGACCGGCAGTAAAACCCTTGCCAAAGTGGGGCGTCCGTTTAGTTGTGTGGGATGTATCAAGTACGCAGCCACGTCCGGTCAGAAACGGGATGTTAAATCTGATGCCTCATATAGAGAGAGTGTCACGCTTTCTGCACGTTAAGAACCCTTGCAACAACTCTTTGAGGGGTCCGTAGGTGGCCTGTTGCAAGGCTAAATTTCTGTCCCTATCCAATATACCCTCATTTTCCCGTGGCACTCCAAATTTTTCCGACCTGCAACCCAGTTGACCCCTTTTACCGGACCTACCTAATTGTATTTATTGTTAATTTGTTCTCATCCTGAATATGCATGAAATATTTGCCACTGGATGTTAAGCAACCAACAATCAATCAATCTCCTTTCTACTATACACGTAACTGTCCTCTCCTCACTATAAATTCTCTCTCCTTGTATATCTCACGCTCTTTCCCTCTTTTATATCACTCCTACAAGCCCGGATACAAATATAGACTATTAGGGCAACCAGGCTCTGTGTATTCCATGCTCCGGTTATCCAGGCTCCTAGTGTTCCGTGCTCCTTACATAAATTTACTAGGGCACCATATGCAAATCATTAGGGCTCACTAGTCAAACAAAGAAATCTAAATATGACTCTTAATTAATAACTCTGATGATCTCTAACTGTACTAAATGACTATTTGTGTAAATACAAATGTATGTAAACCTGATATGATTACGTAACACACTTGACCTAACATATAAAAACATTACAGTTAGCTCATCATGTCAAGTGTCATCATTTAGGTTTCTGCTCAACAAATTTTTGAGCCATAAAATAATCCTACCAAACTGGGTTAATAATGTTCAATTAGTATGGATTAACTATGTTGCTTTATTTGTCCGTTACCGACAGAGTTGAAGGGGACTTTAGGTTTGGAGTCTGTCTGTCTTGTCTATCCGTCAGTCCGGCAAATCAGTTTTCCTCACTTTTTTTCTTCAGGCTTGAAGATATTGATTTGATATTTAGTTTATTGTTTTATCATGACAAGTTACAGATCAAGTTCGAAATTTGTACCGGTCTGATGATTTTGGTGCAGAGTTATGGTCCTTGGACTTAGAAAATTCACTCAAATAATCAGTTTCACACTTTTTTTCGTCATGATTAAGTTATTGATTTGCTTATTGGAATATAATTTTATCATGACATTCAGACAAGTAACAGATCAAGTTTGTATTTTGTTCCGGTGTGATGATTTTGTGCAGAGTTATGGTCCTTGGACTTAGAAAATTCACTTAAATAATCAGTTTTCAACACTTTTTTTCGTCATGCTTGAAGATATTGACTTGATATTTGTTATATAGTTATCACCATGACAAGTTATAGATCAAGTTAGCATTTTATTCCAGTACAATGAATTTTTAACTGGTAGGGGATTATGTATTGCCATGCAATACGGTCAAGGTCACTTCTTGTATTACAGATAGGAGTTTAAGATGTACAGATTACCAAGTATTCTTCGCCCTGCTCTCTCAAGGAGAATGTCACCTGCACTTGTCAGAACTTATGCCAAAGAGATAAAGTTTGGAGCAGATGCAAGAGCCATGATGCTTCAGGGGGTTGATTTGTTGGCAGATGCAGTTGCTGTTACAATGGGACCAAAGGTAGGATTATTCATGTATCAGTTTGAGGGCTCAAAACTTTTGAATCAAAGATTAAAGTGACTGTATGCTACATGTATGCTTATATTTTGTGTTTTCATGGTATCTTCACATATGTTCATGTCTTTATGCTTTTGTTTTATTCCGGTTAATCCATTGTTCTTTTATGTCATTTTTATCCAGGGGTTTATGTGGGTATTTTGGGAAAAAGGACCCTGGCCAGTTTTGGGAATTTTTTAACGCGATTTTCAATGAAATTGGGAAAAACAACCAATATACCAGATGTTAGTTTAAGTGTGTTTAGTTCATTAAAAATTTTCTTTTTTGGTGAAAATAAAGTAGGAAACTACATGAATGCTATTAATAATTCAATTTTCTGTTCCTTTTTGTTTTTAAATTTAACAAGCCAGTCAAGTTTATTTAGTGTCAAAACAACAAGTTCTTAAAGCACACATGATAAATATTTACCCCTCCCTTTTTTTTTTTATCTACAGACTGAAAGGCATTAACAATAAACATGGTTAATATAATAAATAATTCAGGGATAGAAATAAGATGTATTTTAACTGGCCAAGCAGGCTAACATTGTATAAAATCCACTTGCTCTTCCAGATTTTTACTGGCAGTTCAAAATTTAGAAGAAATTACCTCTTGGATCTGTAGTTTACCTTATAAAATCATATAATATCAACAGTCTTTAGTGATAAAGAAAAGTATTGTCACATTTTATTTTATTTTGACATGAAAATTTGTTAACTAAAATTAAAATAATTTTGAGTTTCTGTATAAAATATTTCCCATTTCTTTTTTCTTTTTCATATATCTTTTCTTTTTCAATTTTAGTGTTGGATTTTCAAAGCTGTCACATTCTTAGATTTTTAAAAAATTTATTTATTGCATTTAAGGCCTAAAAAAAAAAATCTGTGTTTCCGGTAACATCATTTTGAAAAAAGGGTTGGTAGGTCAGATTTTTTTTTTTTTTTTTGACATTGTAAACGAAAACCGGAAAATTATCATGGTTTTCCAAGTCCGGGTCCGTAATTAGTTTCAAATACCGGAAGTGCGGCCATTTGCAATGTTTTGAAGCACCTGCTGTGCAAATTTCTTTGATTTTAACCTATTTGGAATACCTTTTGACATAAATAAAACGTTTTACTGGCTTTCTGTGCCAGAAGAAGCAAGTTAGATAAATATGTCGATTAACAGAAGACTGTGTCAAAATCGGGTTGGTTGATACCAATTTTTTTTTTTTTGAAGATCCAATAAAAAATTAGGGTCGGGGGCTAAAAAACAGGGTCGGTCGGGTTACCGGAAACACAGATTTTTTTTTTTAGGCCTAATCGGCAAACCCGGAATTGTAGCCTTATCCGTTTCTGGAATCTGATCTGGTTTTGTAATTTTCTTCACTTCCTGTTTATGGCAGCCATTGTTTGTCAATGTTGTTCTGTCAGTCATTATGTTTTAACTCGGATTTACACAATACTTGCTAGCGATTTTCGGCTTAAAGCTAGCGGTTGAACAAAATAAACATCTCTGTCATGAATAATAAAGATGAAAATAAATTTTGTATTCGTTTGGGAATTTTGCTCCCAAAATTGGGGAAAATGTAGGGTTTTTGTCGTTGGGAATGGGTCCGAATACCGGACCCTGTGGAATGCTAGAAAACTCCATGTTATCTTGTCTAGAATGCAAGATATAGGGATTACTATTAGGCAGCAGTGTAAACTATATAAATAGCCGCTGTTGCTGAAAATAGAACATAATGATGAAATGCAGTTTTTTGGCTTTTATCTCTAAAACTCAAGCAGTTTGAGCAAATCGGACTTGGTGAAAATTATCAACAGTGCAAGGTCTATTATAGAAAAATTGGACAACCCATTTTGGAGTGATTGCCCTTGAAATATCAGTTCGAGCAAATTCCACAGTTTTTATACGACTGCAAAAAATTTTTGCGGTCGTATATTGGTACGACATTGGCGTCGTCCGGCGTCATCGTCCGAAGACACATTGGTTTTTCGCACAATAACTTTAGTTTAAGTGAATGGATCTCTATGAAATTTTACCATAAGGTTCAATACCCCAAAAGGAAGGTTGGGATTGATTTTGGGGGTTATGTACCAACAGTTAAGGAATAAGGGGCCAAAAATAAGCATTTTTGTAACTTCCAGACAATAACTTGTGTGTTAGTGTATGGATCACTCTGACATTGTACCACAAGGTTCCATATCACAAAGGGAATGCTGGGATTGATTTTGGGGGTAATTGCCTCAAAATTTTAGGAATAAGGGGCCAAAAAAGGGGCAAAAAATGCATTTTTCTAGTTTCATGACAATAAATTGTGTGTAAGTGCATGGATCTTTCTGAAATTGTACTACAAGGTTCCATATCACAAAGGGAAAGCTGGAATTGAGTTTAGGGGTAATTGCCCAAATTGTTTAGGAAAAAGGGGCAAAAAATAAGCATTTTTCTAGTTTCCAGACAATAACTTGTGTTCAAGTGTATGGATCTCTCTGAAATTGTACTGCAAGGTACATGTACCATACCACAAAGGATAGTGTATTTAGATTCTTAATTTTTGGTCCCCTTTTCAAATTGGTCTACATTAAGTTCCAAAGGGTCCAAAATTAAACTAAGTTTGATTTTAACAAAAATTGAATTCTTGGGGTTCTTTGATATGCTGAATCTAACCGTGTATGTATTTAGATTTTGGATATTGGACCATAATAGGTAAATTAAAAAATTTTAAGTTCTTAGACCACATTCATTCTGTAACAGAAACCTATGCTGTGTCAAATATTTAATCACAATCCAAATTCAGAGCTGTATCAAGCTTGAATGTTGTGTTCATACTTGCCCCAACTGTTCAGGGTTCGACCTCTGTGGTTGTATCAAGCTGCGCCCAGCGGAGCATTTTATGATTTTTTGTGGTCATATATTGGTATCAAGTCGTCAGCGTCGTCTGAAGACATTTGGATTCTGGACAATAACTTTAGTATTAGTAGATAGAAATCTATGAAATTTAAACATAAGGTTTATAACCACAAAAGGAAGGTTGGGATTGATTTTGGGGGTTATGGTCCAAACAGTTTAGGAATTAAGGGCCAAATAGGGGCCCAAATAAGCATTTTTCTAGTTTCATGACAATAACTTGTGGAACAGTTTATGGATCTCTCTGAAATTATACCACAAGTTTCCGTACCACATAGGGATGGTACGATTGGCTTTTGGGGGTTATGGCTCAAACCGTTTCAGGAATTAGGGGCAAAAAATGAGAAAAAACAAGGGTGTTCTGGTTAATGGACAATTACTTAAGTACAAATTACAGTGTAAGGGATGTAATTCAAACACAACTTTGAATTACCTCCCTTACACTGCTTTTAAATTATGTATAAAGAAATGTTGATTGTCTTGAGGTGATTAGCTGTCAATTCCTTTTTAGAAGTTACTATTTTAATAATTTTAAAAATGCTGATTAAGGTAAATTAATTTTAGCTATGATTATGTATGTCATTTTCTATTTTAAGACTTTTATGATATATTTAAATGGGTTATTATGGTTGCAGACTCCATTGGAAATTTGAATTGAGATTATGTCCATGTCTTGAGGGAAAGAATTTTTTTTTGGAAAGGGGAGGGGGCGATTTAAAAAAACTGGTGGTGGGGGGACAATTTTTTCTCCTCAAGATTTCAGAAATCAAAAAGAATTTCTTCAATATATTATTTTTTTTTTAAAAGGGGAGGAAATTATTTTTTTTGGGGGCAATTCACAACAGCATAGTGTATTGCACAAAAGCAAAACATTGAATATAAATTCAAATCATATAACCAATTCTAAGTTCTTTGACTACAGTTATTCTGTGTCAGAAACATTACCTATTATGTGTCAAATATTGAATTACAATTTAAATTCAGACCTGTATCAAATGCGAATATTGTGTACATTTTTGCCCCAACTGTACAGGGTTGGACCTCTGCGGTTGTATCCAGCTGCGCTCAGCAAAGCAATTTATTGGTTATTATTTTGACAACTTTTACAGATAGAGATATATTTTAAACAGTAAAACTGTCCAGAACAATAAGATCTATAAATAAGGTAAACTTGGCAGAAATTGACAAATGGCCTATAGGAGTTATTTCTCAAGAAAGACAAATTAAATGTTTTAAAAAATCTTTTCCTGAAACTACTGGGCCAAATGTAACCAAACTTTACCTGGATGTTCCATAGGGTATCCTCTTTAAAAATTGAATTGGGGGATTTGATCCATCATCAGTCATTGTCACCGTTTCAAAAAATAGAACAAAGTCGTAAAAAATGCAGTTTTCGCTTGTATTTCAAAAGCTAAAGCAGTTAGCAGCAAATCTGATGAGGTAAAATGATCACCTGATGAGTTATCAGAAAAATTAGACTATCCATTTAGGAGTATGCCTGAAATGTCAATTTTTAGTTAATTTCAAATTATTTGGCTTAAATCTTAAAACTTAAGCAATTGGAGCAATCTAAAGAAGTGTAGAATTGATCAGCCTGTTAAGGTCTATCTCCTATGGTATTTTCAGAAAAAATGGACAACTCATTTTGGAGTTGTTGCCACTGAAATGTAATTTATTTTTAAATTATCAGTTTTGGGTTATTAGAGCCTCTTGTTTTTATTTGATTAACACAACTTAAGTATCCTTATCAGATCTTTAAATCAAATCCAGTATTACATTTACCTTTATTTCTGGTTAGCTGCCATTTGTCAAAGTTCTTTTTGTCAGATATGTTTTTACTCCGTTTTACACAATAAGTGTTGATAGTTTTGGGCATTAAGCTATATATAGCTAGCTGTTGAGTCTGCTCTCAAAAATCAGGGTTGGTCATTGTACAATAAACACACACACTGTTTTTTTTTTTCCTTATTCTAAAATCTTCATTTCAGGGACGAAACGTAATCATTGAACAAAGCTGGGGGTCTCCAAAAATAACAAAAGATGGAGTAACAGTTGCCAAATCTATTGAACTAAAGGATAAGTACCAGAACATAGGGGCTAAACTGGTACAAGATGTGGCTAATAACACCAATGAAGAGGCTGGAGATGGAACTACCACAGCAACGGTACTGGCTAGATCTATAGCCAAGGAAGGGTTTGAAAAGATCAGCAAAGGAGCAAATCCAATTGAAATTAGACGAGGTAGATTATTTGACTACATGTACAGGAAGGTTATGTACATGTAACCGTATTGATCACTTCGTTTGAATATTGTGATTTTTGATACATTATACAGTTGAACATGATTGTGTTGAAAACTCTTGACAAATCGACCTATTTTTGTCGGTGTCAGTAAATTCCTGTTTGTTCAGTGTTTTTGCAATTGACATTGACCTCTTTTGAGACTTAATTCGGTTGACTTAAAATCTCTGTTAACTCAGATATATTATAAAAGTCCCATAGAAGAACATAAAGCAGTAAGTTCGGTAAGAGCCATATATATTTGACTCTGATTATAAAGTTCATCATTTCAAGATAAAAAATGTTTTTAAGTTATTGAAAAGACATGAGAAAGTTGAATAGGACTATTTTTGTTACTCTTTTATTTGGAAGCTTTGATTTTTACATCCCAAATAGGTCAAAAATAGAGATTATTGCGAAATTTGTCAAAATTGTCCGGATCTCAACCAAATTAAGGCCTAGAAAACATAGAGCTTAGGCATTGACAAACTAACTATTCAGGTTTAGATATGTAAAATGTCTAAAACAAACATTTATACATGAAAAGATCTTTTTTGTCAACACATGCGCTTTATGTTTCCTGTCTGAAATATCAATGGAAAATTTACCCGTTTACATTGAATTTTTAGCGGAATATCAAAATGAGTGCTTTTTGTGATGTTATGAATAGAATGCAAGTACGTAAATTTAGAAGGAAAATATTGAAATCAGATTTTATTTATTGTCAATTGAATAGAATTTCCTTAATTAATCAATCAATTTGTTAGTATAACAATTAAGATGGCATGTACAACTTATGTTTGTGTTAAGCATTTTTTTGGAGATAATCATTGTATTTATATGAAATTAAAAGACCCAAGTTGAGAAACCAAAATCAATAAAAGATGTAACTATCAAAATAATTATAATAAGTCGGATTAGCATTGTGCAGTAAAAAGATGAAGGAAAGGGAAAAGTTGAAAATATTCCTCTAACTTTTTGTCTAGTTTCGCAACTACCTCTGTAAATTATATCTAATTATCATTGTAGACAAAATACATGTATATGCATCAAAGCAGACGTGATATGATGTGAAAAATATGTACATCTAAGTTATGATTTATTGTCTCATGTTTATGAAATAATTGTTTTTAAATAAAACATTGAATATTGATACATATTAAAAAACAAGTCTTCCACATTCCCGTACAAGGTCACATGCTCTTTTGAATTTGGAGAATATGTTGTTCACAACCTTGGATAAGTCAAACAGTTATGTTGGGTCCTTCAACTACGACTTGTTGAGGTCTGACTAGTATATGTGTTATCAGTGACCAGAAATATAAGTATGCACTATTCTTCCCTGCTATAATTGTTGTATTATAGAAGGTGTTCTTAAGTGCTACATTGATAACAGGAGATTGTCTAAACATACAGGTAGTGTACTGTTTGCTTAAAACAATCTGTTGTGACATTCTATAAATGTGTTAAGAAAATTGGACCAAGGATAGTTGACTTTTGGAACAGGCATTTAAGGAGATTGGTTTACAGAAAGTTACAATTATCAAATTAACTGCTTTTTTTAGCTCACCTGGTCGAAAGGCTGAGTGAGCTTTTCTCATCACTTGGCATCTGTTGTCGTTAACTTTTTACAAAAATCTTCTCCTCTAAAACTACTCAGCCAAATTTAACCAAACTTGGCCACAATCATCATTGGGGTATCTAGTTTAAAAAATGTGTCTGATGACCCCACCTGTCAACCAAGATGGCTGACATTCCTAAAAATAGAACATAGGGGTAAAATGCAAGTTTGTGTATTATTTTGAAAACCGCTATGAAAAGAGAAAATCTGACAGGGCAAAAATGTTCAGAATGTTAAGCTCCACCTATTGTTCATGTACGTCAAAACTGTCAGAGACTTCTTGTAGGAGTTATTGCCCTAAGATGATGAATTTTACTTCTTTTTTTTTTTTAATTTGCCTATTATCTCGAAAATCATAATAGATAGATAGAAACTTTGAATAGCAAAAATGATCAGCAAGGCAAGAGCTACAAATAAGTCAACATGGCCGAAATCTTCAGTCTACAGGATAAGATCTACAAATATGCCAACATGACTGAAATTGTCAGTTAACTCTTAATAGAGTTTTCCCCTTCAATGATGATTTTTATTAAATAGTGGCCATTGTTGAAGATGCAGGTGAATGACACAGGCTCTGTAGAGCCTCTAGTTTATTAGTGTAATTGTATTTTTTTATTCTTCGGCCATGTCATATGATCATTTTTCTATCAGTAGATGGTTTCATTTTAAATGCAAAATATAAGTAGATTACATATATGAACATTTTTTTTTTAATTAATGTGAATATTTTTAACAGGAGTAATGATGGCTGTAGATGCTGCAGTGGCTCACCTCAAATCAATGTCAAAACAAGTAACCACCCCTGAAGAAATATCACAGGTAACTCATTTTTGAATAATTATACTACTTATGGAACAATAACTTTATTTGTCAAATACACAAATAAAAGGTTCTAAATAAAGTTATAGATTCTGTGAGTCAGACAAGCCTCCTCAAGTATATCAGACAGGTCATTTGTCAATTATAATATATCTGCTTGAGACTTTTTTTCCTGCACATTTGATTCCTTGCCAGTGTGATAATATGAACATGTTCCTTATTGCTGATTAGAACTGTTACAGTATACAATGCTCTACTCCACCCAAGCTGTTTAGTTTGTAGATATCTTGGACTAACACAGAGCTAGATGAATTACATCCTTTCTTTTCCGTGGAAATCTTATGAATATCATGGCAGATAAGATGTAACAAGTATATACATGTAAATTGAAATTGTACTTATTGTTCCTACCTTTTTTAAAAACTATTTAAACCCTACTTTTTGTTACTTTGATCAATCAACCAACATGGCCACCAGGTGTAAATGCAGACAATTTTTTAATATCTTAAAATTGGAACTAAACAGAGAATACTCTTTTTAAGTAAGAAAGGCAAAGGGGGCACACTTAAAAGGTATTGTAAAAATGTAAAAATATGCTATTTTTATCCTGATTTTTTTTGTGTAGATGTATGAGAAATATGATTCTATCACTACAAAAAAAAAACATTACTGGCCATGTCAAATTTAGTGCACCTGAAAACTCTACATTTCAATATAAATATTTTTAGCTCACCTGGCCCGAAGGGCCAAGTGAGCTTTTCTCATCACTTGGCATCCGTCGTCCGTCGTCGTTAACTTTTACAAAAATCTTCTCCTCTGAAACTACTGGGCCAAATTTAACCAAACTTGGCCACAATCATCATTAGGGTATCTAGTTTAAAAATTGTGTCCGGTGACCTGCCAAACCAACCAAGATGGCCGCCATGGCTAAAAATAGAACATAGGGTAAAATGTATATTTTGGCTTATAACTCTGAAACCAAAGCATTTAGAGCATTTCTGACATGGGGTAAAATTGTTGATCAAGTCAAGATCTATCTGCCCTGAAAATTTCAGATGAATCGGACAATGGGTTGTTGGATTGCTGCCCTGAATTAGTAATTTTAAGGATTTTTTCCGTTTTCGGTTATTATCTTGAAAATTATTATAGATAGAGATAAACTGTAAACAGCAATAATGTTCAGCAAAGTAAGATCTACAAATAAGTCAACATGATCAAAATGGTCAGTTGACCCCTTAAGGAGTTATTGCCCTTTAAAGTAATTTTTACCAATTTTTGTAAATTTTGTAATCTTTACAAAATCTTCTCCTCTGAAACTACTGGACCAAATTCAACCAAACTTAGCCACAATCATTATTAGGGTATTTAGTTTTAAAATGTGTAAGGTGACCCAGCCAACCAACCAAGATGGCTGCCATGGCTAAAAATAGAACATAGGGGTAAAATGTAGATTTTGGCTTGTAACTCTGAAACCAAAGCATTTAAAGCAAATCTTACAGGGATTAACTTGTTTATCAAGTAAATATCTATCTGCTCTCAAATTTTCAGATGAATTGGACAAATGGTTGTTGGGTTGCTGCCCCTGAATTGGTAATTTTTAAGGAAATTTTGCCGTTTTTGGTTATTATCTTGAAAATTATTACAGATAGAGATAAACTGTAAACAGCAATAATGTTCAGCAAAGTAAGATCTTCAAATAAGTCAACATGATCAAAATGGTCAGTTGACCCCTTAAGGAGTTATTGCCCTTTAAAGTAATTTTTTTTTACTAATTTTTTGTAAATTTCTGTAATCTTTTACAAAAATCTTCTCCTCTGAAACTACTGGACCAAATTCAACCAAACTTAGCCACAATCATTATTAGGGTATTTAGTTTAAAAAATATGTGCGGTGACCCAGCCAACCAACCAAGATGGCTGCCATGGCTAAAAAAAGAACATAGGGGTAAAATGTAGATTTTGGCTTGTAACTCTGAAACCAAAGCATTTAAAGCAAATCTTACAGGGATTAACTTGTTTATCAAGTAAATATCTATCTGCCCTCAAATTTTCAGATGAATTGAACAACTGGTTGTTGGGTTGCTGCCCTAAATTGGTAATTTTAAGGAAATTTTGCCGTTTTGGTTATTATCTTGAAAATTATTACAGATAGAGATAAACTGTAAACAGTAATAATGTTCAGCAAAGTAAGATCTTCAAATAAGTCAACATGACCAAAATGGTCAGTTGACCCTTAAGGAGTTATTGCCCTTTATAGTCAGTTTTAACAATTTTCATTAATTTGGTAAATTTTGGTAAGTTTTACAAAATGTTTTCCTTTGTAATTTTCTTTTCTGAAACTGCAGTAGAAAATCAATATAGAAAACAGTCTACTAATGAACTGGCAATAAAAATAATTGATAATTCTATAACATGAAAAAAAAACCCCACATTAATACCTGATGATGGTGTTTCTTTCTTTACGTTGAAAATGATGTCACAACTATAATCCCAAACAATAGGTCGAATGTCAGATATGTTTCAGTACTTTGGCTTCATTTTCTACAGATTCAAGTGCAAATGATGCTTGAATTCCTACACTAATTTATACAGACTTCATCCCTTTCACAGGTAATGCCTGCCTCATATTATATTTAAAACTTTAATAGAATATCAGAAATTTTGAGAGAAAATTAATCAACCATGCAAGATCTAAAACTTAATTAATATTGTTCAAATTATCAATTAACTATTAAAAAAAAATTCTCATTAAAAAATATAGTTCTTCATTTTATATTTTATCAGAAGTTTAGGAAAAAATTGAATTTAATTGTGTCCCTTGTTCTCATTTCCGGGATAAATCCAATACAAATTAAAGTATTGGTATTGAATTAATATTTAAGAAATATTTCAAACCTTACCATTTTCTTAACAAGAATGAAGACCATATTTTCAGTGTCATGAGTATCAGTCATCATATTTGTTGTACTTTGTTGTTTAAAAGTTGAATACAAAAAGATCAACAAAGCAATTCAAAACCACTTGAATTTTGCAACAACAAATGAGAGTTTTAACGACCTCAGCTGGCTATACAACCCTTGCACAATCAACTGAATTTTGCAGAAATCATTAATAGGAAAGATTTCCTTAAATGATAATTTTTATTACCTTTTGTTTTTGTGGGGTGTTGCGCAACAACAAAACTTCACAACAAACTCTCATCACTTCACATTTCTCGTTAGATAAATTTTACAAAATTCTCCCTGAAACTACTGTCAAATTAAACCAAACTTGGTTTAAATCACCACTAGGATATCCAGGGACCACTGTGTATGATGACCCTGCCTGCCAACATGGCACACATGGCTGAAATAAAACATAGGTTTCAAACGCACTTTTTAGTCTTATATCCCTGAAACTAAACGACAGTACAACAGTTGCATTTATCATGCATCAATTGTAAATAAAAATATCAGGTGAGCGACACAGGGTCCTTGGAGCCTCTAGTTTTTACCTGGAAAGAAAATTTGATGGCAAAATTGTGAAAAAAAAACCCTATCAATATGGCATTTTAGCCAAATGAGCTGATCAGATTCCTAGGAGCCTTAAGTTTCAGACTGATGTTTCTTATGTTCTTTGTTTCCATAGGACAAGTTATCAGTCTGTCCTGCATAGTATACGACAGGGTATATGTAAATTTTGATATATATCTGCTTGGGCTTATTATCTGCACATTCAATCCCTTTCCAATCTAAATATTCCTTATTAACTGATTAGAACTGTCACAGTTTACAATGCTCTACTCCACCCAAGCTGTTTAGTGGGTAGATATCTTGGACTAAAACAGAGCTAAATGAATTACATCTTTCCTTTTCCATGGAAATCTTATGATTATCATGGCAGATAAGATGTAACAGTATTTATATTGAAATTGCTACTAACGTCTTTCAAATTATTAGTAATTAAAGACCTGTACAGAAAAAAATGCTGCTAAGGAATTTATTTTCAGTCTGAAAATTTGCCTTGCATTGAAAATGGAAAACCCTGTGTAAGAATAGGAAAGGTCTTCAAATCAAAAATAAAAGGGTGAAAAGTTATAGACCATATCTCCTTATTTGAGAAGTCGTAAATAAAATGTCAGAAAACCAAGATAACAACCAAATAAAAATGGACTAAGGTTGCTATATCAGAGGAAAATGAACTTTTTATTGAAATTTTAAAAAAAAAATCTAATTGATAAAAATGTATGAATGGGTGTGGTATTGGACTACAAAATCCTCCTTAACCAACACATTTTCTTTCAGTAATTTTTGTGAACATCAAATGGACAAATAATTATGTCCAAAAATAGAACTGCTCTCCTACTCTTCTGCATTCATTTTAATGAAAAGCCAAGCAGTATATCATATCAATGCCAAATTACTGACCATTTATTGGTTGATAACAATAGGAATATGCTCTTTATAACTGGTTAAAATTCGTGCAGTTTATAATGCTCTACTCCACCCAAGCTGTTTAATGTGTAGATATCTTGGACTAAAACAGAGCTAAATAAATTACATCGTTCCTTTTCCATGGAAATCTTATGATTATCATGGCAGATTAGATGTCACAGTATTTATATTGAAATTGCAACTAACATCTTCAAATTATTGGTATTTATTGACCTGTACAGAAAAAAAGTTGCAAATAATTTTATTTTCAGTCTGAAAATTTGCCTTTTGCATGTGAAATTTGAAATTAGAAAACCCTGTGTAAGAATAGAAAAGATCTCCAAATCAGAAATAAAAGGGTAAAAAGTTATAGACCATATCTCCTTATTTAAGAAGTCATATATAGAAAGTCACAAAAGCAAGTTATCGTAACAACTAAATGATTATAGACTAAGATTACTTTACCTGAGTGAAATGTTCTTTTTATTGAAAAAAAAAATAAAAATAAAAATACACACATATTGATAATTACTCACTGTGTTATGGGAGGATAGAACTTCAAAATCCTCCTCAACCAACAAATTTTCTTTGGGTAATTTTTGTGAACATCAAATGGACACATAACCATTGTGAAAAATAAAACTGCACGCCTTTTCTTCTACATTCAGTTAATTGAAAAGCCAAGCAGTAAATCATGTCAAAGCCAAATTACTGAAAATTTATAGGTTGATAACAATAGGAATATGCTCCTTATAACTGGTTATAATGCTCTACTCCACCCAAGCTGTTTAGTGTAGATATCTTGGACTAACACAGAGCTAAATAAATATCATCTTTCCTTTTCCGTGGAAATCTTATGATTATCATGGCAGATTAGATGTAATAGTATTTATATTGAAATTGCAACTAACATCTTCAAATTATTGGTATTTATTGACCTGTACAAAAAGAAATGTTGCAAATAATTTTATTTTCAGTCTGAAAATTTGCCTTTTGCATGTGAAATTTGAAATTAAAAAACCCTGTTTAAGAACAGGAAAGACCTCCAAATCAGAAAGAAAAGGGAAAACAAGTTATAACTTATAGACCATATGTCCTTATTAAAGAAATCACATATAAAATGTCAAAAAAACAAGATAACATAACAACCAAATGATAATGGAATAAGTTTACTTGACCAGAGGGAAATGTAGTTTTAATTGAAATTAAAAAAAAAATCAAATTGATCAAAACTTATGAGTGATATTCCATTTGAATGGGTGTGGTATGGGAGGAAGGGACTTCAAAATTCTCCTTAACCAACAAATTTTCTTTGAGTGATTTTTGTTAACATCAAATGGACATACAACCATGTCAATAAAATAAAACTGCATGTCTGCTCTTCTACATTCAGTTTAATGGAAAGCCAAGCATTTAATCATATCAATGCCAAAAAATTACTGACTATTTATTGGTTGATAACAATATGAGTATGCTCCGTATAACTGGTTATAATGCTCTACTCCACCCAAGCTGTTTAGTATAGATATCTTGGACTAAAACAGAGCTAAATAAATTACATCTTTCCTTTTCCGTGGAAATCCTTATGATTGCCATGGCAGATTAGATGCAACAATTACATATATATATTAAAATTGAACTAGCATCTCGCATGATTGGTATGAGTCCAAATTACAATTAAAAGACCTGTGCAGAATAAAAAGTGAATAAAGAGTTCAGAAAAAAGGTTTAACCAATTTAGATACTTGTATGATTATTTTTATGCCCCCACCGCAGCAGAGGGGGCAATAAGTGTTGCCCTTGTCCATCCGTACGTCCCAAAATTATTTTCTGTTTTCTAACTTTAGTTTCCAAACCAAATGTTATACACAATGCTTATTACCACAAAAAACAGATCAAGTTTGAATTTGGGTTGCATCACTTTTATTGTTTTAGAGTAATAAATGCCCCTTTACAAATGGAAAAATTGCTGAGTTTTTCGTTTCTGTTCCCTTATTTAAGTTTTCCTCAACCAAAGGTTATGAAACTTATACACAATGCTTATTTCATTAAAACACAGTTCTCTAGTTATGTCCCTTTATATGCAAGCAGGGGCATCATCTGTGTCCATGGGACACATTCTCTATTTATTTCAGTCTGAAATGCAAATCAGAAATGCTAAAAAAATGGCAGATTTAGAGACATTTATACATTTAAGAAAAAAAACCAAAAAGCATAAACTATAAGTAGCTACAGTTAAATACTAACCCGAGGGAAATTGATACTTCTCCAGAATTTATTAATAAATGTCAAATAATATCAACTTGGTGATTACTACTCTCTTGGACTGAATAAGGAACTTGAAAAATAGGCCTATCTACAAAACAAATGTATCACGTGAGGCCACAATTAAAAATATTTCAGTTTGCCCAAACCCGACCCATGATGACTGGGTGTGGGTAGGTAGGTAGGCAAATTCTTTTTTTTTTTTTATCAGAATTTGCATGAAAATATTAAAACAGTATATCTTTTTTTTACGTCAAACCTTTGTAGAGACAATCAAAAGCCATGAATTTAAAACCTCTATAAATTAGTCTATTATATACGATTTGTATCCTGAGATGTTTATAACCCTGACAATTGCTAAATGTGTGAAAGGGCTGGAGGAATAATGAAGTGATTTTCAACAGTTACATCAAAACGATGTTAGTGTAAAAAAAATATCAGCTGATTATGTAATGATTAAATTTGTTTGCAGTTTTTAAATCTTATATCTATTAAAATAGATTAAATGTCCTAAAATATTTATATGAATTATTATCTACCATCCATAGTTTGTGTCTTGTTTTGTTTTGAAAACAAATTTATATTTTACACTATCACACAGGTAAACTAATTTGGCTATAAATAGATCAAAGCATGTTCTGTAGAATCTCCAAACTAAAATCGTATTTGTTATAATTTTATTTCTTCAAATAATCAAGTTTAAATTTTTGAAAATAATCATTATTGATAAAATATAATTGCATAAAGTTAACGTTTTCTGAAGACTATTTATTTTTAGGTCATGGTTCTAGAGGCTTCCTTGCAAATTTGTATTAAATCCAATATGGCGTCCATAACATGCGTTTACTTTTGCACATGTGAAAAAAATATTTCTGACAAAAGTCAGATTTCTCTTGTCAAAAGGGATTTATATTTATATTGCAATAAATTATTCAGAAGGAGTACATTCAGTTAACATTATATTTCTGATTCTGTGAGCAATTATAGTAGTTTTATCAAATTCTCCCAAACAGCAACGTACTGATCTTGTCAACTGAGACTTGTAAATTTGAACTATTTTAATAAAAGGGCATCTAATTCACATGTTAAAGGAAGATTATAATTAAAGACAACAATTTATCAAGAAATAGTTGCTTTTTATTCAGTAAAAGCAAAATCTTCTTGCAAGATTGTAAATTCGCAACTTCCGGATCCATTTCCTGTCAGAATAACATTGAAAATATTCGATTGCACATGGTTTTGAACAAATCTACCTGAATATTCTTATCCGATTTGCTGATATATATTCTTTATCCGATATTCGATTACACGATGAAATTAACATTGAGCATATAGGTAAGGGTTTGGTAGTACAGACGACGACAGCGTAAAAAAACTGTGCCATTTCACATGTTTTACTTCTTTACGTTCGTTAAATCAGAAGATAAAAACAGAGAACATCGAATGTCGATTAACTGCGTCTCTTACATGCTTTCTTTTAATCTTATTCACAGTTACTTTCAAACGCAAAGACGACAAACATTAAGTTGTTTACGATGACGGAGCGGACACGAAAAATATCCGAAAAAAAAAATTCTTCAAAAAAACGGCCAAAAAAGAATTTGAGTCGGCGGGTTTTTTTTGGGTTGGTCGCGTTTGGGCAAACATACAATCTTTTTATTTTGGCCTGAGGAGCAGATAGGACAAGAAGTGCAGCGACTCTTTTCACAAAAAATCTTACAATTTAAATTGATGGTAAGTTATACTGAAATGTGTATGACTTGCGAGTATTTTTACTCTTAAGATTTTTTGTGAAAAGAGCCGCTGAGCTTTGTTTCCTCACACATAGAAACATTAGAAGTATTGACTGGCATGACTGGATAAAACTGCACACATATAGAAAGGAAAATCATCCTGCCTAGAGAAGTAAAGGTTAATTATAAATATATTCTCAATGTTTTTTCGTCATTTTGAGAATTTGGTGTTGATTGCAGAGTTTTAAAGTTTCTGTTTAATATTTGGCAGCTTTTGTAGACACTGGACGACTCAGATCCTGATAAACTGTATAGACTTGCCTATTTCAAAAGATATTAGGTATTCATTTAAAGAGTTCATAGCTTATTTAAAAGTAGCAAATGGTAAAACTTGATATTCTATATATTTCTGAACCAGCAACTTTTTTTTATCCACAAAATTTGTATGCACAGATATAATTGAATCATCATAAGCATCATTACAACTTTTACAAATACACTCTGGATCTTAATGTGTACATATCTATTATTACTGGTAGAAATATTAGGAGTGTTGTTCACAAACTTTCAGTTGCCAACATGTTCCAGGGCTCGACAATAACGCTTGTCCGATTGTCCGGTACCAGAGGAAAAAAAGGTTGGACAAGTAAAAGCCATATCAAGCTTGTCCGATGGGACAAGTAAAATTATTCTGCAGAAAAAAGAATTAAATCCAACTTTGATGTTCAAAGTAATTATAAACAAAAAACAAGAAAAGATAAAAACAAATAATAATTTGACATGTTTACTTCCAATCAGTAATTTAAAACTGGTTCTTTGTCAGATACTTTTTAACAGATAAAACGCATACTATTCTCATACTATTCTCAGAAGGGTTTCCCCTGGGTCAATTTTCTTTTCGCCACCTCTTTCGCCAAAACAATATATTTTTCGCCACTTTCAATTTTTTTTCGCCAACAAACAAAAACATATTTATCGTTTAAAATTTCCTTCTCTAACAAAAAAAAAATAGTTTGCCACATTGCTACTAGTATATGAAAATAAGAAGATGTTGTATGATTGCCAATGGGATAACTCTTCACAAGAGACCAAATGACACTGAAGTTACCAAACTATAGGTCACGGTACATCCTTCAACAATGAGCAAAACCCATATCACACAGTAAAATTATGCCTCAAACACGTGCGTTGCTAAAACGATTGTAAATTACCAATTTCAAAAGAATTATTACTCTCAAAAGTTATAAGATAAAATTTAAAGTCAGAGATTTTTCTTACTTTTGAACATTTTTGTCATAACAACAGATTTTTTTCCAGACCATCGTTAAAAGAAAAAGAGGAGACGTAAAATGTGCGTCGCTTAAAGGATTGTAAAGTACCCACTTCAAAACAATTATTTCAATCAAAGTTGTAAAATATCCTTTAAGTGACATGTGAAGCCATTTAACCACACCATTTCACGAAACAATACAATCAACACATTTATTAATTATAATCCTAGGGGCCTCGGTGGCCGAGTGGTCTAAGTAGTTACTACTGTAATCACTAGCCAGTCAACACTGAGGTTGTGAGTTCGAACCCCGCTCGTGCGGGTGCACTCGACTCCAATCTTAATTGACTAGGATTGTCAGTTTTCCTATCGAAGGTCGGTGGTTTTCTCCGGCACCGCTTCCTCCACCAATAAAAACTGACCGCCACGAAATAGCCCAAAAGCGGTGCTTAAAAGTGGCGTTAAAACACCAAAAATCAAATCAAAATCAATTATAATCCTTTGTTGCCGATGGCTATAAAATGCAATCAGATGATTATTGTCGTAACGAGTTCAAGGTGAATTCCCAGTATTGTCTGATCAGGGAAAAAGTCCGAGAAACACGAAAAAAGTAAACAAGATGGACGCAGTCGAACAGTTACATTTCTTTCGGCAAATTCTTTCGCCAATAACGAATTTTAATCGCCACAATTTTTATTTTTTCGCAAAATGCGAAAATGGCGACCGCCAGCGGAAACCCTGATCCTCAGAAACCAGTCTTAGCTTTGTAGATAGGTAAGGTTCCACCAGCAATCTGCTCCATGTTTAATAGACAGTTTGGCACCTAGTAGACATTTTTAATAGACATGTTTAATAGACGGTTTTGTCACATAGGAGACGTTTCAGGACCCAAACCCCCAAAAAAAATACCTGTGTCCCTACCTTATTCTGTTGCTTTATAATAAATACCATAATTTTTTTTAGCAAAAATATTTTTAATAAAAATGAAGAAATTGTTGACTCCATAAAATTCTTAAAATCATAATTGATCATATGTAGACAAAACAATACTTGATTGCATTTGAATTAACATCTAAATATATTAAGAACAAAGCTGATTGTAGTAAGGCATTAATCATAATAATCAATATTTTATCAACTTAAAAAGACCAGGATATAAATCCAATGAGCAAAGACTGGCAGGCCGATCAGACAGTGCGTCACGTGCAGAGTCTGATGAGACTTTGGCATTGATGAAAACTAGAACCTAAGTCCTGTGACATGACTAGATTCAGTTGTCCTTGTCTCATATTTTTTAAAAGGATTTCAAGAGATATAAATCAAAATCTGTTCTTTTGTTTTAATTTATTTTGTGTGGTAATTCAACTTAAAATGCAAAAAAGGTTAATATTAAGATTTTTTTTTTTGGACAAGTTACAATTCCATTCGGACAAGTTAGTTTTGGTATGTACTTGTCCTATTGGGCAAGTTGGAAAAAAAGTTATTGTAGAGGCCTGTGTTCTTTATTGCTAATTAGAAATTTTAGTTTACAATGCTCTACTCCACCCAAGCTGTTTATTGTGTAGACATCTTGGACTAACAGAGAGCTAAATAAATTACATCTATAATCTTCCTCTTCCATAGAAATCTGTATATTTATCTATGGTAGATAAAATGTAACACGAAAATAATCAAATTATGTACATTAAAGTTTTAACACATAATTCAGTTCAAGACTTAGTTGAAAAAATGAAAAATAGTTATTCTTTCATCTGCATTTCTTATCTTGCAGGTAGCCACAATTTCAGCCAATGGTGATAAGACTGTTGGTTCCTTAATATCTGATGCCATGAAAAAAGTGGGTCGTGATGGAGTCATAACAGTCAAAGTAAGTCTCTAATGAAGTACAGACAAAAGTTGACTTATTTTTAATATAGCTTGAATGCCTAAGTTATACATTTGAATACAATAGCGATAAATTTTCTAAACGACGGATTTGTCTCATAAAACAACAAAGTAACACAACGTTCTTTTTTCGAAACACAATATTTTGCCAATAATGGCCTCTTATGGTTAAAAAGTAGATGCAAGTATAAAGTGTCTTAATTTCATAAATGCACTATATATATGTAATTGTTTCAAATTAAAAATTATCAATAGGGAGTGAATTTACCTACCCACTATCAGCGAAATATAGCTAAAGCTGGTTGCATACTAAACATCGATATGGCCAACATATATGGTTAAAGTGAAAGTAGGTTCAGTATTAACTCAACTTGGTTACTGTCTCTTTCTATAACTACCTTAAAGCTTATGAACAGAAAGTGAGATCCATCTCTTTTATTTAGATGTTTAATTCACATAGACATGCAGATGGATTAAAAGAAGTCTTGCGCTATTTTTAAACATGCATGTGCTTTTCTTGTTAATTCTTTTCCTGAGCAGTGTAAAAAAAATTATTAAAAAATGGGAGGAAATAGATCATACCGTCCTTACACCCACTAGAGCATTAATCACAAATATTTAAAAATCTCTAGATCTCTCTCCTAAACTATGTATCCTTGATGAGTAAAAATCTTGGGACTAATACAGTGAAACTTCTCTAAACCGGTCCCTCTAAATACAGGTTCTCCCCCCATACCGGCCAAATCAAGAAGTCCTGGCCGATTTCCATTCAATTAAATGGTTATGTAACCTTATAAAACCGGCCACCTCTTTAAACCGGATACCGGCCGGTATTTTTGTATTTAGTTAATCAAAATCAATAAAATTTAACCTCATAAAACCGGCCTTGTCATCTGAAATCACTGATCCGTACATATAATTGTTATGAAAACAAAAGATAATCCGGTCATTCAGGACACCTGCATGCTGACTGAACACTGTTCACCTGTCAATTTTGTTTCAATACCCCATCTAATCATGTTTTGACAGATTACTATTACCACATATGCTATTCAAAAGTCGTAATTAATTATGAAACAGTGTTATAGGAGTAGTAAATGTAGAACATTTTGATAAATTATCAATGAAATGATATTGATGTATGGTATTTTTATTTATTATTCCTGCAAAATGAAAAAATATAATAAGATAAAATAAAATAGAAATTGTAGCTGTGTTTATGAAACATATAATATACAAAACTAAAATTCACAAAGGAAAACATATATTTTGATTAAGGTAAAATACATTTTCACATATACTCAAACACCCATATTAAAGGGAAGTAACTCTTGGTGATTTCAATTTTCAACAAACCGGCAACCCCCGCAAACAGGCCGTTTTTTGTGGTCCGACGGTTTTGAGAAGTTTCACTGTAATAACAAATTTAATTAAGTAACCTCTTTTTCTTATGATAAACATGTTCTCCTCTTAACAATTTGCGACAGAAATTAATATAGAAGAATATGAGAAACACACACACATATGCATTTTACATCTGGTATTGCATTTCGAAGAGAGTTTAAAAAAAAAAACAGTATTAATTTTTGTCATTCTAGGATGGAAAGACATTAAAAGATGAGTTGGAGACCATTGAAGGAATGAAATTTGACAGGGGATATATTTCTCCATACTTCATGAACACTGCTAAAGGTCAGCTGTCATTATGTTCATATCTTAGCTTTTTATGGTCACTTAATACTTGTTAAATTTATTAAGTCACTATTAAAAAGTTTTTTTTAAGTTAAAAATCTCCCAGCACCGACCTACGCCGTCCTTTGTTGTTGTACATTGGCTGGAACAATATAGGTGCAATAGTAACCACACCAGTCTATTGTAATAAGGCTGATTTTGTGATCAGTCTGTATATGTCTGATGTAACATAATATGCAATTATTCTTATTTAACTTTATTAAGATTTATCCTATTGATGTAATAGTTGACAGTACACTGCACATAACAAATTGTGTAACGGTAATATCTTTTTATCCATTCCTTTATTGCATATTGCAAATTGCACCATTTTTTTTTTTTGCCGCCCCTAGGGCATTATGTTTTTCGGTCTGTTTGTCCGTCCGTCTGTCCCGCTTCAGGTTAAAGTTTTTGGTCAAGGTAGTTTTTGATGAAGTTGAAGTCCAATCAACTTGAAACTTAGTACACATATTCCCTATGATATGATCTTTCTAATTTTAATGCCAAATTAGAGTTTTGACTCCAATATCACGGTCCACTGAACATAGAAAATGATAGTGCGAGTGGGGCATCTGTGTACTATGGACACATTTTGTTTCTTGTTATTTTGCTTTATTTTATTGGGAACGAAGGTTTACTCGTATCAAAACCCTGGATGGATTCAATTATCATTAAAGCTGGAAGTTGGAACCATTTTATCAGAAGAATAACCTTTATTTACAACCTCATCATACATGTTGCATTTCTGTGTCTAGCTTAATCCCCTAAATATTCAGGGGATATCTACATACTCAGTAGGGTCTTTCATTTATAGATTAAATAAGTTATAATTGGATATCTGGTATATTTTGTACATAATTATAAACATATTGCTTTATTCTTGTTAAAAATTGCAGAAGGAACAAGTACCCTGGTAGAATGTTAGAAATAACTTTCTTGAAATATAATAAATATTCTTCAAAATTAAAAGTCCGCTTAAAACCATAGCTAAAATATAAGTGTTACAAGGGCTTATATTTTTATCTTGACAAAGTTATAAAAAACGAGACTTAGGCGTGCTGTTTCCAGCAGCGACTTCAGCAATGTATTAGTTTGTGATTAGGTCAGTTTGAGGGGTACCACTAGTGGTAGGTCAATGAAATTTGGTATACAGATTATTAGCACTGTGCCACTGACACATCTCATTTCCATGGAGATTATTTCAGTTTAGACATTTTAGCTTATTTGAAAAAAATATCAGCTATTGAAAATATTTTCCCTGTGTTTGCATTTGTATCTGCAACTGTAACTGATGGCAATGATTATATTATTTTGTGCCTTATTTGCATATTGCAATGAAGGACCACAATGCAATGCTTTGAATGAGCCATCAGTTTTTAAATAATTTATATGTATACAAATCCTTATTTAATTTTTCAATAACCAAATGTATAAATTGAATAGTGAATTTTTAAATAAAATATTGAATTACGATTATTGATAATTATGAAATTGAATACAGGGTATGCATGGGTCCTTGAAATCTTTCAAAATGAAATATAAAGAGATTAATGTCTTGAAAGTAATTTAATTGTTAAAAAAAATCTTGAAAATTTAGATATACTGCTGGCAAATTTTTTTGTCGATTAAAATAACAGCTGTTGGATGGCAGATGTATTGCTACACTATTGAAATACTGCTTTCTATTTTTTTGTCTATTAGAATGTATAGCTTCACTTGATTTGACAAAATTTGAAAGTTGGAAATTTTAGTTTATTCATGTTAGAACAGTTATATGTAGAATAAAATAATTTATTATTATACCCCCGCTTTAAAAAAGGGGGGGGGGGGTATACTGTTTTACCTCCGTCAGTCCGTCCGTCCCATGAATATTTTTTGTTGCATCTTTCTTAGGAACTACATTACAAGGATTTCTGAAATTTGGTTTCAGGGTTTATATGAGTCAGCTCCACTGTGTGATGCGTTTTCAGATTCATCACTCAACAAATTCCTGTTTACCTTATACATTTAGCGGGGCGGGGGTATCATTAGTGAGGAGTAACTCAGAGATTCACTTATTTTTTTCAAATTACATAATCAGAGAATTGACTTTGATTTACATTCATAAAAGAGGATATGTTACATTTGCATTTTAAATCAACATGGTTACATTGACAGCTTGTCAAATAATTGTTAGTGAGAAAGGTATTTCTGCATAGAAAAAAACCCTTGATTTATGAGAATACATGTAGTTGAATTATTTACAATAGGTTTTCCATATGCATCAGATCAATAACTGGTTGTCTTCTGTAAGATCAATAAAATTATATAACAGCTGTTGTATTGATTATTCAGTAAATGCTCACATTATGAAAAACATTTATTTTCTACCTCTTTGCTTACACTTTATTCATTCAAAAAATAAGTATTTCCCCACAAGAATTCATTGATGCTTCCTCAGAATCGAATGAATATTTCTAAACAATATTTACCTAGCAACACTTTCTTCTATCCAGGTATAACTTTTGAATGAACAATGTGCAGGGCAAATCACAGGCAGGATGGAACATTAGTAAATATTTAGACCTGGATTGCATTGAGGATTCAATTTCTCAAATAACTTATCTATTTGACTTCAAATTATTGTAATTTAACCATTGAGCCATTATTTTATTACCACATGTTATTCTCGTATGAAGGCTAAATGATTATCAGAAGATACAAATCAGCGGCTCATTTTGTTCTAAAATAATTTAAAAAAAAAGAGTATGACAGCAATGATTATATAATTTTGTGCCTTATTTGTCTACTGCAATGAAGGATCACAATGCAATGCTTTGAATGAGTTGTCATTTTTATCTCACAATTACTTAAAAGAGAACATTAAGGGGAAAATGCAAGTAATTGTCTAAAATCTTGAAAACCAAACAACGGGAAATCTGACTGGATAAAAATGTTCAGGATGACAAGATGTACCTATTTGCCTTAAACACCAAAATTTTCAGACTCAACAATCAATCTGGTATTGCCTGGCTTCAAAAATGTGTTTGATGACTGTCTGGTCTTGAGAACAATTAAAGATACACAAAAACAGGCAAAATTATCTGCACCTTTCTAAATCTTATAATTTAATTAGTCAGTGTCATGTAGGCAAGTTTAATGTGGGAACTAAGAAAAACTAATTATATCTAAGAAAAAACAGTCTACCAGACCTACTTTCCACACATTATATCTAAGAAAACACAAGTCTACCAGACCTACTTTCCACGCTTCATTGACATTTACATTATACATCTGACTATGTCTTGAATACTTTTTGATTTCTAGCCATTTATAAGGTTTTTATGGGTCAGAGTTCTCACATTGTAGAAACATGTGTTGTCTGCACCAAGCTTGTATATATGTTATGGAACATTACAGATTTTTAAACTTTAGATTGTAATATGTAACAATGTATCTGCAACAGTCACTGATGACAATGATTATATAATTTTGTGCCTTATTTGCATATATATTGCAATGAAGGATCACAATGCAATGCTTTGAATGAGCCATCAGTTTTAAATACATATTATATATATAAATCATTTAATTTTATATCAGTAAAATGTTTAAATGGATAATTGTACATTAAATAGAATATTGAGAATTGGGATGATTGATCAGTAAGAAATTGAATACAGCTTTCGTATGGCTCCTTGAAATCCTGAATGTACTTTAAATGAAAATTAAGAGATCAAGGCCTAAAAATTCGTGTAATTGTCCAACTATCCTTGAAAATCCTTGTTTTAATCGAGAAAATAGGCTGGCAGATATTTTATTGTTATTGTAATGTCATCATGAGATTTGACTTGTTACTATTTTGAATTAACCTTTGAGTTGTACTTTAATGAATGGAAAGGCTTAAAGGATAATCAGGACACCAATGACATGAATATTTCATAATGATATTGAAAAAAAGGAAAATGACAGCAATGATTATATAATTTTGTGCCTTATTTGCATATATTGCAGTGAAGGATCACAATGCAATGCTTTGAATGAGCTGTCATTTTCTATAGGGTAAATTTTATTAGGAGGCTGTTACTGTGGATTCATTATTATTTGTTGGATACCAATTTCGTGGATTTCGTGGGTACAGGTGAACCACGAAATTAAATGTTCAACAATTACAAATTTTGTATAGGCTTTGTATGCAGACTTCGATAAAACCACGAAATTAAATATCCACGAACATGTAAGTTTTCCTTAATCCACGAAAATTGGTATCCACAAAATTAATGAATCCACAGTACTTAAATAACACCTAGGAAACTACATTGAGCTACAGTCGTGGAGGTAAATTTTGGTATGCTAAGTGAATTTGATGCATCAAAGAAAAGGGTCATCTAGGCCTACATGACATGCCTTTCTTATCTTGACTAGGTATTTGAAAGTTTATAAGGGTCAAGGTTCTAGCTTAAATAAGTCTTTATGATAATGAGCCCCATTGAATAAGTTGTCACATTCAGAAGATTTTAGATATTATGTATGTATCCTTTATTAAATGGCAGTCACATGACACACAGATCAGTCTAATTGCACTTTTTCTACTCCATCATATTTGTTCATGTAATTTGTTGGATGTACAAGAGTGCTACATTAATAAGACATTTTCTCGGCTGGTTAGTGGTCTCCCTTAGTGGTAGAGAATAAAGTCTGACATTGATAAAAAGCTGTGTAGTCAATAAGTATAAAACAAATTCAGTTTATATACTGTAATATTGAACACGGATAAATCACAGATTTGCATAGATGAAATGTTTTTTTTAAGTTTTTCACTAGTCTGGAGTACTTCTCAGCAAAGTTTATACACATGTAAACTGACAACTTGAATTGCTTTGATCAGGGCTTCCAAAAATATTTGAGCCAGCCGGACATTTTATATCTTATCCGATTTTATTCTCTTTAGACTTAGTAACAAAAGGCAATTATGGTAATATATCAGTTGGCCATCATATAACCAATGATTGACATTAAAACGATATTAAACTTTATTTTGATTTAAATTGATGTTCTGACGCAAACTGTTAAATTGAAAGTGCATCATTCAAGTGTGCAACATCAGCGTACTAATTCTGCCTTAGACTCTTTATTTGTGCGAAATAACGTTGTCAAAAACTTTACTGCTTTTAAAAACATTTTCCTAATACCGGATGTTGACTTGACAATGGTACATCACGGACCGGAGATGGATACGTAAAATCTGAGTACGCTTACAAAGCATGATTACGTTATAGCACTTTCCAAGTTATTTCTTCAAGAAAATACTCGAAAAGAACGTAAGATAAAGGTATCAATGATAATTTTGCATTTTGAAGAATTAGGATGCATAATTAAATTTCCACCAGCACATGTGTACTAGTTCAAACAACGTGGTTCTGACAAGTTTTTGTATAAAACCTTTTAATTTTTCATCAAATCATATTTATTAACGTATTTCTAATAATTTCAATCTTTTAGACTAAATTAGTTAGATGCAAACCGCTGAAATGTAAGAAAATAACTTTGAATACCCTTTATGTACCCCAGTATTTAACTCGATGTACAGTGTTTAAATATACTGATGAATATCATACAAATTCATTTATAAATATTCTTATTTTAAAACTGAATGCTCATTTAAAATAATATCTCCAAAGCGTAATTAAATAGGATGTTGTTCCATACACGCTTACATGTTTGACCTCGCTTGCTCGCTTACCTGATCACCTTTAAGTCCATTGTTATGCATCATTTAATTCTATTGATTAAGACAAGCATCAGAGGTAACAACCTGTAATCAGTGAATGATTTATGGCTTCAATATTACTTATTGAAGGGATAATTGTTTACAGCTTGTTGTTCTTTAAATAAAAGAACACATGTTTTTCTACTTTTATTGATGTATACAAGCTAAAGACCATGCCGTACATTTAAGCGAGACACTTCAAAGTATTTGAAATATGCTGCATCTGTGTAATTAAACCCAAATATGACCGAAATATCTTTGTGGAATAGATTGACATGATTGCCACAGTTATAAACTTTAATGCCAAAACGGACATTTTACCGATCGATAGTTGGTAAAAAGTGAAATGACCGCTTTATGAAAATGCCTTGAATAACAAAATCGGCAAACCTATGCTATTTGACCGTCTGAGGCTGAGTTCAGCCGGACTTTTCATATAAATTTCGGTCAAGTCCGAATATATAACTGTTTGGAAGCCATGGCTTTGATATAAAGTAAAGGAACTTACTGTATTGAGTTTGTTAACATGAGTGGTTACTGGAAAGTCCTGCATTATATATTTAATTGATGCTTGTGATGATCCATTTTTTTGTAAGCCTAAACCATTTGAACTTTTTGTTAATAAATGTGATAACATGCAACTGGTTTCTTCTCACATGATAAAATTGTACTGTATGATTTCAGGAGCCAAGTGTGAATTCCAGGACTGTTTAGTGTTATTCAGTGAGAAGAAGATCTCTAGTATACAATCTATTATCCCTGCTCTGGAAATGGCTAATCAGGCAAAGAAACCATTGTTAATTATTGCAGAAGATGTGGATGGTGAAGCTCTCAGTGCAATGGTCTTGAATAGGTAAATTTGTTAGTTTAATTAATATCCAGGTGTCAAAATTAGTATGAAATACTAACAAGCTCAAAGTAATGTGAAAAATGTATCATGGAAGTAATCATTTAGCCAAAAGTTAAATGTCTTTGACACTGAATACCTGAGACCTGGAAACAATGTTGAATTTGAACTGTAATAATCTTGCATCTCTCATTCCTCTGTATTCTCTTTAATAGGATAATGGAGATTACATGGTGCATATATTAATAACTTGTGCATCTGCTCTATTGTCGTCTGTATATGACAATGATAGATTATCAAGAACAACAAAGCAATTGTAAACTTTACTATATTATACATTTACAAGTAAAGCTATAGCTGTTATATTCATGTGTTTTTTTATACGCCCGTTTAGGGTATGTATTATGGTATACCTTTGTCGTCAACATGTCGGACAATTACTCAAAAACACTTTTACCGTTATAGAGTTATGCCCCTTTACAAATGGAAAAATTGCTGAATTTTTCGTTTCCGTTCTCTAACTTGAGTTCACCCCAAGGGTGACTGGGGAATAGAAGTATGGTCACCATTGGTCTTCCTCCGACCGCGGTAAAACCCTCGTCAAAGTGGGCGCCTGTTTGGCTGTGCAGGATGTACAAATTTGTAGCCACGTCCGTCAGAATGGGGACGTTAAACCGATGCCTCGTGTAAAGAGCGTGCCATGCTCTTTGCATTAAGAACCCTTGCAACAACTCTTTGAGGGTCCGTAAGTGACCTGTTGCAAGGCTAAATTTCTGTCCCTATCCAATATACCCTCATTTCCTGTGGCAGTCTAAATTTCTCCGACCTCAATTCCAGACGCCTCTAATACAGAACCTACCTACCTATTATATTTATTGTTAATTTGTTCTCGTCCTGAATATGCATGAAATATTTGCCACTGGATGTTAAGCAACCAACAATCAATCAATCAATCTAATTTATGTTTGCCTGAACTAAATGTAATGAAACGCATACACAATGTTAATTACCACAAAACTCGGATCAAGTACAAATTTGGGTAGCATCGCTTGTACAGTTCTTGAGTTATGTCCCTTTATAACGTTATATGCAAGCGAGGGCATCATCTGTGTCCCATGGACACATTCCCCATTTATTTTTGTTATAAATTTCTGATGTGGCATTGAGGAGTTATGAAACTTTATTCATTAATAAAACGATGGGTGTATCATGCGCTCATGGTGCAGCTCTTTATTTGAAATGCAGTAAATAAGGGCAATTGAAAATATTTTTAAAGTTCAATTCCCCTTTTTGTGTTGCCCGGACAAACGTGCGAAGTATGAGACTTGGGTGTCAATCATTGTCCATAAAAATTTTCCTATTTTCATCTACCCTGAAACCACTTATTCAGTTTTAACAAAACTTTGCAGGAATGATGTATGGAAGGTCCTTAAAAAGTCATTTTGTTCTGATCGAAGGAAAAGCATGGCCACAAGAGCAAGTCTTTGATTGATTCTGAGGCCAATTTCAAAATCTTTACTTCTGACACTACATGGCAAAATGTGATGAAACTAGGGAGATTAATCATTTAAAGACCCTCAATTGATGTTGATTTGGTGGCAATTACAGGGTATGGTCGTATTGGTAGAAATTTTTTTCAAATGAAAACATATTGAAAATTATCTTCTGTAACTACTTGGGCAATTTAACCAATCATGGTAGGAACTATGAATTGGAGGTCCTTTTAACCACTATTTATTATTCAAAGAAATCAAATCACCCAGAAAAACCAGAAAGTCCCAATAATCTTCAAATAAAAATGTTAATTTTATCTTTTTCAGATTGAAAGTTAGTTTACAAGTTTGTGCTGTAAAGGCACCAGGATTTGGTGATAACAGGAAGAACACTATGAAAGATATGGCTGTTGCCTCAGGTGGTGTGGTACGCATCTTACAAGCAACATCTTCCCAAGCCAAGTGTTATGGTCCAGCCTCTTCCTCTTCTCTTGGCAGATTAAGACATCCTTTGAACATGTTGAATTTGTGCCCTTGCTGTAAATTTTCTATGTCACAATGCTTATGTTATTTTGTCACATTATGAGCCAATTGTTAGATGATGTCGTTTATACCGATTGACCACGGGTCACCGGTGTAACTCATTCATAAAAAACAACTCTAGATTGGTTTATGATCATGGTGTAGTAGGCATTTTAAAAAAATTTAAAACGTGCCCTCTGTTACAGATGGTGGTGTTATGTCTTCAAACAATGAAACAAACATGAATATTTGGTCAAAAATGGTCAAAAACATTATGTTTTTGGTCTATTTTCATGCAAGATATTATGATATTTTGTAGGTGTTTGGAGATGAAGCTGACATGTACAAGATAGAAGATGTACAGATGCATGATTTTGGTAGATTTGATGAAGTATCAATCACGAAAGATGACACTCTGTTGATCAAGGTATACATGAAATGTGTTGATGTATGTCAGCTGTGTAACTGATTTCTGTTAAAGTGATATATAATATTGCAATAACCAATACTTTGCTTTCTATTATCAAAACTTTTGATTTAGACATCATACAGTCATAATGATGACTTAACCAGTATTTGCACTTTGATTTGACCAAATTAGATCATTCATTTCCTAAACTTTCCTTAGTACAGACTTTTAAAAAAAAAACCAAAAAAAAAACAGCTTTTTACACCCAAAAGCTCTAAATCTGCATAAATGACATATTTTAAAGGTCAAGCATAAATACAAATTTCAATTAAAGAACTTTAAGGTAAGTCTGTAAAACCCTTTTGCATTTAATTTTTTGCCCTAAAGTCATACTAAAAATATTTTCTGATCTTCAAAAGATGAAAAAAGATGTTCTGTAAATTCATATATTTGTGGTCTGGAAACAATTTTATAAAATCTAAAAATTTTACTGTTGCAATATAAAGTCTGTATTTATATATCAGGCTAAGAGAAAATTATGTGTATTTTCTGTCACCTGTGCTTCCTTAGTTTTAGCTATGTGAGGTTTTTGTTATTACTTAGCATCTGTTGTCCATTAACTTACAAGAATCTTCTTCACTGAAACTTCTTTGCCAAACTTGACCAAAATCATCTTGGGGTATCTAGTTTCCCATGATCCCACATCTTGCCCACATGGTCACCAAGGTTATAAAAAAAAAAAGAATAAATGGGGGGATGCAAATATTATCTATTTTCTTTTAAACCATTTAAGAGCAAATCTGACGGGGACAGAAATGTTTAGACTGTCAACATCTACCTACTGTTTATTTTAACCAAAACTGACGGACAACTTCTTTATGCTGCATGCATAGTGGGATGCAGCATATTTATCAATTTTCAAGTCTTTAGTTTGACTCTGCTGGGTATTGAACCCACAATCTCCTGCACTGTTCGCTAGCACTATACCACCTAGGAGGTTTTTGGTAGAGAGAGAAACTAGAGAAATTGTTAGTTGAACCCTTATGGGAGTTATTGACCTTGAGTTTGTGCATTTTTGTTGGTTTTTTTTTTTTCTGCAGAAAATATAGTCGATAGAGAGAAACTATCAACCATAATAATCTGAAATTTTTGGTGGACTCCTTACAGGAGTTAATGCCCTTGAATGTATATTTATTTTTCCTTTTTTAATGCCCCCACCACAGTGGAGGGGGCATTAAGTATTACCTTTGTCTGTCCATACATCCATATTTAGTTTCTGTTCTCTAAATTTAGTTTGCTTCAACCAAATGTTATCAAACTTATGCACAATGCTAATTACCACTGAACACAGATCTAAGTTCAAATTTGAGTGATGTCACTTTCACCCTTCTTAGGTTATGTCCATTTATAAATGGAAAAATGCAGAATTTGCCAATTCCGCACTTTCTTTAGTTTTCATCAACCAAATGTTATGAAACTTATAGCCAACGCTTATTACCACCAAACACCGATCAAGTTTGAAAATGGGTGGCATCATTTTCACCGTTTTAGAGTTATGTCCCTTTATAAATGGAAAAAATCTGTTGTTTCAGCAATCTAACTTTACTTTGCCTAAACTAAATTGTTATGAAACTTTTACACAATGCTCAATACCACCAAACACAGATCAAGTCAGAATTTGGGTGATGTCACTTTCACAAGTTATGTCCCTTTAAAATGGAAACATGCTAAATTTGTCGTATATTTACAAGTGGGGTGGCCCATGGACATATTTTTCTTTTATCTGCATATTTGTCCTAAATTTATGAAAATATTCTACTTTCATTGTATCATTTTTATGCAGGTGAAGGATACAAGCTGCTTAAAGCCTTTATGGTTTTTTTTTGTCAATTTTCTTTGAGCACCATCAAAGTCAAAATGTCTCCCCAATAGACCAACTCATATTTTTGTCCTGTCTTGTACTGTGGGATTCATCTCCACACATTGTTTACAAATATGTGACTTTTTGCAACAGATAGATTAACGTTTTACTGACAAATGTTTCCATTTGGTTGCTTAGCCCTGAACATAATAAAAATAAAAAGGAAGCCTTTCAATTTAAATTTGTAAGTTTCAAATTTGTCCTGTTTAATTTATTAATAGAAACCATTATAACTACACAATTTGTGCTTTTGAGTATATTTTATAGAAGTTGTTTACTTGATTATTAAATATTCTGTGTTTTACAGGGTAAAGGAGATCCACAAGATATAGAAAAAAGAATGAACCAGATCAAAGACGAAATTGAAATGTCCACTTCAGAGTATGAGAAGGAAAAGTTTAATGAAAGACTTGCCAAGTTGTCTAATGGAGTAGCAGTATTAAAGGTATATTTGCTAGTTTTGCAGGTCAAGATTTCTGTTGTTTAACATTATGTTGTGACAAAGATTCAAAGGTTATTTCCTGCGTCCCAAACTGCAAAAGCAGGTCTAGTAGCTGCTCTCGAGTCTGTCCATCATGAAAGGGAATGATTTTATATGGGTCTGCAGCTTCATAATGTTGAGTTGTAGAATATAAGCAATTTTTACATCAGTCATTTCAGTTGTGCAGCCATTTGCTGTTTTTCAATATTTCGTAATTTTACATCACTCATTGTGTAGGGAAAATTTTCATCAAGGTTTTCTTGGTCTCATTGAAAGTGAATGATTCGTTATGCTTCAGTATACATGTTACCTCAATCAATTGCATGCAGAGAGACAGGTCCAGACTCGGTATTGGTCGTGTTAAACCTATACAGATCTGCTTCTTCATTTCCCAGGAATCTCCAAAACCTGTTTTATGTAACACAATTGTTCACTAACCTTTCACCATTGTCAAATAATCTTCATGGTTAAATTGATCAGTGGGCATTGTTATAAAATGGACAGGAGTCTCATTTGTTTTTGTTTTTCCTTTTTACTAATAGCTATAATTATGCCCCAGCCGTAGTGGAGGGGCATTAAGTTTTACCCTTGTCCATCTGCATGTCCGTCCGTCCGTACGTACGTCCCAAAGTTGGTTTCCGTTCTCTAACTTTAGTTTGCCTCTACCAAATGTTATAAAACTTATACACAATGCTTATTACCACAAAACACAGATCAAGTTTAAATTTTGGTGGCGTCACTTTAACAGTTCCAGAGTTATGCCTGTTTACAAATGGAAAAATTGCTGAATTTTTCGTTTAAGTTCTCCAACTTAAGTTTACCTGAACCAAATGTTATTAAACTTGTACACAATGCTTATTACCACAAAATACAAATCAAGTGTGAATTTTGGTAGCGACACTTTTACTTTTCTAGAGTTATACCCTTTACAAATGGAAAAATTGCTGAATTTTTATTTCTGTTCTCTCGCTAAAGTTTGTCTGAACCAAATGTTATGAAACTTATACACAATACTTATTACCACAAAACTCAGATCAAGTAAAAATTTGGGTAGCGCCACTTTCACCGTTCTTCAGTTATGCCCTTTATAACTTTATATGATATGCAAGCAGGGCATTTATTTTTTTATGTAAATTTTATAATTGCAAAACATTCATTGTACAATATAAATCCAGAGGGCCCTGAAAGTTATTGTTTCAATGACCCTACGGGAATGTACTTAGTACTCATCAGTTACTCTCGACAAAAGAATGTTTTTTTTGTGATGGCATTTGATTGACAATGTTGGGTTTTTTGTCATGGTATTTGTCAGTTTCTCTCAGATGATGGGTGGTTTATGTGATAGTATTAGTCTTCGGTTTAAGTTTTGCAGCCACAGGCCCAAACAAACTTTTTTTGAAAAATTTTGTGTCGTTGCTATTGGTCTGTAGTAGTAATTCTTACTGGTCCAAAAGTAATTTTTCAAACCTAGGTTAGTGGGTTTGTGGCTTAGTGTGATTATGAAAAAATTAAAGAAGCAAGACCAAAAAAAAAAAGAAAAGAAAAACAAAATTCAAAATGAAAAGTTCAATTGTGAGATGTACAATATTTTTTTTTCATTCATGCATACTAATAGCAGGGCTCACGCTAGCAGGCGACTAGGGCGATAAAGTCGCTTTCTCCTCCGTCACTTCGCTTTGTGCGACTGTCAAAAGCGAAATCTAGTCGCCCTGCTGTTCACCATACTCGCTTTCAATCGCTTTCGTCATCGGACATTTTCAATTTTTACCAAGTCAATGAAACATCAATTTTTTATTGATAATTAAAGAAATTCAGACATAAACGATTTACTTTCTTAAGAAAAGAGTTTAAAGCATTGACTTTACAATGTGCTGCAGGTTATTTAATAAAAAGACAACTTTTTATCACTTCATGCACTTCCGCCGTTCCGGTACTTGTTACCGAACTGGTTCCTCGAGTGCGTACATCAATCTAACTTTCGGCAGCAAAATAAGTGTTTTACTTCATTTGAACGTGATAAAAGTTGCCTCCAGTAAATGTTTAATCCATTTATTGCGTTAAAAACATTATATTCCTTTCCAAATAGCTTGTCAAACATCGTATTATTTTGTAAATTTTCTTCGTCCGCCATTGATATACTAACTAAGGATCGGAAACGGACCAGCTATGACCGAAATCCGTATTTTTACAATAATAACTAATATAAGCAATTTTACATCAGTCATTTCAGTTGTGCAGCCATTTGCTGTTTTTCAATATTTCGTAATTTTACATCACTCATTGTGTAGGAAAATTTTCATCAAGGTTTTCTTGGTCTCATTGAAAGTGAATGATTCATTATGCTTCAGTATACATGTTACCTCAATCAATTGCATGCAGAGAGCTATACAGATCTGCTTCTTCATTTCCAGGAATCTTCAAAACCTGTTTTATGTAACACAATTGTTCACTAACCTTTCACCATTGTCAAATAATCTTCATGGTTAAATTGATCAGTGGGCATTGTTATAAAATGGACAGGAGTCTCATTTGTTTTTTTTTTCCTTTTTACTAATAGCTATAATTATGCCCCAGCCGTAGTGGAGGGGCATTAAGTTTACCTTGTCCATCTGCATGTCCTGTCTGTCCGTCACGTCACGTCCCAAAGTTGGTTTCGTTCTCTAACTTGAGTTTGCCTCTACCAAATGTTATAAAACTTATACACAATGCTTATTACCACAAAACACAGATCAAGTTTAAATTTTGGTGGCGTCACTTTAACAGTTCCAGAGTTATGCCTGTTTACAAATGGAAAAATTGCTGAATTTTTCGTTTAAGTTCTCCAACTTAAGTTTACCTGAACCAAATGTTATTAAACTTGTACACAATGCTTATTACCACAAAATACAAATCAAGTGTGAATTTTGGTAGCGACACTTTTACTTTTCTAGAGTTATACCCCTTTACAAATGGAAAAATTGCTGAATTTTTTATTTCTGTTCTCTCGCTAAAGTTTGTCTGAACCAAATGTTATGAAACTTATACACAATACTTATTACCACAAAACTCAGATCAAGTAAAAATTTGGGTAGCGTCACTTTCACCGTTCTTCAGTTATGCCCCTTTATAACTTTATATGATATGCAAGCAGGGGCATTTATTTTTTTTTTTATGTAAATTTTTATAATTGCAAAACATTCATTGTACAATATAAATCCAGAGGGCCCTGAAAGTTATTGTTTCAATGACCCTACGGGAATGTACTTAGTACTCATCAGTTACTCTCGACAAAAGAATGTTTTTTTTGTGATGGCATTTGATTGACAATGTTGGGTTTTTTGTCATGGTATTTGTCAGTTTCTCTCAGATGATGGGTGGTCTATGTGATAGTATTAGTCTTGGTTTAAGTTTTGCAGCCACAGGCCCAAACAAACTTTTTTGAAAAATTTTGTGTCGTTGCTATTGGTCTGTAGTAGTAATTCTTACTGGTCCAAAAGTAATTTTTCAAACCTAGGTTAGTGGGTTTGTGGCTTAGTGTGATTATGAAAAATTAAAAAGCAAGACCAAAAAAAAGAAAAGAAAAAAATTCAAAATGAAAAGTTCAATTGTGAGATGTACAATATTTTTTTCATTCATGCATACTAATAGCAGGGCTCACGCTAGCAGGCGACTAGGGCGATAAAGTCGCTTTCTCCTCCGTCACTTCGCTTAGCGACCGTCAAAAGCGAAATCTAGTCGCCCTGCTGTTCACCATACTCACTTTCAATCGCTTTCGTCATCGGACATTTTCAATTTTACCAAGTCAATGAAACATCAATTTTTATTGATAGTTAAAGAAATTCAGACATAAACGATTTACTTTCTTAAGAAAAGAGTTTAAAGCATTGACTTTACAATGTGCTGCAGGTTATTTAATAAAAGACAACTTTTATCACTTCATGCACTTCCGCCGTTCGGTACTTGTTACCGTACTGGTTCCTCAGTCGTACATCAATCTAACTTTCGGCAGCAAAATAAGTGTTTTACTTCATTTGAGCGTGATAAAAGTTGCCTCCAGTAAATGTTTAATCCATTTATTGCGTTAAAAACATTATATTCCTTTCCAAATAGCTTGTCAAACATCGTATTATTTTGTAAATTTTCTTCGTCCGCCATTGATATACTAACTAAGGATCGGAAACGGACCAGCTATGACCGAAATCCGTATTTTTACAATAATAACTACGGACGCATGAATGGAACAGCTGACAAAAGAATATTGATCCCAAAAGGGAAAATTACGCATTCCATACGCATTATCAGACTTTTGATTTGATCTACCTGATTAATGTTTATAATTCCATATAAATGGGTTGTTTCAAATTATTGATTAAAGTTGCTTAACTCTAGGACTATTATACTAATATCAATAAATTATGGCCCAGCTTAACTCTGCATATATCTTTTGATGATTAACATGATAAACAAGATAGTTTTTTTAATTGAATTGTAATTGATATATTATACATAAAAAAAAATTCTTTTTAGTGCTAAATATTTAGTTGGTAGTTTCTCACAAGAACATAAACTTAAGCAACTTTGAATTTGAACTGTTACTTTAATTGCATACTCAGACATGAATTGAAAAATGTAAAAAGAAAATTAGTTACATATGACCCCTATATACTATAGTAAAAACCAAACATTGTAGCGCAGCGCGCGAAGGAGCACTTCTGTTTCAAATCTCACCACTTCTCCCTATCAGTTTCAAAAAGAGAAGTCACTTCTCCCTATGATTCTGAAGTAGTGTGAGCCCTGTAATAGCTTATTTCTTTAAGAATGAAATCTCAAAATTTTCAGTTTTATCCAATATCTTTTTAAACCGAAGAAAATATTCTCCAGTATTGATACTATAATTTGATAACAAATAAAAGAAAGGTATTATATAGCAATATCTTACAGGAAAATTGTTTTTGATTTAGATTGGAGGAACCAGTGAAGTAGAGGTTAATGAAAAGAAAGATCGTGTAAATGATGCTTTAAATGCTACTAAAGCTGCAGTAGAGGAAGGTATAGTACCTGGTGGTGGTGTGGCACTGCTACGATGTGTCAAGGCATTAGAGGATCTCAAAGTAGAGAATGAAGATCAGAAAATAGGTAAGCAAAATCACTTCTGATGTTTTAGATCCAATATGTCTAGTGGAATAATTACTTTGTTCAGATTTGTCAATAAAATACTAATTGGATTATTTATTTACTAAAGCCCCATCAGCTATACACTAATCAGCAAACAAGTCATTTATTCAAATCTTTTACAAAATATATGAAAATAAAAATTATAGAAAAAATGACATGACAGATTTTTTAGAAGATTTATATCACTAGAGACAGCAATGATTATATAATTTTGTGCCTGAATAACACTGAAGGATCACAATGCAATGCTTTGAATGAGCTGTCTTATTTACAACAATAATAAGTGTATGGGATCTGATGTTTGTGGGTTTTTTTTTGTGTTCAGTGCAATAGTGTTTGTTCAGGGATTGACCAAAAAACAACCAGAAGTTCAAAACAAATAAGCTTAAATTGCTAATTATACATAATGTTAAATACTAAATATTAATGCTACTCATATCTTTGATCAGGTGTTGAGATTATAACAAAATCTCTAAGACTTCCAGCTTTAACAATTGTCAAGAACACTGGTGTAGAACCTCATGCCATCTTAGAGAAATTGGCAACAAATGAAGGGGATTTTGGTTATGATGCTCTCAATGCCCAGTTTGGAAATATGATGGCTTTAGGAATCATAGATCCTACAAAGGTACATTAATACAACCTAAGCTTGATAGTAAATTTGTCATTAATGATAACAGTAAAACAGTGCAGCTTTGTTAGTATCTAGTATAACAATGTTATTCTGTATTTATTATACATAATGATTATGTGTGCCTGAATAATGGAGATGTACATGTACAAAAGCACATTTTATGGCATTTACTGTCACATTATAAAAGGTATCCAATGGAGAAATGTTTCACTTATCACTTATTTAGATAGATCCATTGTTGCATGATGGTTTTAACCTACCATTCTTTTATTATGTGATATACTGAGAAATTGTAAGTTTTTGAACAAACTGGCTACATTCATTAGGAATAATGTATTGCATGTGCTTGACATAGCAATCTAGAATGGTTCAATGTCTGTTTGATTTTGGGTATGTTAAGTTATTAAGACTTACCACCTGCAAACCATGTTCTACCAAACTATATTACTTTAATTGCATACTCAGACATGAATTGAAAATGTAAAAGAAAATTAGTTACATATGACCCTATATACTATAGTAAAACCAAACATTGTGGCAGCGCCTTGTGAAGGAGCACTTCTGTTTCAAATCTCACCACTTCTCCCTATCAGTTTCAAAGAGAAGTCACTTCTCCCTATGATTCTGAAGTAGTGTGAGCCCTGTAATAGCTTATTTCTTTAAGAATGAAATCTCAAAATTTTCAGTTTTATCCAATATCTTTTAAACCAAGAAAATATTCTCCAGTATTGATACTATAATTTGATAACAAATAAAAGAAAGGTATTATATAGCAATATCTTACAGGAAAATTGTTTTGATTTAGATTGGAGGAACCAGTGAAGTAGAGGTTAATGAAAAGAAAGATCGTGTAAATGATGCTTTAAATGCTACTAAAGCTGCAGTAGAGGAAGGTATAGTACCTGGTGGTGGTGTGGCACTGCTACGATGTGTCAAGGCATTAGAGGATCTCAAAGTAGAGAATGAAGATCAGAAAATAGGTAAGCAATTTGATAAAATCACTTCTGATGTTTTAGATCCAATATGTCTAGTGGAATAATTACTTTGTTCAGATTTGTCAATAAAATACTAATTGGATTATTTATTTCCTAAGCCCCATCAGCTATACACTAATCAGCAAACAAGTCATTTATTCAAATCTTTTACAAAATATATGAAAATAAAAATTATAGAAAAAAATGACATGACAGATTTTTTTTAGAAGATTTATATCACTAGAGACAGCAATGATTATATAATTTTTGTGCCTGAATGACACTGAAGGATCACAATGCAATGCTTTGAATGAGCTGTCTTATTTACAACAATAATAAGTGTATGGGATCTGATGTTTGTGGGTTTTTTTTGTGTTCAGTGCAATAGTGTTTGTTCAGGGATTGACCAAAAAACAACCAGAAGTTCAAAACAAATAAGCTTAAATTGCTAATTATACATAATGTTAAATACTAAATATTAATGCTACTCATATCTTTGATCAGGTGTTGAGATTATAACAAAATCTCTAAGACTTCCAGCTTTAACAATTGTCAAGAACACTGGTGTAGAACCTCATGCCATCTTAGAGAAATTGGCAACAAATGAAGGGGATTTTGGTTATGATGCTCTCAATGCCCACTTTGGAAATATGATGGCTTTAGGAATCATAGATCCTACAAAGGTACATTAATACAACCTAAGCTTGATAGTAAATTTGTCATTAATGATAACAGTAAAACAGTGCAGCTTTGTTAGTATCTAGTATAACAATGTTATTCTGTATTTATTATACATAATGATTATGTGTGCCTGAATAATGGAGATGTACATGTACAAGCACATTTTATGGCATTTACTGTCACATTATAAAAGGTATCCAATGGAGAAATGTTTCACTTATCACTTATTTAGATAGATCCATTGTTGCATGATGGTTTTTAACCTACCATTCTTTTATTATGTGATATACTGAGAAATTGTAAGTTTTTTGAACAAACTGGCTACATTCATTAGGAATAATGTATTGCATGTGCTTGACATAGCAATTTAGAATGGTTCAATGTCTGTTTGATTTTGGGTATGTTAAGTTATTAAGACTTACCACCTGCAAACCATGTTCTACCAAACTATATTGATGCTATGAAATATTATTGATGAAACTATCTAGACTAAGATTTGTGTTTTCAGTCTTGATGATACTTCACATTTTTTAAGGAGTAGCATAAAATCTAGTTTTTAGGGGGTAAAAGATCTATGGGATCCTCTTTATAATTAATAAGTTTTGATGTAAATTTAGATTTTAAATGTTTAAATGTGCACCTCATATCACATTGACTGATAGGGTTTAGAAATAACAGTATGTTTAGGATGTGAACTCCAAATTCAAATCCATAACTCCTTAATAGATAGGCAGGGCTTCAGCCTGTAAACATAGACTCATAATATATAGAAGCTGAAGCCCCGCCTATCTATTGATTGCAGATGTCAATCTTAATTATAATGCTTGAGCAAACATTCAAACAAACAAAGCAAGCAAGCCATTCAAACCTTTAAACTACAAGCATTAGGAAAATATTTCTAAAGCTGATTGACAGAAATCTTTACATTTTTTCTAAGTGAAGTTATGCATCATATTTATATACGAAAAATTTTGCGGTCGTATATTGGTATGACGTTGGCGTCGTCGTCGTCCAAAGACACATTGGTTTTCGCACTCTAACTTTAGTTTAACTCATTCTTTTCTCATTCAAAATTCATATTTTCTCGTGGGTTTGAACCCACCCCACTGAAAATGGTAATTTTCAGTATTTTCCGATTTTAAACGGCCTTCAGAGGTTAATATTGACTAGACGATGTTTCTTTGTCATTCAAGTATTACCCTATAGTTACAGCAGTCCATTCATGCTAACTGGGAGTATATGGGACTTAAGTGTCTTGCTGGGGAATTATTATTGTCAAGTCAGGTCTGCCTAAATGTCCGTTTTTACGGATTTTTGACAAAACGGTGACCTAGATTTTACAGACTAGATTCCTATCGGCTATATTATACCTCGTTGTGTTCCTGTACCACCTAAGCATGCATTTATGATAATAGTTTATACCTACAGTCACTACCAGTTACGTAGTGGCCATCAAAAGATGCCTACCCCTACCTGATTTTGGCTACTTTTCAGGTTTTTCCGATTTTGAACTCTTAAACGGCTTTCAAAGTGCCATATTTTCATAATCAGACATCTGAGAAGAGTTTATGGACCATGAACTGCTTGGTTGAAGTCCCTGCTATCATGACAGTTCAGCTTGGGCAGTTCAAAAAGGTATGGAGGGTCATACGGGCCATCAAAGAATGGTTGTCGCCATCACGCCTACAGGCGGATTGGGGCTAAAGGGTTAAGTGAATGGATCTCTATGAAATTTTACCATAAGGTTCAATATCACAAAGGAAGGTTGGGATTGATTTTGGGGGTTATGGTACCAACAGTTAAGGAATTAGGGGCCAAAAGTAAGCATTTTTGTAACTTCCAGACATAACTTGTGTGTTCCATATCACAAAGGGAATGCTGGGATTGATTTTTGGGGGTAATTGCCTCAAAATTTTGCCAAAAAAGGGGCAAAAAACAAGCATTTTTCTAGTTTCATGACAATAACTTGTGTGTAAGTGTATGGATCTTTCTGATATTGTACTACAAGGTTCCATATCACAAAGGGAAAGCTGGAATTGAGTTTGAGGGTAATTGCCTGAAACTTTTAGGAATTAGGGGCCAAAAAGGGGCAAAAAATAAGCATTTTTCTAGTTTCCAGACAATAACTTGTGTTCAAGTGTATGGATCTCTCTGAAATTGTACTGCAAGGTACCATACCTCAAAGGGAAGGCTGGGATTGAGTTTGGGGGTGATGAATCATAAGGGGGTTCAAAAATTTGTGGTTTTTTTTTTTTTTTTTTTTTTTTTTCCTTTAAAATTTTCCATTTTAAGTTGGTTATTTCTGATTTATATTTAAAAGCAAATAATAAGGATATGGCATGAGATACACACCAAACAGGATGTGTAAATTATTATATAATAAGTATTGTGCAATAGCAAGAAATTTTCAATTGCACAGTATTGCGTAATAGCAAGAAATCTTCAATTGCACAGTATTGCACAATAGCAAGAAATATCCAATAGCACAATATTGCGCAATAGCAAGAAATTGTCAATTGTACAGTATTGCGCAATAGCAAGAAATATTCAATTGCACAGTATTGCGCAATTGCAAGAATATTCAATTGCACAGTATTGTGCAAAAGAAGATACTTTGTATAAATTGCTTATTTCTTGACCAATTTCAATGGGGTTTTATTCTTGAACTCTTGCAGTTCTTTAATATGCTGAATCTAACCTTGTATTAAGTTTTTGGATTTTGGGCCCGTTTTAAATTGGTCCACATTGAGGTCCAAAGGGTTCATAATTAAACTTTGTTTGATTTCATCAAAATTGAATTATTGGGGTTCTTTGATATGCCGAATCTAACTGTATTTAGATTCTTAATTTTTGGTCCCGTTTTCAAATTGACATTAAGGTCCAAAGGGTCATAAATTAAACTTAGTTTGATTTTAACAAAAATTGAATTCTTAGGGTTCTTTGATATGCTCAATCTAAACATGTATTTAGATTTTTTATTATGGGCCCAGTTTTCAAGTTGGTCCAAATCGGGGTCCAAAATCAAACTTTGTTTGATTTCAACAAAAATTGAATATATGGGGTTCTTTGATATGCTGAATCTAACCATGTATTTAGATTTTTGAATTTTGGGCCCCGTTATCAACTTTGTCCACAATGAGGTCAAAAGGGTCCAGAATTAAACTTTGTTTGATTTCATCAAAATTTGAATTATTTGGGTTCTTTGATATGCCGAATCTAACCGTGTATTTAGAGTCTTAATTTTTGGTCCCGTTTTCCCAAATTGGTCTACATTAAGGTCCAAAGGGTCCAAAATTAAACTTAGTTTGATTTTAACAAAAATTGAATTCTTAGGGTTATTCGGTATGCTGAATCTAAACATGTATTTAGATTTTGATTATGGGCCCAGTTTTCAAGTTGGTCCAAATCGGGTGCAAAATTAAACTTTGTTTGATTTCAACAAAATTGAATATATGGGGTTCTTTGATATGCTGAATCTAACCATGTATTTAGATTTTTGATTTTGGGCCCGTTATCAACTTTGTCCACATTGAGGTCAAAAGGGTCCAAAATTAAACTTTGTTTGATTTTAACAAAATTGAATTCTTAGGGTTCTTTGATATGCTGAATCTAAACATGTATTTAGATTTTGATTATGAGCCCAGTTTTCAAGTTGGTCCAAATCGGGTCCAAAATTAAACATTGTTTGATTTCATCAAAATTGAACTCTTGGGGTTCTTTGATATGCTGAATCTAACCATGTATTTAGATTTTGGATATTGGACCATAATAGGTGAATGTCCAGTTTAAAATTTTTAAGTTCTTAGACCACATTCATTCTGTGTCAGAAACCTATGCTGTGTCAAATATTTAATCACAATCCAAATTCAGAGCTGTATCAAGCTTGAATGGTGTTTCCATACTTGCCCCAACTGCTCAGGGTTCGACCTCTGCGGTCGTATCGAGCTGCACCCTGCGGAGCATTTTATTTTGTATTGTCATCTTGACTCCTGGTGTTTGTTGCCGAAGTTTAGCTGATCGTGACATTGATAAACAATCAACACAAAGCATGTGGAAGGCATGAAAAATTAATGCATTATTAGAGCCATGATATTAATTTTTTATGTTTTCCATGCATTATTTGTTTATTAAACTTTTCCTTAACAGTTGTTATACAATTTTGTGTATTTATTTGTTCTTAAAAATTAGTTATTTCTTTTTGACCTTCAAGTCCACGTTTGTTAACATTCTTTCATCAAGTTTTTTCCCTTGCACTTGCGCTGTGCGGTAAGTGAAGTTAAAATGAGAGGTCTCGTAGTAAAGATCACTGCACAAGGGAAAATATTGGCAAATTAGTGTACTGGAAGACAATAATTCAATAGTGGTACATTTATGAGGATTTTGATAAGATAAAGGATGTTCTTTTACTGGAAAGTTCACGTAAACTTGTTTTATAGTAAAATTTAGCCAATCAAGTATAATACATATTCAATTTTTTTTTTGTCCCTTGCGTAATGCTTTGCTGGGGACATAGAAATAACGGGCATCCAGTCTTGTTAAGGCTCTCATGTGTACAATTCTTGCCAGATTTTATGAAATTTATATTATAGGTTTATATCATCAATGTAGTTGAAGAGTTCAAAAATCAGTGCCGATTAATTATTTTTAAAAGAGTTATGCCCTTTGAAAATATTGATTATATAGAAAATTGCAATGTTATCACTCTCATGTGTTCAATTCTTGCCAGAATTTTATGAAACTTGTATCATAGGTTTATATCAGCAATGTTCTTGACACTTTCAAAAATAATTTCTGATCAAATATTTTTAACGAGTTATGCCCCTTGGAAATATAAATTATTATTGAAATCACATTGCATTTATTCTGAAGCCTTCATTTCTCTTAAAATATTAATAAAAAGTTTTAAAGAACAAAAAAAAAAAGTTTTTTTTTAGTTATTGCCCTCGTACCTTTGATAGATAAAATATGTGCAAGGTGGGGATTTTGGAACTCTGTTCTTTTATTTAAATTTGAAGTTTCATATGACTTAGAAATATCTATCCATTAAAATTGGTGTGTTACCTGCCACAAATATTCACTCAATAGCACAATTCACTGAATGAAATATTATTTGTAGATAATACATAATAGATTCATTATAAATGTGAAAAACGTGTACTGTAAATTTAGAAATTATTGTGTGCATTTATTATTGCGATTTTTAAAGAATGGACACAAATGCGAGATTTATTATTGCGATTTCAGGATAATGTGCAAGCACTTATATGTATCAGATCTCAGAATGCGAGTTCTTATTTTTGCGATTATCACACAGTCGCATTATTCGCATTAATAAAAACCTCGCAAAAATTTCTGAATTTACAGTATACAGGCCTTAGTTTAGTATATATGGATGCATTGGTTCAATAATTTTGATAACATTATAATTACAAGAAACTCGTTTCCTGTGAATTTAATAGATTAAAAGTTAACTGTGTTTTTCAGGTTGTGCGAACAGCACTAGTTGATGCTTCAGGCGTAGCATCCCTTTTGACAACAGCAGAGTGTGTAGTGACAGAAATTCCAAAGGAAGATCCACCAATGCCAGGTGGTGGAATGGGAGGCATGGGTGGTATGGGAGGAATGGGTGGCATGGGAGGAATGGGAGGATTTTAATGTCTGCTAGCATTTAGATCCTATTATAGACATTATTATTTATTGCCACTGAAAGTGTGTGCTAATTGACTGTATCGACCAAATCCAAATCTGTGTCAATAGCCAGAGGCAAAAGGACCAATGAGGCTAATATAACAACAAAAAAACGCGAGTGTTGAGCACAGTTGTTAAGTCAGACTTGGGGACAATTATTCATCTGCAGTCAATCTTAGTTAAATCAGAATTTTAATATATTACATAAATCATACAGATAAGATAAAAACAAATTCATCTGATGACTGAAGAAGAATAAATGAGTACCTATGGATATAGTCTCAGATGAATTCTACTGACGTTTTAGTATAACTAGGGACTCAATGGTTTTATAAAATGAACAAAATCACTCGAGTTGATAGTTTATATGCAGAATGTCTAGAATTTATCTGAAGCTCAATTTTTTACTTGTATGAATGAGATTTCATTTATGTATTGATGCCATTCTTTCTGTAATATTTTTTGTGCATTTATAAACTTTTTTATATGTGTGTCTAGTCTGATTCTAAAATGCGAAGACTTCATCATTATTTGTCCCGTATAAACAGACTATTTCATCCTAGAAAGTTGGTCAGTGATATGATTCTGATATTCTGATATAAATTAAACCTTAGGTTTTTACCAATCATGATAAATATATTTTCTTGTATACAACAATGTAAAGTAATAGTATATTGGGTATATACAATATTAACTCTACATATTCTACTGACTGCCTTACAATTAATTTTTATCTTGCTAGGGTAAAATGTATTAATTGTCAGTCATTCCATTGTTTATGCTGCTACCAAACAGTCTTCAGAATTGACTAGTATATTTTAAATGAGTTGTGACATTTATAGATGATAGTTTGTGATAATTATGTTTGTTAATGAATATTAGATTGTGTGAATGTGATATTATTGAGTGTTTGTACAAAGATTTAATAAAAGTTTTATAAGGAAGTAATTTTTTAAAATAAATGTATCTGGGACCAAAGCTTCATTTTGAGCTCAGATGGCTGACATCAGTTGGTTCAAACTGTGATTATATTTTATGGTTATTTTCTTTTCATGCCCCACCTAGGGGCATCATGTTTTTCGGTCTGTGTGTCTGTTCTTTCGTCTGTCCGTTCGTCCGTCTGCCCCGCTTCAGGTTAAAGTTTTTGGTCAAGATAGTTTTTGATGAAGTTGAAGTCCAAAAATTTGAAAATTAGTACACATGTTCCCTATGATATGATCTTTCTAATTTTAATGCCAAATTAGAGTTTTGACCCCAATTTAGTGGTCCACTGAACATAGAAAATGATAGTGTGAGTTGGGCATCCATGTACTATGGATACATTCTTGTTTCAAGTGGAGACTATGTCCTTAAAACCCAGAAGCAATGCATGTTGAAGCTTGGTGCTAGATAATTAGTTTTTACTAGTCTTGCCATTGCAATAGTGCAATACATAGGGATTACAATCTGGTGGCAACGAAGTAAACTATTTGGATAAAGCTATAATTTCAGAATTTAGAATACCTGAATGTTTAATACCTTGTATGCAGATACCTTGTGTTGTGCAGTTTGTGTCCGTCATATGTTCATTGTCCTTGACCTCATTCTCATGGTTCAGTGCATGCTCGAAAAAAGTTTTTTAAGTCTCCCAAACAAAGTTCCAGGAAGACTTATTGTTTTTGCTCAGTTCTTATTATGTCACCTGATCGACAATGTCGGGTGACATATTGCTTTTCCTCTGTTTCTTTTCCCTATTATTATTATTTTTCTTGCACCTAATTTTGTCCAGCAGTTTTCTTGAAGGTTTTGGAACTAATCTTCAAGATTGTTGAGCATAATGAGGACCACCATAAGTAGAGTAGCAGTGAAACTTTGGAACTTTTAAATGGCCACTGTTTCCATGGAAACAACAAAAATGTGAAAAAATTTTTTTTTGTTTTTGATGAATAATTTGAGAATGCCTGAACTAAAAATCATTATTTTATAATACAACATAGGTGTCCACTATATACAGGTTTTGGATGATTTTGAGAATCATCGAAACTACTGTATTGCCATGGAAACTGGGGAAAGGTTTTCCATTATAACCCTATGGGAAAAACATTAAAGTAGCATTTCCTCTCTGAAAATGGTAGGTCAAATCCATTGAAACTTTGATTGTATGTTCCCTCCCATGTACCAATGTGGCATCTGTCATTACAATTTTGGGAATGGTCTCTGTTACCATGGAAACCAGCTAAAAAAAAAACTTAAACTTTATATATTAATGCTAACTGGCATGTACAGATAAGACTCTTGTCTTTGGAATTTCCAAAATGGTCGCCGTTGCCATGGAAACAGCAAAAAAAAGGGAAGGGTTACATCAGCTATTGCTTGCAATGTCAGATTTAGTTATTATTATTTTTCTTCTTCACACTTCACACTTCCCTCTTCCCTCATCCGCCACTTTTTTAAATGAACTTATCCACACCCGTTCTCCAAAACCGCAAGTCAGATTTACTTAAGGTTTCATAATATGTTAGACCAACATGTTTAGTGGTGCAATCATGGTTTCGCTTGTGCATTAGGGTCTAAAAAGGTGTACTTAGAGGGGCCAAAAGAAGGGAGGGGTTTACTATGGGATTTAAATTTTTTATACGACTGCAAAAAATTTTGCGGTCATATATTGGTATCATGTTGTCGTCCAAAGACACTTGGTTTTCCGGACAATAACTTTAGTTTAAGTAAATAGAAATCTATGAATTTAAACACAAGGTTTATAACCACAAAAAGAAGGCTGGGATTGATTTTGGTGGTTATAGTCCTAACATTTTAGGAATTAGGGGCCAAAATAGTCCCAAATAAGCATTTTTTATATGACTGCAAAAAATTTTTGTGCTCGTATATTGGTATGATGTTGGCGTCGTTGTCGTCCAAAGACACATTGGTTTTCGTACAATATCTTTAGTTTATTTGAATGGATCTCTATGAAATTTTACCATAAGGTTCAATACCATAAAAGGAAGGTTGGGATTGATTTTGGGGGTTATGGTACCAACAGTTTAGGAATTGGGGGCCAAAAAAGGGCCCAAATACGCATTTTTATATGACTGCAAAAAATTTTTGCGGTAATATATTGGTATGACGTTGTCGGCGTCCGAAAACACATTAGTTTTCGCACAATAACTTTAGTTTAAGTGAATGGATCTCTGTGAAATTTTACCACAAGGTTCAATACCTCAAAAGGAAGGTTGGGATTGATTTTGGGGGTTATGGTACAAACAGTTAAGGAATTAGGGGCCAAAAATAAGCATTTTAGTAACTTCCAGACAATAACTTGTGTGTTAGTATATGGATCTCTCTGACATTGTACCACAAGGTTCCATATCACAAAGGGAATGCTGGGATTGATTTTGGGGGTAACTGCCTCAAAATTTTAGGAATTAGGGGGCAAAAAACAAGCATTTCTCTAGTTTCATGACAATAACTTGTGTGTAAGTGTATGGATCTTTCTGATATTGTACTACAAGGTTCCATATCACAAAGGGGAAGCTGGAATTGAGTTTGAGGGTAATTGCCCAAAAAGTTTAGGAATAAGGGGCCAAAAATGAGCATTTTTCTTTGTTTCCAGACAATAACTTGTGTTCAAGTGTACGGATCTCTCTGAAATTGTACTGCAAGGTACTATACCACAAAAGGAAGGCTGGGATTGATTTTGGGGGTAATTGCCTCTAAATTTTAGGAATTAGGGGCCAAAAAGGGGGCAAAAACAAGCATATTTCTAGTTTCAGGACAATAACTTGTGTGTAAGTGTATGGATTCTTTATGAAATTATACTACAAGGTTCCATATCACAAAGGGAAAGCTGGGTTTGAGTTTGGGGGTAATTGCCCTAAACGTTAAGGAATCTGGGGCCAAAAAACAAGCATTTTTCTAGTTTCCAGACAATAACTTGTGTCCAAGTGTATGGATCTCTCAAAAATTGTACTGCAAGGTACCATACCACAAAGGGAAGGCTGGGATTGAGTTTGGGGGTAGAGGGTATTTTTTTTCCCTTTTTTTCCTTTTTTTTTTTTTCTTTAAAATTTTCCATTTTAAGTTGGTTATTTCTGATTTATATATAAAAGCAAATAATAATGATATGGTTTGATTTCATCAAAAATTGAAATATTGGGGTTCTTTGATATGCTGAATCTAACCGTGTAGTTAGATTCTTAATTTTTTGTCCCGTTTTCAAATTGGTCTACATTAAGGTCCAAAGGGTCCAAAATTAAACTTAGTTTGATTTTTCTATTTTAATACTTTTATGATGTATTTAAAGGGGTTTTTATGGTTGCAAAGTCCTAGCTGTCAATTTTAATTTTAGAAGTTACTTTTAAATGCTGACGAAGGAATTTTATTTTTAGATATTACTATTAAAAGTTGCTAATAAAGGTTTTTTAATTTTAGCCATGACTATGATGTCATTTTCTATTTTAATACTTTTATGATGTATTTAAATGGGCTTTTATGGTTAAAAAAAAGCGTTTTTCTAGTTTCCAAACAGTAACTTGTGATTAAGTGTATGGATCTCTCTAAAGTTGTACTACAAAGGAAAGACTGCAATTGAGTTTGATGGTTACTGCTAAAAGGGGAATTCAAAAAGTTTGGGGGGAAGGGGGGGGTTTCCAATTTTTTTTTAAAAGGGTTCATATTTTTTTTTCAAATTAAATTTACAAAATTTCAAATTTTTGAAAAGTTTCAAGAAGAAATCTTCAATTGCACAGTATTGCGCATTAAATTTGTAAGATCTTTGACCACATTTATTTTGTGTCAGAAACCTATATTATGTCAAAAATTTGATCACAATCCAAATTCAGATATGATCAAGCTTGAATATTGTGTCCAAATGTCCAAATTTGCCCCAACTGTTCAGGGTTCGACCACTGCGGTCGTATCAGGCTGCACTCAGCGAAGCATTTTATTCTAGTTTCCAGACTATAACTCGTGGAACGGTGTATGAATCTCTCTGAAATTATACCACAAGTTTCCATACCACAAAGGGATGGTTAGGATTGACTTTGAGGGGTATGGCTCAAACCGTTTAGGAATAAGGGGCAAAAAAGGGTGAAAAACAAGGGTTTCCTGGTTAATGGACAATTTAAAAGCAGTGTAAGGGAGGTAATCCAAATACATTTAGAGTATTAAAAAAAAGGATTACCTCCCTTACATTGCTTTTAAATTATGTAAGTGATTAGCTGTCAATTAATTTTTAGAAGTTACTGTTAAAGGAATATTAATTTTAGCCGTGATTATGGATGTCATTTTCTATTTTAAGACTTTTATGATGTATTTAAATTGGTAATTATGGTTGCAAACTCCCTTGGAAGTTTGAATTGAGATTATGACCATATCTTGAGGGAAAGAATTTTTTTTCAGAAAAAGGGGTGGGGGCAATTTTTCTCATTTCAGATTTCAGAAATTAAAAAGAAGATTTCTTCAAATATAGTTTTTTTTTTGGCAAAATAAAAAGGGAGGGGGGAGGTGTCAATATGCAACAGCATGGTGTATTGCACAAAAGCAAAAAATTGAATATAAATTCAAATCATATACCAATTCTAAGTTCTTTGACTACAGTTATTCTGTGTCAGAAACCTATTATGTGTCAAATATTTAATTACAATCCAAATTCAGACCTGTATCAAGTGCGAATATTGTGTCCATTTTTGCCCCAACTATTCAGGGTTGGACCTCTGCGGTTGTATCCAGCTGCGCTCAGCGAAGCATTTTATTTTAGTTTCCAGACAATAAATTGTGTTTAAGTGTATTGATCTCTCTGAAATTATACCACAAGTATCCATACCACAAAGGGATGGTTCGGATTGACTTGGGGGGTTATAGCTCAAACCGTTTAGGAATTAGGGGCAAAAAAGTGGGAAAAACAAGGGTTTCATGGTTAAGAAACAATTAAGACAATTTTAAAGCAGTGTAAGGGAGGTAATCCAAACATAATATGTTTTGATTACCTCCCTTACATTGAAGAAATGTTGTATGGTCTTGAGGTGATTAGCTGTCAATTTACTTTAAGAAGTTTGATGATTAAGGAATATTGATTTTAGCCATGGTTATGTGTGTCATTTTCTATTTTAAGACTTTTATGATCTATTTAAATGGGTAATTATGGTTGCAAACTCCAATGGAAATTTGAATTGAGATTATGACCATATCTTAATGGAAAGAATTTTTTGTTTGGAAAAAGGGTTGGGGAGGTGAAAAAAAATGGGGGGGTTGGGGTTAAAAAAGAAATTGTGGGAGGGGACAAGTAGATTTCTGTTCAAAGGAAGTAACTCATTTTTTAAAAGATTTAAAAGACAAAATGACATTTTGGATTTTTTTTCTTTTCTTTGGTAAATTGTTTGAAGAATTTAGTGGTAGGTTTGTTTGTCATTCTTGAAGATATTGATTTGATAATTAGTATATAGTTTTATCATGACAAGTTACAGATCAAGTTGGAATTTTGTTCCAGTCTGATAATTTTGTACAGAGTTATGGTCTTTGGACATAGAAAATTCACTTAAATAATCAGTTTTCAACAGTATTTTTTGTCATGCTTGAAGATTTTGACTTGATATTTTTATGTAGTTTACACTGACAAGTTATAGATCAAGTTAGAATTTCGTTCCATTACAATGAATTTGTAACCGGTAGGGGACTATGTATTGCCATGCAATACTCACAGAATGCTTGTTTTCAATAAAAAGGAGGGGGATAAACATATTTTTTAAATATTTTTTTGCAGAAAAAGGGTGGGGGGTGAAAAAAATGGGGGATAACAAAGAAATTGGGAGGGGACATTTTTTCTCATTTCAGATTTTTTTTTGGGGGGTCAATATGCAACAGCATAGTGTATTGCACAAAATAAAAAAAAAGGGGGGTATTTTTAAAAATTTTTGGGAGGGGGCAATTTGTAACAGCATAGTGTATTGCACAAAAGCAAAAAAATGAGTATAAATATATATCCTATAACCAAATTTAAGTTCTCAATGGTTTTGTTATAAAGAAATGTTGTATTCTCTTGAGGTAATTAGCTGTCAATTTATTTTTAGAAGTTATATTAAATGCTGATGAAGGAATTTATTTTTAGTCCCCTACCGATGAAGTCGAAGGGGACATTAGGTTTGCACACCGTACGTCTGTCTGTATGTCTGACTGTCTGTCCATCTGTCAGTCCGGCAAATCAGCTATCCACTCTTTTTTCCTTTGTTCTTAAAGATATTGATTTAATATTTGTTATATGGTTTTATCATGACAAGTTAAAGATCAAGTTCGAATTTTGTTCCATTCTGATGATTTAGTCCAGAGTTATGGTCCATAAAAAAAATCCATATCTAATTTTAGAGTAATATGTTAAACCATATTTCTATACAAAATGAGATAACTCATTTTTTTAAAGAAATTCTTTAGTATTGTTTGTGCCAGTTTGTTTGTTTGATATTTTGTATGAACTAATTTTCTGAATGCTATATATATAAAAAAAAATATTATTAAGTGAAATCCTTTAATTAGATAATAATCTATTTTTATTAAGGTATATATTTCATTACATAAGGGACGACATCAAAAGTTCAATGTAGGATAAAAAACTTAATTCACATAGTTTTTTCACTGTCCCCCCCACCCCCTGCTTAACTTAATTTGAGAAAAATTGATTGACCAATATGGATATATGTAAAATCAATTTTGGATAAACAAAACTTGCAGCAATTTTAACCCCCCCAACCCCAAACTATTTGATTTAAGTTTTTTATCCTACATTGATCTTTTGATGTTGTCCCTAACATTGTGTAGATAAATGTTGTTGACACTATATAGATAAGTTACAAATCTATATAAGTTTGTGACAAATGAAAGAAAAAATATTTGGAACTATTAATTATATTTGATTATAATTTGAAAATAGATATACATTGTATTACATCATATCTAATTTTAGAGAACTATTAATCATATCCAATGTTAAGAGTGTTTTCCACACTTTTTTTCATCATGCTTGAAGATATTGATTGATAATTGGTATATAGTTTTATCATGACAAGTTCCAGATCAAGTTCAAATTTTTGTTTTGGTCTGATAATTTTCTGCATGTTATGGTCCTTGGACTTGAAAAATTCACTCATATAATCAGTTATTCACACTGTTTTTAGTCATGCTTAAATATAATGACTTGATATTTACTTTTTGTTTAGACCATGACAAGTTATAGAACAAGTTAGCATTTTGTTCCAGTGTAATGTAACTTTATCCCGGTAGGGGACTATGTATTGCCATGCAATACTCTCAGAATGCTAGTTAGATATTACTATTAAATTTTGCTAATCAAGCTTTTCTATTTTTAGCCATGACTATGATGTCATTTTCTATTTAATACTTTTATGATGTATTTAAATGGGTTTGGTTTGATGAAGGAATTTATTTTTAGATATTACTATTAAATTTTGCTAATCAAGGTTTTCTAATTTTAGCCATGACTACAATGTATGATGTCATTTTCTTTTAAATACTTTTATGATGTATTTAAATGGGTAAATTCACACATATCTTTATTCCTAATCAAATGGGCCCATAAAGAGCATATAATCAACACAAACCACAAAGTTCATACACTATACACACACAACAAATGCATACTAACATACATACTGATTGCTAATAATAAAATATGATTTAGAAGAAACATGGAAACATGATTATAAAAATAAGTACATGATTGAAGACAGCCAGTACGAAGAGGGATAACTCTATTATTTTTATCTCAACTTTTGTCTATTTTTCCTTGTCTGGTCTAAAAAAAAAATTAGATATAGACTAAAATGTCATTATCCAGATAAGAAAGTTTTTCTAAATTTATGGTTTCTAAATTTGGAAATTTTTGAAATACATTTTTTGACAATTCTAATCATGGAAAGCAATATATATAGGGCACTCTAACACAAAATGAAGGTCATTTTATATTCAGTGAACAGTGTTGACAGAGCCTTTCATTTCTTGACGAAATTTCATGTTTTCCTTAAATAATATTTACTTTTCTTTCATGTATCTCAATTTCTATTCTCAAACTGTGGTCTAAATTTTGTTAAGGTTCTTCTGCTGTTATTTTTTTTATATATTAAAGATTGAAAGCAAATTTAGATTTAAAATATGTGCTTAATTTAACAGTATCTTTTGAATAGCTATTTTTATATTATTGTCGTCAACTGAAAACATTTGGTTTCCGAACAATAACTTAAGTTTAAGTGAATAGAATTTTTAAGAAGGTTCAATACCATAAAAGGAAGATTGGGATTTATTTGGCAGATGATGGTCCCAAGCGTTTAGTAATAGGAGCCCAAAAGGCACCCAAAACAAGCATTTTTCTAGTTTCAGGATAATAACTTGTGCATAAGTATTTCAATCAAATTTGCCCCAACTGTTCAGGGTTCGACCACTGTGGTCGTATCAGGCTGCGGTCAGCGAAGCATTTTATTCTAGTTTCCAGACAATAACTTGTGGAACGGTGTATGGATCTCTCTGAAATTATACCATAAGTTTCCATACAACAAAGGGATGGTTAGGATTGGCTTTAGGGGGTTATGGCTCAAACCGTTTAGGAATTAGGGGGAAAAAACAAGGGTTTCCTGGTTAATGGACAATTAAAAAAAAGTACAATGTTATGTTTGGATTACCTCCCTTACACTGCTTTGAAATTATGTATAAAGAAAGTTACTATTTAAAAATGCTGATTAAGGAATATTAATTTTAGCCATGATTATGTATGTCATTTTCTATTTTATGACTTTTATGATGTATTTAAATGAGTAATTATGGTTGCAAACTCCATTGGAAATTTGAATTGAGATAATGACCATATCTTGAGGGAAAGAATTTTTTTTTTTTTGGAAAAGGGAAAAAGGGGGGACAATTTTTCATAAATTAAAAAGAAAATTCCTCAAATTTATAGATTTTTAGGGGGTCAATTCGCAACAGCATAGTGTATTGCACAAAAGCAAAAAATTGAATATAAATTCAAATCATATAACCAATTCTAAGTTCTTTGACTACAGTTATTCTGTGTCAGAAACCTATTATGTGTCAAATATTTAACTACAATCCAAATTCAGACCTGTATCAAGCGCGAATATTGTGTCCATTTTTGGCCCCAACTGTTCAGGGTTGGACCTCTGTGGTCGTATCCAGCTGCGCTCAGCGAAGCAATTTATTTTGTTTTCAAATGATTATAACTTGAAAACTGTTAGTGATCGACACAATTTTTATAATTGAAAATGATCTACATGATAAAGTACATCAAATGAAATAAAGGGTTAGTCCCCAGGGGTCACCCCTCACCCCCTGCCATTAGACAAAGTTCTAATATCTTGTAAGTTGTCGAGATCCCCACCCCTAAACCGTATATATTCTTGTTTGTCATGATACAGTCCTTCAAATGAAATAAAGGATTAGTCCCCAGGGGTCAACCCCACCCCCTGCCATTTGAAAAAGTTATATCTTGTAAATGGTCGAGATCCCCTGCCCTAAACCATATATATTCTGGTTAGTCATGATACAGCACATCAAATGAAATAAAGTATTATTCCCCAGGGGTCACCCCCACCTCCTGCCATTTGAGAAAGTTCTAATATCTTGCAAATGGTTGAGATCCTCTCCCCTAAACCCCATATATTCCTGTTCGTCTTGTCATAAAGATTCGAATGATATATAGGGTCAGTCCCCAGGGATCCCCCACCCCCAATGATCTAATATCTTGTAAATGGTCGAGATCCCCAACCCTAAACAATATATATTCCTATTTGTCATGTCAAGAAGATTTGATGGATATATAGGAGCAGTCCCCAGGGATCACCCCACCCCCTGCCATTTGAGAAAGTTCTAATATCTTGCAAATGGTTGAGATCCCCACCCCTAGACCATATATATTCCTGTTCGTCATGTCACAAAGATTTGAAAGATATATAGGGTCAGTCCCCAGGGGTCCACCCACCCCCAAATGATCTTATATCTTGCAAAAGGCCAAGATCCCCACACCTAAACCGTATATATTCCTATTCGTCATGTCGAGAAGATTTGAATGATATATAGGGTCAGTCCCCAGGGGTCCTCCCACCCCCAATGATCTAATATCTTGTAAATGGTCGAGATCGCCACCCCTAAACCATATATAGTCCTATTCGTCATGTCAAGAAGATTTGGATGATATACAGGGTCAGTCCCCAGGCATCACTAATGCATATAACTTTACTGGACCAAACCAATTTTCACTGGACTTTTGACGTCACGCCAGGGGCGGATCCAGGATTTTGGAAAGGGGGGGCGTAGTATTAAAGTTCTAGTCAAAAATTTTTTTTGACCTTTTTTTGGCTAAAAAACATAAAATAAGTGTAAAATGCATTTTAAAGTTAAAGTGTAGGGGCTGGACATTTTTGGTGCCGTATTCTCTCCATCAATTGTCTATTATGAAATGATTGGATGGATCTAAAGGTATGTACTAATTAATATATTTGATGTGGGATTTGTTAGTAGTAAATGGACATGGAAAATTCTCGTTTGTTGTATGGTTCGTTAGCATAACCTCACAGATTTCTTTTGTAAACATGATATACGGCTATTCAATGAAATTTACAATACGACCGACACGAAGAAAGACAAACAAGCAATTTTCATCCAAATGTTTGGTTAAAATGTTTCACCCAACAAGGAAGTGAGGGTTCCAAATCAACCAAAGGATACGAATGAGTTGGAAATGACAATGAAGTTGTGAATGACGGTCGACACATGGAGACATATAGGCCACACCCAGCAGGCAGGTTGCAGTCGGGCCTTGAAAAAAATATTCAGTATATCAGTTCGGCGAAACAGATATTCCGGTCAGATATGGGATTCACATGCAACCCCCAAAAAAAAAATTACTCCCGTTTTTATTCATCATGTTCATTTAATGCTCAATAATTCTGTTGAAAATATTTTTTCTAATAGCAAAAAGTGCACAAGATTATTGTTTTCAATCCAGATACGGCCAGAATTTTTGTTTAATGCAAAAATCAGGGTCAGAATTTTTTCTCTAAAATATCTCAGACTGCCCCCTCAGATCAAATGGTCCGTACCTTAGACTTTAAATCTATATCTAGAGCTTACTGACTGGGGATCACTATTCAGCAATGTTATTAGTGGGCTGGGGCATGTGGGGTTAAACATGTTTTCGTAGGTAAATAATATTGCTGTGGAACTTTTTTTCATGAGAGTGTAATAGAGTATTACTTTCTGTTGGGTGGAATTGTGAAATAGAAGTCAATACGTTCTTGCTCATGATACTTTGTCGCTTTGAAGGCGTCATGCTTGTCATCCTCAGCCTAAGCAATGTGTTGCTGTAATTTGAATTTTAAAATGACTGCATGAGTGACGTTTTTTTCGACGAACTGGTCAACTCCACCGTAGAGAATCACATGACTTTGGCATAATCAATAATTTATTACAGTAAATACGAGCGAAAAATATATATATAAGTAAAGAATTGTCGCAAAAAAATTAAATACACGGGAAATGGCAAAGTTCACGAAGTCTAGTCTGATTAATCATTTTACAATGAAAAAAAAAAAAGTGCAAGCAAAGGGGGCGTACGCCCTCTACGCCCCCCTCTGGATCCGCCACTGCACGCGACCCTGGGAATGACAAATTATGGGAGCTTCATTTGGGAGACTTCGTAACAGCATCCTGTTACAATAATTTCTTGTTTGTCATGTGAAATAAACACTTATGAGTAATATGATAGATACATTTTTTGTATGACATCCTTGCAATGTCTACATGTTCGTCAGTAAGGGTTCATCTGCCCTCCACCTCACTTCATGGATCAGTGATCAAAGTTAAATCTATTTCTTAGATACTATAAGCAATAAGGTCAACTTTATTTGATGCATTGAATGATTGTAAGGTGTACATGTCTGGCTTGGCTTATCTTTAAATCTATTTCTTAGATACTATAAGCAATAAGGTAAACTTTATTTGATGCATTGAATGATTGTAAGGTGTACATGTCTGGCTTGGCTTATCTGACCCTGACTTCAGTTTCATGAGTAATTGATAATGTTAAGATAGCTAATTGCAATGCTGGTAGTAAAACTTTCTCTTTAGAATTATCAACTTAAATCAATTGTGGTAAGTAAAGCGGGCGAGACATTTTAGTGTGTACACACTTGTTTTCATTTCTGTTGAGCCTGCGACTTCTGTTGCAGAAAGGGCTACGGGGTTAGTGATGCGGCGGCGTTAACTAACTACTTAAAAGCTTAATATTTCAGAATGTAGAAGATCTGTATGCTTCATACTTTATATATAGATGCCAAATTATATGAAGTTTCCGTCTGTCATATGTCCATTGTCCTTGACCTCGTTTTGATGGTTCAGTGACTACTTGAAAAAAAAGTTAAGATTTTTTGTTGTGTTAATTTCTCTCTTACTATGAGTAATAGGATAACTATATTTGGTATGTGCATACCTTGCAAGGTCCTCGTGCCTGTCAGACAGCTTTCACTTGACCTCGACCTCATTTCATTGATCAGTGAACAAGGTGAAGTTTTCGTGGTCAAGTCCATATCTCAGATATTATAAGTAATATGTCAACTATATTTGATTCATGAAATGATTTTAAGGTGGGCATGTCCGACTGGCAGGGTTCATCTGATCTTGACCTCATTTTCATGGTTCATTAGTCAATATAGAGTTTTCATGGTTTGGTATGTTTCTTGTGTACTATAAGCAATAGGTCAGCTATATTCAGTGTATGAAATGATTGTGTGGTGTACATGTATTTCCAGCTTGGTTTATCTGACCGTGACCTCATTTTCTTGGATCATGTTTATGTCAATGTGATACTTGTAGTAAAACTTTATATTTAGGACTGTCAACATAAAATCAATGGTAAGTGAAGCAGTCGAGACATTTCAGCGTGTGCACTCTTGTTGCTTATAATCTTGAAAACTAATAGATAGAAACTTTAAAAAGTAAAAAAAATTATCAGCAACACAAAATCTACAAATAAGTCTTGCATGAACACTATTGGAGTTATTGCCCATTAATGACAAATTTCACCATTTTTATACGACCGCAAAAAATTTTGCGGTCGTATATTCGTCGTATCACGTCGTCATAAAGAAATCTATGAAATTTAAACATAAGGTTTATAACCACAAAAGAAAGGTTGGGATTGATTTTTGGGGTTATGGTCTCAGCAGTTTAGGAATTAGGGGCCAAAAGGGGCACAAATAAGCATCTTTCTAGTTTCCTGACAATAACTTGTGGAACAGTGTATGGATCTCTCTGAAATTATACCACAAAGGGATGGTTAGGATTGGCTTTGGGGGGTTATGGCTCAAACCGTTTAGGAATTAGGGGCAAAAAAGTGAGTAAAAACAAGGGTGTCCTGGTTAATGGACAATTACTTAAGTACAAATTACAGTGTAAGGGAGGTTATTCAAACACAACTTTGAATTACCTCCCTTACACTGCTTTTAAATTATGTATAAAGAAATGTTGTATTGTCTTGAGGTGATTAGCAGTAAATTCATTTTAGATTTGATTTGATTTGATTTTGGTGTTTTAACGCCACTTTTAAGCACCGCTTTTGGGCTATTTCGTGGCGGCCAGTTTTATTGGTGGAGGAAGCCGGAGTGCCCGGAGAAAACCACCGACCTTCGATAGGAAAACTGACAATCCTAGTCAATTAAGATTGAGTCGAGTGCACCCGCACGAGCGGGGTTCGAACTCACAACCTCAGTGTTGACTGGCTAGTGATTACAGTAGTAACTACTTAGACCACTCGGCCACCGAGGCCCCTCATTTTAGAAGTTACTAGTTTAATAATTTTAAAATGCTGATTAAGGTAAATTAATTTTAGCTATGATAATGTATGTCATTTTCTATTTTAAGACTTTTATGATGTATTTAAATGGGTTATTATGGTTGCAAACTCCATTGGAAACTTGAATTGAGATTATGACCATGTCATGATGGAATGAATTTTTTTTTTGGAAAAAGTGGGGGTTACAAAAAATGGGGAAACAAAATTGGTGGTGGGGATGGGGACAATTTTTCTACTCAAGATTTCAGAAATCATAAAGTAAATTTCTTCAAATATTTTTTTTTTGGGAGGAGTCAATTCGAAACAGCATAGTGTATTGCACAAAAGCAAAAAATTGAATATAAATTCAAATCATATGACCAATTCTAAGTTCTTTGACTACAGTTATTCTGTGTCAGAAACCTATTATGTGTCAAATATTGAATTACAATTTCAATTCAGACCTGTATCAAGCGCGAATATTGTGTCCATTTTTGCCCCAACTGTTCAGGGTTGGACCTCTGTGGTCGTATCCAGCTGCGCTCAGTGAAGCAATTTATTTTTGTTTTTTGAAAACTATAATGGATTCATAGAAACTTTAAATAGCAAAATGATCAACAAGACGAGATCAACTAACGGGTCACATTGCCAAAATTCTCAGTTGGCTCCTGATTGAAGTTGTTGCCTCTTAGATTAAATGACGATTTTTAGACACCTACTGACTAAGTCAAAGGGGACTTTAGGTTTGCACTCTGTCTTTCTGTCCATCCGTCAGTCCTGCAAATCAGTTTTCCACACTTTTTCTTTTGCGTGCTTGAAGATATTGATGTGATATTTGGTGTATAGTTTAATCATGACCAGTTACAGATCAAGTTAGAATTTTGTTCCAGACTGATGATTTTGTGCAGAGTTATGGTCCTTGGACTTCGAAAATTTGCGCAAGTAATCAGTCTTCCGCACTTTTTTTCGTCATACTTAAAGATATTGATTTGATATTTACGATATAGTTTTATCATGACAAGTTACAGATCAATTTCGAATTTTGTTCAGTTAGGATAAATTTTTTTTCGGTGTTATGGTTATCAGGCTTAGAAAATTCAGGCAAATATTCAGTTTTCCACACTTTTTTTCGTCATGCTTGAATATATTGATATGCTATTTGTTATATAGTTTACACCATGGCAAGTTACAGATCAAGTTAGCATTTTCTTCCTGTAAAATGATTTTTTAACCGATAGGGAACTTCCCTACCGGTTAAAAAATCATTGTACTAGAAGTACCGGTTAAAAAATCATTGTACTGATAGTACCGGTTAAAAAATCATTATACTTGAAGTACCGGTTAAAAAATCATTGTACTGGAAGAAAATGCCAACTTGATCTGTAACTTGTCATGGTGTAATTTAGCATTTTCTTCCAGTACAATGATTTTTAACAGATAGGGAACTTCCCTACCGGTTAAAAAATCATTGTACTGGAAGAAAATGCTAACTTGATCTGAAACTTGTCATGGTGTAAACCGGAACTATGTATTGCCTTCAATACTCTCAGAATGCTTGTTACCAATATTTTGCTTTTTTATACGACTGCAAAATTTTTGCGTTCGTATTATGTTATGGCGATGTCTGGGTCGTCGTCCAAAGACATTTTGGTTCGCAGACAATAACTTGAGTATAAGTGTTTGGATCTCTATGAAATTTGAGCACAAGGTTCCATACCACAATAGGAAGGTTGAGATTGATTTTGGGGGTTATTGTAGCTGTTTTGTAATTAGGGGCTAAAAAGGGACCAAAAACAAGCATTTTTTCTGGTTCGTAGAGAATAACCTGGTTCACAGACAATAACTTGAGTATAATTGTATGGATCTATGAAAGTTTAGCACAAGGTTCCATACCACAATAGGAGGGTTGCGATTGAATTTTGGGGTTACTGGCGTAGCTGTTTTGTAATAAGAGGCCAAAAGCAAGCATTTTTCTGGTTCGCAGAGAATAACTTGGTTTGCAAACAATAACTTGAGTATAATTGTATGGATCTCTATGAAATTTAAGCCCAAGGCTCCATACCAAAATAGGAAGGCTGGGATTGATTTTGGGGGTTATTGTTGTAGCTGTTTATTAATAAGGGGCCAAAAACAAGTATTTTTCTTGTTTCAGGACAATAACTTGTGTATAAGAGTATGGATCTTAATGAAATTTTACCAGAAACTTCCATACATCAAAAGGAAGGTTGGGATAGATTTTGGGGGTCATGACCCAAGCCATTTAGAAATAAGGGGCAAAAAACTAGGATTATCTGGTTTCTGGACAATAACTTGAGTATAAGTCTATGGATTGCTGAAGGTTGGGATTGATTTTAGGGGTTATGACCCTAACGGTTTAGGGAAAAGGGGCAAAAAACAGCACTATTGTAATACCTTGTATAAATTGCTTATTTCTTGACCAACTTCTAAGGGGTTTAATTCAAAGTCTTGGGTTCTTTAATATGCTGAATCTAACCGGGCATTTAGAATTTGGATTTTGGGCCCTGTTTTTGAATTGATCCATATTAAGGTCCAAGGGGTCCAAAATTGAACTTTGTTTGACTTCATCAAAAATTTAATTATTGGTGTTCTTTGATATGCCGAATCTAAGCATGTATTTAGATTTTATATTTTGGGCACAGATTTCAAGTTGGTCCAAATTGGGGTCCCAATTAAACTTTGTTTGATTTCATCAAAAATTGAATTATTGGTGTTCTTTGATATGCCCAATCCAACTGTTTTAGATTTTTGAATCTGGGCCTGGTTTTTAAGTTTGGTCCAAATGGGGGTCCAAAATTAAACTTTGAATTGAATTCTTGTGGTTCTTGGATATGCTGAATCTAAGCATATATTTAGATTTTTGATTTTGTGCACAGTTTTCAAGTTGTTCAAATTGGGGTTTCAAAATTAAACATCGTTTGATTTCAACAAAAATTGAATTATTGAGGTTCTTTGATATGCCTAATCTAACAGTGTATTTAGATTTTTAATTTTGGGGCCTGTTTTCAAATTGATTCACATTAAGGTCCAAAGGGTCCAAAATTAAACTTGATTTCAACAAAAATTGAATTCTTGGGGTTCTTTGATATGTTGAATCTAACCGTGTATTTAGATTTTGGATGTTGGGCCTCATTATCAAATGGGTCGAAAATTAAACTTTGGTTGATTTCATCAAAAATTGAATTCTTGGGGTTCTTTTATATGCTGATTCCAACCACGTCATGTATTTAGATTTTGGATATTGGACCATAATGAGTAAATGTCCAATTTCAAATTATTCAAGTACTTAAACCACATTCATTCTGTGTTAAACTATGTTATGTCAAATCAGAATCCAAATTCAAAAATGTATTGCACAATTAATTAGAAATTGTATGTTGAGTCATAGTTAAAAATAGATACAGCATCATATCTAATTTTAGAGAAAAAATTAAGCATTGATAAAGTTTGAAATTTACTGTTCATTATTAGATATTTTGAAAAATTAGAAGGTAAGTTTTATGGATTTTTTAAAGATTGTATTAATGAGGAATGATATTTTGGAAATAGCTTTTCATTTTTTTGTTAGTTTTTTGAAGAACTGTGTGGTAGGTTTGTTTGTTTTTCTGTATAAATTAACTTTCAGACTGCTATATATATATATTTTATGAAGCAACACATTGAAAAACTTGGTTATTATTGTAGTCCATTTATTAATAAATAATTTGATTTCTTGGTGTACTTGGATATGCAGAATCTAACCGTGTATTGAGATTTTGGATATTATACCATAATAGGTACAAGTCCAATTTCAAATTTTTTCAGCTCTTTGTCCACATTCATTCTGTGTCAGAAACTTATGCTGTTACAAATATTTAATAACAATCCAAATTCAGAGCCGCATTAAGCTTCAATGTAATGTCCATACTTGCCCCAACTGTTCAGGGTTCGACCTCTGCGGTCGTTTCAAGCTGTGCTTTGAGAAGCATTTTATTCATATTATTTTGAAAACTTAAATAGATACTAGTAGATAGAAACTTTTAAAGCAAAAATGATTTACGAATAAGTCAACATTGCTGAAACATCTGTCCACCTGTTGGAGTAATTGCCCGTGAAATGTTGATATTTAGATATTTTTGGCATTTCCTTACCATTGTTTAAAAAACTATACTAGATAGATTAACTGTAAATTGCAAAAGTGATGCATGAAAAGATGTACATGTATGTGTTACAGTAAATGTGTACAATTAGGGATTGTGTGTAATCCCTAAAATTTTCAGGCATTATATATAATCACCGGCAAGTTTAGTGATTATATATATATATTCACTAACATTTTTAGGAATTATGCATTATCATAAGAAAAAATGGCCGGGATTATACATACTAATTGGAAAGAAGAGACAGTGAATAACTGTTGAATAATATATTTTATAAAATCATTTTTAAACGTCTTGAGAAGTATGAATATTAAAATGTTAAGTACAATACTCTGATATAAATTATTTATTTCTGCAAACTGCATTGAAAATTTGGATGACATTTACTATTGCAGATTTACCAATCAACCATTTTCATGCTCTGCTTTTCATTTTTTTCTCCATCAACTTCCACTTTGTCCTTCATATAATTATCAAACATGTGAGCGATACATGCACAGTTGTGCCTCTTGTTTGTATTTTTGCAGAAACTATGGTAGATGGAGAGAATCTTACAATAGTAAAAATGTGCAGCAAAATAAGATCTACAGATATGTCAACATAGAAGTAATCGTCTATGATCCCCTTATAGGAGATGTTGTCCTTCAAAGACGATTCCAACCACAGCATGTATTTAGATTTTGGAGATTGGACCATAATAAGAAAATGTCCAATTTCAAATTATTTAAGTACTTAGACCACATTCATTCTAGCTGTGTCAGAAACTACATTATGTCAAATATTTATAATCAGAATCCAAATTAAAAAATGTATTGCACAAATAATAGCAATTGTATGTTGATTCATACTTAAAAATAGATACAGCATCGTATCTTATTTTAGAGAAGAAATAATATATTGATAAAATTTGAAATTTACTGTTCATTATTAGATATTTTGAAAAATTAGAGGTTTTTGATACAATACATATCTACCCTGAAAATTTGTCAACCAATTCTGGAGTTATTGCCCATGAAATGTTGATTTTTACTGTTTCTTGCAGTTTTGGCTGTTTTTAAAAAAGATGTGTTAAGTTAAACTAGTAAATTGCAAAAATGATCAGCAACACAAAGAGTAAATATAGTATGTGCATATGAAAGTCCTAATTATCAAACATGTGAGTGATACAGGCACAGTTGTGCCTCTTGCTTGTTTTTATTGCAGAAACTATGGTAGATGGAGAGAATCTTACAATAGTAAATAAGTGCAACAAAATGAGATCTACAGATATGTCAACATAGAAGTAATCGTCTATGGACCCCTTATAGGAGATGTTGTTCTTAAAAGACGTTTTAATCTGTTTTATACACTTAATGCAGAAACTAATAGAGAAAATGTTTAAGCAACACAAGATCTACAAATAAGTCAACATGACTGAAATCATCAATCAAACCCTTAAACTAGTTATTGCCTTTGAAAGATGATTTTTACCCATTTTTTGCGGAAACCATAACAAATAAAGAGAAACTGTAAGTAGCAAAATTGCTCAGCAAAATTAGATCTACAAATACTAGTAATTGAAAAGGCCGAAATTATTAATTGACCCTTATAGATGTTATTCTACTTGAAAGATGGTTTTCGCTCACTTTTGCATCTTTTGCAGAATAATTAATCGATAGGAACAGCAAATAGCATAAATGTTCAACACAATAAGATCTACAAATAGGTCAACATGGCCGAAATTGTCAACCGACTCCTTACGAGGAAATGGCCTTTGGTGAAAAAAAAGCTGTAATGATACGCGTACTTACGGAACGAACTAAAAACCTAAATTGTATCACACTCTTTGAAAATATTATTAATTAACTATTTGGAATTTCCCTCAGTTTGCGCAATAATTGATGCCTATCATTATTCTTGAATATTGATAAGAGATCCCTTAGTGTAAAAAATAGTTCGATGTTATTACGGTTGATATGTTCGTCGTCGGCGTCTGTAGTTGTTGTTCACCATACATTATGCAAATTGACCTACGTGTAATTTGGTGTGTTGATTAGTTCGCTTCTTTGGTGTTGACAGGAATAACTGGGACTCCCCTGTACCATTCATGTCCACTTGGCCTTCAGAGAGTTCAAGATCATGTCAATTTGTAGTTAAGCGAGAGACCAGCTTTCACGAAAAACGTATGGAAGTCTCCTCATGTATACATGTAACAAAACCTGAAATATTCATAAGATAAATTAATGGTATTATTTAAGTAATATCATTTAGAAACGAGAACAAAAGAACTTCAATGTTGGTAAGTGCTATATGTTAAAATGACAGTTTTTGGACAGATGGAAAACATTACTGTATCACTCCGCAACCTTTTTCACGAAAGGATCGTGTAATCCTTATGTACAGTTGTTACTTGACCCGACAAATGACCATTTGTTAGATTTTTAAATATTTATATACTTCAAAGTATTTGATTTATCTGTTTATCTGTAATTTAAAAACTGCCTTGTTGATAAACACAGATTGAAGATTGTATATGGTCAACATTCATTAGTTACAAACCACACACCGACAAACGAAATAATCACAAGTCGTCAAACTAAAGTTGAGGTAAGTTAGTATTTTCACACTTACTGTAGTTATTCCATAATAGGTTAAGAATAAAACAGGCAATGCAAATATATCCCAATACACATTAACATAAAAAAGATGTGGATGAGAATTAACAATTATTAACGATCATTCTATGAAAAAAAATAATGATTTTATCGAAATTCCAGCGATTTTTTTTGTATGCCTTGTATGCTTTTTTTTAAATATTTTTTCAGTTTCTCAAGCTTGCAAATATTTAACTAGGTATACTCTTTGTTTTCATTTATTTTACTTACGCAATAAATATATCACCTCTTTTAGCTATATTCTTGTGAAAATTTTGCATCTAAAATGTTTTTATTCGATAATTCTCATTTATCCTCTGCTTTAGAAATGGCAAATGTAAAATAGTTTATTGAAAGAAAGGAATATTGTGGATTTATTCCTAGCACAAAGCTCCTGCATGCACTTAACAAAATCAATGACAGGAATAATGGTTTTTTTTTTTTTTTTTTTTTTTTTTTTTTTGCTTTATTTTAACCTCAAAGTTAATGTGAGGTCTTCAAACTCAACCTCATTGCAAGTTGAAGATGGCTGCACACCCAGTTCCAATTTGAGAGGTATTCGTTGTTGCATCGAAGCATCAGATGCGGGATTAAATTAACAAATAACAAACCATAATGAGCAACGAAATTCATAAATTGCCCTACTATCTAAATGCAAAATATAGAAACAATACACATATTTAGAAAACCAAATGGATCGTCCCCATATGTGTTAAAATGATTGGAAAGAAATGATACATGAACGAGGCATATAATTCGAATGGAATGCAATTTCGATAAACACACCTTATAAAAAACTCTGCACAAAAATATTTTCAAGCAAGCATGTCACCAATTTACAATAAACCAGCTATGTAATCTGAAAAGCGGATATCTCGGCTTATAAAATAATTCTCGACTATTTTGTTAAGAGCAAAATATTCTAAAGGCGAAGATGACGAATATTTATCACCTGTTATTCCATTTCACAAAAGGCCTGCATCCACTGAATGATGGATATAGTTAGTTCGTATAATGAGTGGGATCCTCTTGAAGAAGTCATTCTTGGAATCCCAGATTACGCATGTATACCACAAGATGAACCTGCTTATAGAAGTAAACTGGATGCTGCAGATTTAAATACATTTACGTAAGTATTACTGCATATCATAAAAAAGTACTTAAAACCTTCCATCCTTTATAGGTGGATTTTACATAGTTAAATAAAATCGTATGATTTCAGCATAATGAGGATGTTAAATTTGATGTATGCCCTTTTTGTGTTTCTTCGTAAAATTTGTTTGTTTTTATAGTGATTAAGATGATAACACAATGTTGACTGCTGTAACTCTATTTTTGTCATTTTTACCAATTGTGTCTGTATGTTTTGTTCACTCATCGTTGTCAATATAGTGGAATTTGGTGCGACTGTCACACAAGTGAGAGGTTTGGCTAGCCATAAAACCAGGTTCAATCCACCATTTTCTACATAAGAAAATGACTGTACCAAGTCAGGAATATGACAGTTGTTATCCATTCGTTTGATGTGTTTGAACTTTTGATTTTGCCATTTGATTGAGGACTTTCCTTCTTGAATTTTCCTCGGAGTTCAGTATTTTTGTGATTTTACTTTTTTCATTATATATGTCTGAAAGAACAACTTTATATCATTATATATGTTGAAAGTGCAACTTTATATCATTAAATATGTTTGAAAGTGCATCTTTATATCGTTATATATATCTGAAAGTTCAACTTATAACATTATATATGTCTGAAAGTGCAACTTTATATCATTAGAAATGCATGATGATAATTTGATATGCACATTACGTTTTTTTTTTTTAAATAAAGTTTGTTTTGGGAACACAAAAATCAAAAGTGAATTCAACAAAAAAAAAATCAGTTTTATAAAAGTCTGTTATAAAAGTCAACGACATGACAAAATGTGAAACAATCCAATCGACCAAACGAGAAAACAAACAACAAAGCATGCAATAAACGATAAACAAATATGAAAGACAGCACTAACGACAACCACTAAATTACAGACTGTTGACTTCAGACAGGAACATAAAGAATGTGGCCGGGTTAAATTGTTGTAGAGCTCAACCCTCCCCCTTTACTGGGACAATGGTGTAAAATCACAACATAAGAACAAACTTTAAAATAAATCAGTTGGAAATATCTTTACTCCTCAGATTGGCACGAAGCACAAAAACAACTAATATGAAGACGAAAGACAAAAAGTACCGACCTAAGAGTACTCGCAGTTACTGAAAGCCAGTTCAAATCCGATACTAAAATACCAATCAGTGCACATACACAATTGATTTAGTGTAAATACGTCATGAACACTGAGAATCGCATGACCTTGTGCAATGTCAAAATATAAGTACATATAGTATTGCCAGGATTTAGTAAACGTTTTAAGTGATTTGTGGTAACGAACAGCAAATGTGAAAAAAATTCGTTTTCCATTTACATCAATGCAAAAGGTGATATCCCTTTTTCTGATTAGGTCAAAATTTCTAAACAAAAATCTTCGTAAATATTACCTGAACACAGATAACGTTCACCAAAGGAGCAACTTCATTTGGTAAAGGGAAATGAAAACTATTTTTTTTTTTTTTGTAAAAGAGAAGATATGACGTCTTTATTGCCTATAAATTCGAAAATTAAAAAGTTTATATATCTTAATTGCAAAATTACACCCAACAATGCCGACAGTGCAAGACCCTCATGGGTAGTCAAGGTCGTTAACCCCCCTCGTCGTCGTCGACACCCAACAAAGCACGACTGCAATAACAAATAACATACATACATGTATGTTGGTTTTACCGTTTGAATGGTTTTACACTAGTACTTTTGGGGCCCTTTATAGCTTGTTGTTCGGTGTGAGCCAAGGCTCCGTGTTGAAGGCCGTACATTGACCTATAATGGTTTACTTTTATAAACTGTTATTTGGATGGAGAGTTGTCTCATTGGCACTCACACCACATCTTCCTATATCTATGTAAAAGGATACAACAAACGAACTTTTAAACTAAAATCTCAAATGTAAGATAGTATTTACAACAATATACTAGTATGATTACGCTCTCAGATCTTAAGACTGTTTAATAATTTATAAATTTATCAATTAAGATCCTTCAAATATTTACAAAACCTTAGTCTGTTAGATATCAGCATCAAATGTCAAATTTTACACACACAAAAAATGTGTAAAATGGCTATCTTAGGTCAAATTTTGACATGATTTGACAATAAAATCATTGCGACATCACAAGGTGACACAAACTTCAATGATGAAACCCTTATTGACAGAATAAATATTTCAACATCTACCATGTACTTTTTTTTTCAATATCTATTTCAGAGCCGGTCTGAGGAAGGATGAAACCATACAAAAAGCAAGAGTTCAGTTTGATAATCTTGCCAGGATTTTAGAATATCAGTGTAATGTGAAGCTCTTACGCCCAGAAAACATTGATTTCAGCCAATCAATTAAAACACCATTTTTTGAAATTGAAAATCAAAACTGTGCAGCTTGTCCACGTGACACATTGTTAGTTATTGGTAACGAAATCATTGAAACACCCATGAGTAATAGAGCCAGATACTTCGAGTCGATGGCATACAGGTATTTAGATTTTTCGCGGGTAAGACATTTGTGTATAAGTCAAAAAATTTATACCGATAATACATATCTACAAATACTTGATTGTGATTGGTTAGTTATAATTTCCCCCTTGGTTTACACTTCCAAAGACAATCTAAACGAAACTACTTTGGTAACCTATGCTAACAATATGTCGATTTTACTGTGATAAGACCACGCACGATAAACATAAATAGAATCCTGGGATTGAAAAAAAAAATAACATCTGTATGGGTTGAGAATTATAAGGATCAAACACATTTTTTTCTAATGTTATTAAAGTGTAAACTGTGCTGCTGACCCACAAACTTTACATAAAAACCCTACGATTTTCGCTATAATTGTACATTGTATTGAATTTATGGCAACTCAGATATTGAATATTTTTATCGTATCAAATCGTCTTGTAATACTAAGACGAAAAAAGAATTCTTTCTGTTAATTGTCGTTGCCATGATAACCAAAATATTCCTTAGTAAAAAACTTTATAGATAATATGATTTATATTGGATTAAAAAACAAACTACAATATATGATTTATATTGGATTTAAAAAAAAAATAAAAATGCAAGAACTGTCAAAACGTATCATATAAACAAAATCCTATTCACTTAAAAATAAAATCAACTGTAATAATGAAGAAATTTCACTACTTCAGAAGACAATTAATGGCTCTAACATACCCCTCCTTTCTGAAAAACTTGTGGTATTTTTCTCAAGATAATTAGTTGACACTAACAGGTCGTAAATTGTAGAAGACAGGCTAAATATTACATAGACAGATATACAGCTATTCATAAAACAATACACTGGCAACTATAGTTGAGCACCACTACAACCCCCAAAAAAAAAACAAAGCAACAACAACAGTAAAACTCAACAAAAAAACTAGGAATGAAGTCGTCTGGTGATTTGTATCGGTAAGCAGACTCTTATACACTGTTAGCATCCGCCCAATTACTAGTGAAAAAGCTACAAAAAAGAAAAGATGTTTATTTGATTGTTGGCTTCTTAACGCCATGGAACAAGAAAATGTCTTTCGATTATCCATTGCAGTTTAAAATATTTTAGAATAAGAAAGTTAACACACCTCGATTGAGGTTGAATAAGAAATCTATTTTAGTAAGTATTTCGTAGTGATTCGTATAAAATAATTTTTGAATTTACAGATTGTTCACAGACAGCAAGAAAAATATGCAGACTGTATACAAAGTCAATCGATAAACACTGAAATTATTTAGAACATACTCAAAGTTCTAGGTGTGATAACGCAAATTAAGACAAACGTTTAATGTAATCAAAGGTTGTTTTCGACACGAAATCGTAAGTCTCCCCTGTGGTTTCTTCATAATCTAGTTATAAATGACAATAACTCTAAAACAGTATCCAATGAACACAAAAGTTCACATGTTATGAAGCATTTATTTATCATCATTCCAATCAATTCAATGTAACATGTAGGAGATATCTAATGGCTTTTATAAACTTCACCATATCCAGGAATGGTAATTTCCATGTTAGGGCGACATACAAATATAACCTTTCCAAAAAAGGGTATTGAATGCTTCGCAGTATCGCAAATTAACTCCAGCATTTGTTTATTATTTGTTTTTGTGATTTTTTAGAGAAAACAACAGTTTATTTTTTACATTTTTTATCAGAAGTATTTATGTTTTTTTCGGGTAATTTTATTTTGGGTTTCAGTTTCATTATCAAAAGTTATATTATAAATCTGATACAATCCTTTATTTTACTATTTATACTAAAATTAAGTTTTTTTTAGTATGGATAGTAAATAAGGGATTGTATCAGAGTTGAAAAAAATCACCCAAAACAAGTAAACAGACTTAAGAAAAGGAAATGCGTACTAATTAATGCGCTTATTCAACAATATGTGATCCGAACCTTTAACAACTTAGTCGTCGGTCGGGTCTCGAATATCCTTACTGTCAGACCATCCGTATATAATTTCTTTTCCCCTTTCTGACGTGTTCCCACTTTAAAACTCATTAAAGTCAATAGAATCTTCTCCCGTTAGGGTTTAGTATCATACCATCATAAAATATATGAGAAGAATATAACCCGTATCATGCCAACAACTGGTTTTAGAATAATAGTGTTTATTTCCGATGAAAAGACTATGAGTGAATCAATATTAATACCAAAATATGCAATCCGTAATGACCTGACAACAGTATCGTAACTATACTCTTTCCGAATAAGTCTATTTAAAGGTTTGGTTAGCTTTTGAGGTGAATGCCGAAATTTTTTGCTTTGTAAAGAATATTACCATAACATATTGGATGTGAAAAACCTGAACGTATAAGATGTCTACATGTTGATTTATATTTACGAATGATGTCCTTGTACCGATGGTAAAATTTAGTAAATGTTTTGACTAGTTTGTGATATCGAAAACCCTGGTGTAATAATTTTCATTAATACAAAGATTTCTTTCGTTGAAATCAAATACGTTGTTACAAACACGAGCGAATCGAACAAGTTGAGATATATAAACACCATAAGATGGTGACAAGGGAACGTCACCATCTAAAATGGATAATAAACAATACGGAATGAAAAACATCTCTTTTATCATAAATTTTGGTATTAAGCTTCCCGTTAAAGATTGTTAGTATTAGCTTTATTTAAAGTCAGTTCGACAGGATAAATCTCTTTAGTGTAGATACTGTAGTCGTCATTATTGAGAGCCAATATATCATCTAAATATCTAAAAGTGTTATTAAATTTTGAATCAGATGTTGTTTCGATGGGTCTTTGCTGATTTTAGTCATAAACTGTACCTCATAACAATACAGAAACAGGTCCGCAATTAGTGGTGCACAGTTAGTCCCCATGGAATTCCGATAACCTGACGATATACGTATTCTCCATAGCGAACAAAAATGTTATCTAGTAAAAATTCAAGGGCAGTTATAGTATCAAAGAAGGTCCAATTGACATAGTTCTTTTGTTTGTTGTTATTAAAAATGATCTAAAGAGTTTTAACATATATATTCGTATTCCGACTTTTAAATGCCAATTTAATTAGGTGTGCGATTTTTTCTTAATAAGATTATGAGGCAAAGTGGTATATAGGGTAGAAAAATCAAAACTTTGAACAGATTCGAAATCACCAATATAAGCATGCAATTTATCAAGTCAAGTACTTCCAACGAATTTTGATACTCCAGAAGTAATTAATTCCACTATTTCCAAAAGCCTTATTTGAACAATTTATTACCAGGTTTTTGATTGTACCAAGTGTACTAGTAAGTAGAATAGATAGTTTAGTAGTGGAACAATGGCTTGAAGGCGAAATAAATCTATATTTGTAAGGAGATTTGTGCAGCTTCGGAAGCCAGTACATAGTTGGAACTTTCATTGTATTTGGCTCTGCTTGTAAAGAGGTAGCTAAAAGTTTATGTTTGTTACAGATTTCATTTTCCGAAAATGGAGTCAATTGGAATGTTGGTGAATTCGTGATTTCCTTTTGTAGAACCTCAATGTAAAATTTACGTCAAACAATAATGATGTTGTTAGCAGCTTTATCAGCCGGGACAAAAACAAAGTCCTTGGCGAGTTCTTTTAGCTTATGTTTGACATACATACATGTAAAAGGATACAACAAACGCACTTTTAACTAAAAACTCAAATGTAAGATAGTACTTGCAACAATATATTAGTATGATTACCATGAACATGTCTGACTGGGATCTCACGCTCTCAGATCTTAAGACTGTTTAATAATTTATAAATTTATCAATTAAGATCCTTCAAATATTTACAAAACCTTAGTCTGTTAGATATCAGCATCAAATGTCAAATTTTACACACACAAAAAAGTGTAAAATGGCTACCTTAGGTCAAATTTTGACATAATTTGACAATAAAATCATTGCGACATCACAAGGTGACACAAACTTCAATGATGAAACCCTTATTGACAGAATAAATAATTGAAACGATGATTACAAACCATTTCAACGTCTTTTTTTTTTTTCTATTTCAGAGCCGGTCTGAGGAAGGATGACACCATACAAAAAGCAAGAGTTCAGTTTGATAATCTTGCCAGGATTTTAGAATATCAGTGTAATGTGAAGCTCTTACGCCCAGAAAAGATTGATTTCAGCGAATCAATTAAAACACCATTTTTGAAATTGAAAATCAAAACTGTGCGGCTTGTCCACGTGACACATTGTTAGTTATTGGTAACGAAATCATTGAAACACCCATGAGTAATAGAGCCAGATACTTCGAGTCGATGGCATACAGGTATTTAGATTTTTCGCGGGTAAGACATTTGTGTATAAGTCAAAAAATTTATACCGATAATACATATCTACAAATACTTGATTGTGATTGGTTAGTTATAATTTCCCCCTTGGTTTACACTTCCAAAGACAATCTAAACGAAACTACTTTGGTAACCTATGCTAACAATATGTCGATTTTACTGTGATAAGACCACGCACGATAAACATAAATAGAATCCTGGGATTGAAAAAAAAAAAAATAAATAACATCTGTATGGGTTGAGAATTATAAGGATCAAACACATTTTTTCTAATGTTATTAAAGTGTAAACTGTGCCGCTGACCCACAAACTTTACATAAAACCCTACGATTTTCGCTATAATTGTACATTGTATTAAATTTATGGCAACTCAGATATTGAATATTTTATCGTATCAAATCGTCTTGTAATACTAAGACGAAAAAGAATTCTTTCTGTTAATTGTCGTTGCCATGATAACCAAAATATTCCTTAGTAAAAAACTTTATAGATAATATGATTTATATTGGATTAAAAAAAAAACTACAATATATGATTTATATTGGATTTAAAAAAAATAAAATGCAAGAACTGTCAAAACGTATCATATAAACAAAATCCTATTCACTTAAAAATAAAATCAACTGTAATAATGAAGAAATTTCACTACTTCAGAAGACAATTAATGGCTCTAACATACCCCTCCTTTCTGAAAAACTTGTGGTATTTTTCTCAAGATAATTAGTTGACAATAACAGGTCGTAAATTGAAGAAGACAGGCTACATATTACATAGACAGATATACAGCTATTCATAAAACAATACACTGGCAACTATGAGCACCACTACAACCCCAAAAAAAAAAAAAAAAAAAAAACAACAAAAAAAACAACAAAAAAACTAGGAATGAAGTCGTCTGGTGATTTGTATCGGTAAGCAGACTCTTATACACTGTTAGCATCCGCCCAATTACTAGTGAAAAAGCTACAAAAAAGAAAAGATGTTTATTTGATTGTTGGCTTCTTAACGCCATGGAACAAGAAAATGTCTTTCGATTATCCATTGCAGTTTAAAATATTTTAGAATAAGAAAGTTAACACACCTCGATTGAGGTTGAATAAGAAATCTATTTTAGTAAGTATTTCGTAGTGATTCGTATATAATAAATGTTAGTATTTACAGATTGTTCACAGACAGCAAGAAAAAAAATGCAGACTGTATACAAAGTCAATCGATAAACACTGAAATTATTTAGAACATACTCAAAGTTCTAGGTGTGATAACGCAAATTAAGACAAACGTTTAATGTAATCAAAGGTTGTTTTCGACACGAAATCGTAAGTCTCCCCTGTGGTTTCTTCATAATCTAGTTATAAATGACAATAACTCTAAAAACAGTATCCAATGAACACAAAAGTTCACATGTTATGAAGCGTTTATTTATCATCATTCCAATCAATTCAATGTAACATGTAGGAGATATCTAATGGCTTTTATAAACTTCACCATATCCAGGAATGGTAAGTTCCATGTTAGGGGCGACATACAAATATAACCTTTCCAAAAAAGGGTATTGAATGCTTCGCAGTATCGCAAATTAACTCCAGCATTTGTTTATTATTTGTTTTTGTGATTTTTTAGAGAAAACAACAGTTTATTTTTTACATTTTTTATCAGAAGTATTTATGTTTTTTTCGGGTAATTTTATTTTGGGTTTCAGTTTCATTATCAAAAGTTATATTATAAATCTGATACAATCCTTTATTTTACTATTTATACTAAAATTAAGTTTTTTTCAGTATGGATAGTAAATAAGGGATTGTATCAGAGTTGAAAAAAATCACCCAAAACAAGTAAACAGACTTAAGAAAAGGAAATGCGTACTAATTAATGCGCTTATTCAACAATATGTGATCCGAACCTTTAACAACTTAGTCGTCGGTCGGGTCTCGAATATCCTTACTGTCAGACCATCCGTATATAATTTCTTTTCCCCTTTCTGACGTGTTCCCACTTTAAAACTCATTAAAGTCAATAGAATCTTAGCCAAAAATATGAACAACCAATCATAAATAAGAGTTAGTAATAATTTCAAGATGGCATGTATATCGACTGAAACTAATAGCTTTGCACCGTGATGCGAAGCAAAAACTAAATAAAAAAGAGGTGAATCACTATAAATTTTGTCAAGTTTAGTTCCATTCAAATTTTGGATTGAAGAAGATTCTGTGCTAACAAACTTCTCAATGTATCTATATTTAGCCATGACATGAAATTGGAGGTTTTGTAAATGTGGGAGATCTTGTGTTGATAAATATCATGACAGGCAGTCCAACTGACAAACAGACGGGCAAACACAATATGTGGGAGAGACATAGTGTAATACTTAAAGCTGGACTGTATATTGAAGGCGTATTATTTGTTCGACTTACCTATATCATAAAAATGTTTCTTATTCCAATGATAACAGGAAGATTCTGAATGACATATGGGAAAAAGATCAAAATATGTTATGGACGAATGCTCCTAAACCAACTATGGCAGACTCCATGTACAACTTAGATTTCCCTTGGGATGACAAATCACAGGAAAGAAAAGACTGGATTGGGAGCTATAAATACGTTACAAATGAAACGGAACCAGTATAGTCCAGCTGATTCGTGCATATTTTTAGAAGAATTGTGGGTTTGATGATAAAAGCATGAAACTTTGCACAATAGTAGATATATATTTGATAGTCAATCTAAGCTATGGACCCACTCTGAAAAATCCAATATGGCGGCCATTTTCAAGATGTCTGCCAATCAGTCTAAATTTCACAAAAATATCTTATTAAAAGCAAATAATATTCAAACCAAATCTTTAAAAGACATATAAAATGTAATCCAACGTTTCTAGTAAGTCATGACGTTATATTAGACTTTTGATTTTTTTAAAATGAGGGAAAATTTCAAAATTTCCGCCAAAAAGTGAAAATGAACAAAACTAAGACAAGTCTTTGCTTATATTCTATCGAATTGCTTTTTGCAGTTCACACACTATTCTGGGGATTGTATTTCCATGATACATGGATGCTGCTTGCAAGATAATTTAATCAAAGATCTTATAAATGAAAACATTCGAAAGTTTTCAGGACGCCATCAGGATTTGTTTGACCATTAGGTACCATCTGAGTCACAAATGATAATTTATATGTTTTACTTCTCTTTGCCACAATCCTTTCTTTTTCCTCGATTGTGGTAACATCAAGATAATCAATAAAAACGACTTATGACCAAATTTCAACTTGCAAACGGTAATCATGGTAGCTTCACGAGTGCTTCCAGTTGGCTAGAAACTACACACCCTTCTGGAACACCTACGAATACCCCTAGTTTTAATGCTTTTTATGCTTTCAATGTTGTGTTATTTGCTCTTTATTTTGCAATGTCTGTGTTGTCAAACACTGAAAGTCTTGTTTATTTATCGTACAGGCATGGGAAACCTTATTTCATTTCAAACGTTCACATTCGGTCAAGTTTTGTATAATTTACATGTACCAATGGTTTTTACATGCTTTAAATTGTGTGATTCTAAAGGTTAGAAAGGAGACATTTATAAAGCTTCTATTATATGATAAATGCCTAATTACTGGATATGACTCATTAATTTATTTAAACAAGAGCACATAGGCAGGTGTCACTGGTTGAAGAGGAACTGTTGACCCTTCTTGAGCATCTGAAATCATCCCCGGCTTTTAGTTGGGTTGGTGTTGCTCAATATTTAGATTTTTGTGTAGTGATTTCTTGGCTGCTGTTAGTCCTTTTTGCGTTTTATATTCATTTTCTTATCTGGTTTTGTTTTACGAATGATTTTTGAGTGCCTAAGTATCTTCTCCATCTTTTTTGTCTTCTAAACAACAACATATTTTCAATGCAGTTTTCAACATGTTTCTTAAGGACAGCCTAAAGGCTATTTAGTGTTTACATAACACAATTGTCCTCGCGCAACTTCATCTACCGTGACATTCGTTTTATATCTGTCAACTACATTTTATTAGCTCTTACAAAATGCTGATACCTTTGGGATAAATGTCCATATGGCATATGCCATCCACTGTCACTCGAAGTAGCACTCTAGGTAAAGGGCGAAACATTCCCGCCTTAAGCATGTTAAGCTTTTACATGCTTTGAGAATGTTGTGTGTTTGCTTTTAAAACGTTCCTGATGTAGAACATCACGTTAAATTATTTTAAAGGTGGATTGAAACTTGTTAATTGCTATGGCCATTTCTAGACAAAACACCATTAAATGCTGTAGTTGCGATATTTATTGTCAATCTGATTGCTATACCTTCTCCTTTAACAAGTGTGTAATTCTACGCATGGGTTTTATCTACATTTCCATTTTCAAATTATGTTTGCAACACTTAAACTGTATAGTTAAATGACATAATATAGCGCACGGGTCCTGGACGCCATAGTTCGGAAATAAAAATGCAACGAATCAATGAATAAGCAGTATAAGGAAATCTTTATGCACCCAGATTGAGCATTCTCTTAATGATCTCACATCAACATGTCCAGTTCAATCTTTAATGTTACAGACCAGTTGTGGTTAAGTGGACTCTCAATCTCCCTCTTATTAATCCATTCTTTGAATGTTACACAGTTCTCATCAGGGTCTCGTTCATCAGTGAAAATTATGCCAGGATCTTTGTATAAGAATGAGAAGTACACCTACTGTAACCTCATGGAAATGTCTTGTTCATGATGCATGAAAGCCTCTAAAACAGAATCTGCTCCTGACGTACTATGTTTCCTTGATTGAAAACTTTTTCAACCACTGTTTTCTAACCAATCACATAAGATTCTCAACGATAAAATTTCTATATGAAGACCTAAAACAAAAACATTCTTTGTTCTGCTAGAAATATGTTTGCCGAGTTATACTGTTTCACAAGTGATAATTGATACATGTCTCGGAAAAAAATAAAACATTGTTGAATTGTATTCATCGAATGTCGAATCGTTGTGATAGATTTGATCTCTTCCTGAAACATTGGTCAATGCGGACTGATATATAAAGGCGGATGACCATTTGTTTTGGCTCTACATTCGTGGACTGATGTCCAGACATATTTAATGTTTTCATTATCATCTGCTTCAAGCCATCTATGTTATCTTTTTGTTAACTTATTTATACCATGTAAGGATAGAGTTGCACAATTGACTAATTGTACCAGGTTGGCATACATGTATTTCTGGTTAGACAATTGACAGAGTGCATGTCCATAAAACGGCAATTATAAGATGGAAGTATGAAACGCATGATTATATTTGGTTAGTATTAAGGATATACATTGTATCTTATTCTATAGTAATATTTATATGTTATATACTAAGTTAGAGCAATAATACGAACAGTTGTGCTGGCGCATAATATAAAGGTGAAAGTACCAGAGATTATAAAGGAAATGCATATATTTCAAAGCATAAGGTTATGACGAGTTTGCCAAGTTAGACTTAGAAGAGGCTGAATGTAACGATTGTTGTCAATATTGTCCTCGGCTGCTGTTGTAAAACCACCAGGATTCGAGGAAGGAACCACATATTCAATGTTGAATGTTTCAAAGATGGAATCTTCTATTACTGTAGATGGATTATTGGATCATTCATAAACGACAAACGTAAACTGTACATTTTGGTCATTTAGTACCTCCTTTTCTGGTCCTAGCATTCATAAGAAGAGACCTATATACATTAGGAGATGGGTTTAGTTCAGTTGAATGTAATATTAAAAAAGGATAAAGAAAAACAAACAGAAGTAACTTTGAAATGGATAGCGTCGTATAAGCCTCAATAGAATAACTCGGTTGCATCTGAATATTTGGCCGAACGATTTGGATAGCGTCGTATTTGCCTCAATAAAATAACTCGTCTGCATCTGAATATTTGGCCAAACGATTATTAACTAATGTTTTAATGACTGTGGAAAAAAACTTTTGCCTACATCATGTCTTTTTGAACTGCCAGCATGTGCAGCTTTTTTCAAATACCGTTGTCATACAAACAGATTGTTGCGGTTGCTTATTTAAATGCAACACCAAAATAATCATTAAACAGGATAAGCAAGGACAATGCCTTGTTAATGGCCTGGCAAGTCTGAGATTACTGCAATTTTTTCCAGATCATTACTATTTCCTCTTCCAATTGATCATAAAGAAAACTTCGAATCGAGAAGTATACATTCTAGTTAAGTCTAGCTTAAATATTGGAATAACTTCAGTGTCTATACTTGATTCCTTGTTGTTGACTACTGTTCTGCAAGAATGGTACCGTAGTTACGATTTTCTATACTTTCCTCACAAATGTTTTAATGGATGTCTTTAGTATATAAAAGTGGCATGCACTTGGTATTATAGGGCACTTAGTTTTACTGCAGGTACGTAAAAAAACAACAACACTTTTTTACCTTCTGTAAGGGATATTTGTTGATTTTGATATCTTATAGCGGTCATCTTAGAAAAAGCCGCCATATTGAAATTTCAATTTGGGTCCATATCTTATATTGTTTTTGAAGCACCTTGCACTAATAAAATGACAAATTTGAACTAATATGAGGGATATTTGTTGATTTTGATATTTTGTGGCGGCCATTTTGGAAAAAGCCGCCATATTAAAATTTCAAGGTGGGTTCACAGCTAATATTTTTTGAAACCCCCATCACTACTGCCATGCCAAATTTAAACTTAAATGTGACCTTATATAAGTGATATATGTCGATTTTGATATTTTATGGCGGCCATCTTGGAAATAGCCGCCATATTGAAATTTCAATGTGGGTCCATAGCTAATATTGGTTGAAACACCCAAACCTACTACCATGCCAAATTTGGTGCTTTTATCATCAAACCCACAATTTTTCACCAATCAGCCGGACTAGTGAGAGGAAGCTTCGGATAAAAAAAAGTTCCATACTTTGATGAAGAATATTATTTTCTAAACACAGAATGGCCTTTTTTATGTCTAAATACTTTTCCATTTATTCACTTACTATAGACATCTATAGAAGATTGATGTAAAACAACAATTAAAACTCAGCTTACTTATTAATACCATGAATATTGTATATCTGTAGACGAAGCTGTGTATATCATACTTCTCAGTGGAATATTTTTTTTTCTAAATGAAAAAGAAGGGGGTGAACAATTTCTTAATGTTTGTTTGGTAAAAAGAAGGAGCTGAATTTACTTTATATGCAGATGCTGGAAAAATTGCCACATGAAATAAAAAAAAATCAAAATGGGAAAATAGAAGTCATTTCTTTTTTTGTAAAGTTTAGTTATCAACACATTCTCAATGTCAATTTGAAGATAAGAAGAAGACTAAACTGTATCTGTGGTAACCTTTATTTCAATTCCAATAGTATAATTTAAATAAACATGGTCGACAAAATCTGAAGCAATCACTAAAAGTATGCCGATTTCATTGCACACGACACATTATTCTGAAGGAAAAAAAATCAAAAATAAATGTGGAAAACGTAGATACTATGTGAATTTACTAGCATATTTATATAGTTAAGAATGAAATAACAATTTGTTTAAAAGTACAACTCCATACAAAGTATACGGTTAGAGATAACACTATCATCCTAAGTACACATCGATGCATGATTAAGATAGAGCAAGATTCGAGGTTAAACTATTCTCTTAAAGTACAACTTCATCAAAGTACAGTCAAGCTTGGTTAAACAGAACACCTTATACATGTATATAGGTGCTTTTGATAAATAAGTTTATATGAATGACATAATCTATGAAACACATATCTGCTTTGATTTTGTATTATATTCGCATGAATTTAAATATAATTCAAATGTTTAATGTTTGTTTCTACCTTTGCACTTTATAAACTTGAACTTCTGCTTAAGAGATATATTCATGTTAGGTATTGACGCTTACATAGTGTAATAGCAAAAAGACGCTCACATAATGTTACAGTAAAATGTTGCTCACAAAATGTTGCTCACATAATGTTACAGTAAATTTACGCTCACATAATGTCAAATGAAGCTTACATAATGTTATAGTAAAATGACGCCCACATAATGTTACTGGAAACTGACACTCACATAATGTTACAGTAAACTGACGCTCACATTATGTTACAGTAAAATGACGCTCACATAATGTTACAGTAAAATGACGCTCACATAATGTTACTGTAAAATGACGCTCACATAATGTTACAGAAAAAGGTGGACTTTAAGTTTGAAGAACTGACATACTTAGTTTTGACTGCGATTTAAATTGTTAATTATATATTCATTTAAACACGTATTCTGTATATCAGAACGTTATTTTTGAAATTATGACATTAAAAAGGTCCCAGCTGACCATTATGCGATATGTCATTGACAGTTATATATAATGCAATACGTCTTAAAGATTCTTGACGGCTTGTTATTAACGGTTGCCTGTTTTATTAAGGTCCCTTTCGGCCTTCTTAACTGTAAGTGATCAATTTCAAATAGGAAAGTGTTCAGATATTATTATTGTTATGATATAGTTGTTCTTTTATACAGACCTAAATCATTTGTAACATCCACGTTCATATTGGTTGTCAATTATGATTAACTATTTCATACAGGCATTCAGAGTTGCATGCCATGATTAAAAGAAGGGGTGGGGGCTTCAAATATACCTTTGAGTTGAAAACAAAACAGTTTCATAGAAAAAAAAATTATTACGCAAATGTACCTCTATGCTAACGATTTTACAACCTGTAAATCTTTTTAGGTTTTTGATGCAGCTGATGTTTTAAGACTGGGAAAAGATTTGGTGGTACAAAACTCATTTACTACAAACAGGAAAGGTATAGAATGGTTACGCCGCCACACAAAGTCACGTGGTTATAGAGTGCACGAAATACATTTCCCAGGCGACCTTTCACCTGTGCACATAGGTTAGTATTTGATATTTTGATATTTTGATTATGAAATATGATGCATTATGAATGAGAAAAAATAAAATTTTAATGTAGCTGGAATTAACAAATATTATTTGTTTTCGATTTTCGATTTTTGCCTTTTAGATTGTAGTTTAATACCTTTAGTTCCTCCCACAAAAGAGAGGAAAGGCATTTTAATGAACTGCCCAGAGCGCCCTATTGCGCCAGCTGATAAGGAAAGGATTTTCAATGGATCAAATTGGGAAGTGAGTACTACCAAACTTGACTTTTTGTTTTGCCAATTAAGATTTAATAGGAAGTATATCTAATGAACGAATATTATCATTACCATTATAAATAGAAGTAATAAAAGTTGTTACAGTACTTAGTTATTATTAATAAAGCAGATAGTTTCTAAAAATGCTTTTACTTTTCATAATCATATTATAAATCTGATTATCACTATTGTGCAAACACAAGCTTCCCATCTTGAATGCGCATTTTTCGAATTTATTGTCCTTTTGTTTCATCCTGAGTTATTCCTACTCAATACTTAATAAACGACTGCAGGTTGGAATACTGTAAAGCATTTTATTTGTATAAGAGAATATAGATTGTCACATAGATTGTGGAATTTATAACTAATTTGTACTCGCCTCTTATAATTTCGAAACGCTGATAGATCATAGAAATGCACATATATATTTTTAGAGAATGTTAGTATATTGTATATTTATAAATTCTTGGTATCTCCAATATTACATCTCCATAGCTTTTACGTATACACCAATGTGCGTCTATAATATATATACATTTTTTGTAGATTCAAAATGCACCGCTGCCGTTCACAACAACAATACCAGAACTATGCCAATCAAGTTATTGGTTGTGTATGAATCTGCTTCTGGTGAGTCCTGACAGAGCTATTGTTGAAGAAACAGAAATACCAACCATCAACTATTTAGAATCACTAGGTAAACATAGTGTCTAAGTAAAAGTTCTTTTAAACAGTTTTTGTTCACATAAAAGAAGAAATTTAATGTGCTATTCAGCTACTAACCAAAAGACACAAATAACCAACAGACATCTATAGAATAGAAAAACAAAGGATATGGGGTATTCATATAATAAATAAATATAGTAAATATAGAACTACGAAGAATATATTTTAGTGATTAAGGTATCACATGAAAGGTGAAGGACTGGTGATCTTTGTAGAACACATATTGACTGATAATTTTGAATAATACAAAACTGTATGAATAAATCCTAAAATTGAGGGCATATATTGCCTATTTCTCAGATATGAAATACCTAGTTTGGTTTATCGAAAGGTTAGCTTACAGTCTTCAACAAATGACAGGTGCTCATAAGATATGTCAAGTTTTAAATCGACCCTAGTCAAACACGGTTGTGAATAAATTTAACAGAGACTATCAAAGATATACCATTAACACAAAATTCTCAAAATAACCAAACATTAAGATATGTCAAATGAAAAAAGTGACGATATTCCTGACTTGGGACAGAGGAGAGAGTATGTCAAGTAACAGCTAGACTCTGTTCGTCTGTTTATCCGTGAATGTGTAAAACGTAGTAATGTTTGCCTTTGAATACAGAAAACCTAGTATGTGTTATCTAGTCTGACAGTTTTCCTTCATACTGAAGCAACTTCTGAACAGGGATCATATTACTTGTATGGGAACCTAATATTTTCGACGGAATTGAATTATACTTTCTCATGGGTGGACTAAATTCATTTGTGTTATTGGATCATGGCAACAGAGGGTAGCTAGTATGAATCATGTGTTTCTCATTATTTACACTTTGCACAAGTCATTATTTACACTTTGCACAATGATTTCACAGAGATTTAAGATATGTACCAAATGTTTTGAACAGATTTGAAATATATTTTTTTCCATGTTTCCAATATGTTGAACATAGTCATTTGCGTCAGTGAGTGCTTTTCCTGAATATCCCCATAATAGTTATAGTCCGCTATCTACAAAAAGAGACAAACATCTATTCGACATTCAAATCTCGTTATAATTAGTTTAATCTGTCTTCAGTGATATACAGACAAAACAAGTCTTTTCATAACTGTGGTAACTACCAATTCATGCATTTTGATTGATTGCATCTATGATAGCCGACAAAATTCCTTTCTTTGAGTATTTTACAATCTTTATGGCTCTAAAATCTGTTCTTCAAAATAGCAGCCTACGACACAGGTCGATACAGATCTTGGTCTTGTTAATCTCGACCAATAAAAGGTACATACTAAAAGGAACATTCAATAGAAATCACATGGACCGTTAATATTTGCAAAATGTGTTTAACACATGTTTGTTGTTTTGTTTGGGGAATTTGGTATTTATTGCCAATTTTCAATTGTCTCTGTAGTTTATTCGCATCTTTATTTAGATTAAAGTCTCATAGTGGAAAGACACTTGTCTGTTGTTTAAGAAATTGACTCCCAAATTTTTTTTCTGTGTATCTAAGCTTTCAGTCTAGTGTTAATTTTAACCCATATTTATTATCCTTGATTACTGTCTCTGGTATCAATAGATCTGTATCCATATGTATTTTCCTTAAACCTAAGGCGTATTTCCTGTATCACATATCATAATAGAAATATGAAAAATATGAAAAAGAACTCTCATTTTCTATAATTTGTTTTCATTATCGATTCTCTTCTTTGATATCAAATGAACATCATTTTATTACATTTCATGTAACTTAACGCGTATTCATTGCAAAAGGATCAGTATCTTATATAATTTTGTGAAATAGGAAGACACCATTTTGATTTTAGGTTATAAGATAATTTTCCGCCACTTATTGGTTATGCTTTCGATTTTTACGGGTGCTATTAGCGGAGCAGGATCTCCGTACCCTTCCGGAACCCCCAAGGTCACCACCGGTTTTTTGTTGGGGTTTGTGTTGCCCAGTCTTTTATTAGTTTTCTATGTGTTTTTTTGGCCATTTTTCGTTTTTTGCAATGGCGTTGTCAGTTGCTCGGCTTTTGCTATACCTTTTGTCTTTTGGGGTTTTATCAGCTCTTCAATTTTTGAGTAAAATTTAGGTTTTCAAATATTTTGGCCTCGAGCATCACTGCAGAGACATATATTGTCGAAATATGCATCTGATGCAGTAAAATTGGTACCGTTAATATTATTCTCATCGACTATTGAGTTTGAATATCCCTTTGGTATCTTCTGCCTCTCTTTTAGATAAAAAGTATTCTGTAGACTCGAAAATAAATTGTAAATTCATATTGTGAAATTAATGCTTTATTAATTCAAATGTTTATTGTATTTTTGAAGGTATCAAATGTATAAGAGTTCCATTCAGGGATGTATACGGCTTTGGCGGAGGAATACATTGTGTAACGAGTGATATACGTCGTCGCGGAGACCGTAAAAGCTATTTTCCAAATTTTGACTAAGGTGAAATGAAATAATTGCAGTTTGTCAGCAAATATTTGAACATTTAAAAATAAATTAAACCTAAGCGAACTGCTATTTTTCATTTTATACACAGTTTCTCGTATTTCTTTAAATGAAGCTCTGTAAGTCTATGCAATGATGGGCAATACACTGAATTTGTCAGATTGGTACACACAACAACAACGAGAGGAGGACTCCAATGTTAATTCAAAGTCGAGCTTCATAGTCAAAGACACTGGTCAAATTATTGTCAACACAAAACATACTGAAAAGTCTTTCCATTCTTCATAAAACGTGGTGTACAAAGTCATCATGAAATATCTTTATTGACTTTCAAAGACGAGAACCAAAGCTTAAGTTCAGTTTAAGGTGTTCAGGCCAAACTATTGTCAATATGACACAATTAATATCTAGGTTAACATAAATATAGGTTATTCTTAAATCAAGTAGGTATGTAAACGCCATACTACACAGACTATGGCTCGACATCAGACAGTACAGACGAAATATCAAATAAAATGACAAATGAACGGACGAAAAAGCAAACAAGCAAAGAACATGACGAAAAAAACGGATGAAAAAGCAAACGAACAAATAAAATGACAAAAGAACAGAAAGAAAAAGCAAATGAACATAAAATATGGCAAACACGAAGTAAGCAGATGAACATACAAAATGATAAACGAACGGTCGTTAAATTAGATAAACAGCCCCTGCTTTTCTGAAGACTGGATGTAATTTCATAATAAAATACATGAAAATAACTAATAACAACTTTGAGCTTAACCATGGTACAATACAGTAGTAAATAATTTGTACGTTGATTGGTTTTGAGCTCTGAAGACTTTTTTAAAATTAAAATGTCTTCAACCATGAAAAAAAAAATGCAAATCAAAAGAGGTCTTTAATAAAGGAGACACATCAATTCATACTCAGCAGGTGGTACTGATAAGTCTTGAATAACGAAAACAACACGTTATAAATAGAGGCAATAGTAGTATACCGCTGTTCAATAGATATAAATCGATTTAACTGAAACAAATCCGAGTCACAAACCAAAACTGAGGGAACACATCAACTATAAATGGAAACAAAACGAACAACAGAAACACTGAACTGCTACAAAAACAAACCTCCAACATACATAGAAAAGGACTATGTGATAACAACTGCATATTCCTGACTTGGTATAGGACATTTTAAGAAAAACTGGTCGGTTGAACCTGGTTTTATGGCTAGCCAAATCTCCCGCTTATATGACAATGTTAAAAATACCGCTAAAATGACAACATTACTTGACAGGAATACAGTACAAATAAATGCAAGAATATTCAGGACAGAGAAATACATAAATAAATAATATAATAGTACATTTCAACACATTGTAAACCACAGAATAACAAAGAACACTTAAAATTAATTTACGACAGAACACAAATACAGCACAATAGAATAATGAACTGTGCGTCACACGAATGTATCAACGCCACAAAAAGTGACATCACAGCTCTAAAAATAGAATATAAAATTGGGATTAAGTTTGTAATGGTGTTATTTGATGTATTTTTTAACCATTACAAGAATATTGATTGAGAATTGTGTTAGTAATGGTGTAATTATTTGTATTATATAACCATGTCGGTTTTTCTTCTAAATCAAGCTGTGTAAAAACAAATAAATCCTGTGCATATAGTTGCTTTAAACTAAAAATCATATAAATGAACTAGGTGATTAATATCTTTACTTTAACATACATATAGAAAATAAAAATAGAATTAAAACCACAAACGATAAGACATAAAACAACATCTAAACAGAATTAAAAACCAATTGTTCAAAGAACAATTGAAGGTTTTTCCACATCAATTTTCTAAATAATTGATAGGAAGCTACTTCTGGTTTACTCAAAGTTATTAATAGCGTCAAAGTATAGATTTCTTCATACTGATTCAATAAATAAATGGTTTCTTTATACTTTTGTCTGAAATAAGGGAGATAATTGCCAACTTCCGGTTTAGAAAATGTCACTTTCGGTCTTATATGATAGCTTTATTCACCCTGATTCCAAAAATATATAGTTTGTATATACTTATGCCTGTAATAAGGAAGATAATATGCTACCTCCGGTTTATAAAATGTCACTTTCGGTCTACTACTACTACTGGGGGTGTTGAACGACCTTGACTGGCTGTTCAGCCCTCGCACGGTCGGCTCGGTGCCCGAAGGCGTTTGGTGAGCGTTTAAATAATTTTGTGCCATCGGTCAGGAACAGGTGGAGGACGCCATTTTGGTAGGCCGCCATCTTGGTTTTGTGAGTTGTTTTGGTTTTTATTTGTTGACTATTTTGGTGTTATTTCTTCACAACGGCTGCTTTCAGGGCCAGATTGGTCAGCTTGGCAGCCCACTAACCTCGATGATGGAGTACTGGTAGATGAGTCTCGGACGTAGTATTAAAGATGACAGGAAGCATTATCAGGACCAAAGCCGTGAGGCAGTGAAATGAAGGTCAATCATCTAACACCTAGGATACAGCCCTCGGACGTCAATCGGCATAACACTCCCCCACCTACAATGGGTTTTGGAGTGCATGTTAACGCGGGAATACGCCAACTACAACGTTTACTGTACAGCGTTGGATTGGTTTCTGTCATCTAAAGTAGTAAGTCGTTGATCATCTAAAAGTAAACACCTCATCGAATATAGCGGGTAAAGGAGAGCTGACCCAGCACGTCCGTTCAGCTGTAATGACTGAGACGTGACTGAGAATGGATTGACTTTCGGTCTCAAATGATAGGTTAACCTATGATCACTTTCGGTCTCAAATGATAGGTTAACCTATGATCATTCAAAAAATATATGGTTTCTAGGTACTTTTCCATGAAATTAGTGCAAAAAATACTACTTCCGGTTCACTCAAGGTCACTTCTGGTTTACTTTTTTCAAGGTCATATGTCAACCAACAGTTTGCAAAAGACCCTATGGCTTTATCATGTACCAAGTTGGAGTAATAATCAATTAACCTTAAATTGAATCATTTCAGGGACAATAACTCCTATAAGATGTCATTGGATTGTTTCAGACCAAACGTATAATATCTTAATCACAATTGAGCAAACATTTTGCACTAGTCTTTAATTTGTATCTTTAAAAGTGACAGAGGAGATCAAATAACAAGGAAAAGTCAAAATTTAGAATATGACCTTGACCTTTGACCTTGGCCTCAATTTCATTTAAATGAACCAAGGAAATGAAATCAATATACCTTAGGTCTCTATCACTTACCATTCATGCTATACATTTATATATCCCTTAAGTCAAATACAGAAGGGGAAATAACTCTCATATGGAGTTTACGTATCGCTTCGGTCAAAATTGGACAAAACATCCTGAGGATATAACGAGCAATTTGGTAAAATAAATTTGTCGCTTTCTTTTAAGGTTACAGAGGAGATGCACTCACAAGGAAAACAGTGTTTGGGGAGATAACTCCTACAAAGAAAATTATTCAGTTAAGCAGAATCAATTTCAAAGGCGCATAAACTGTTGATATCATGTACGAAACATCTAAGCGACATCTTGCGAAACAAAATTTATGGCAAGAACAAAATTTGGCGGAAAAAAAAAAAAAAATTAAAACCAATTGTTCAGAGAAAAATTGAAGGTCTTTCCACCCATAAAGATCAATTTTGATATTGAAATATTAAAACTCAGTTAGATATATCATATCCAGCGTCAAATGATAGTTATTGACACTGATTCCAAAAATATATGGTTTCTATACATTTTTTTCTAAGTAAGGGAGATAAATTGTTACTTCCGGTTTGAAAAATGTCACTTCCGGTTTTTTTTTATAGTTTACTTGATACTGATTCCAAAAATATATGGTTCAATATACTTTAACATTAAATAAGTACAAAAAATAGCTACTTCCGGTTTACACCAGGTCACTTCCGGTTGGCTTTTCAGTGGTCAAGTGGCTTGCCACGTAATGCAAAAAGTCCCATGGCTTTATCATGTATACATATGAGGTAAAAGCAAAGGTCAAAATCTAGAACGTCAATTTTACCTATGACCTTGATCTCAATTTCAAGGTCATAAACCAAGGGCTTCGAATCAAAAGACTATAGGTCTTAATTATATATGGTTAATGAGTTATATCACTATATGCTTAAGTTTTAATAAAAGATGGGAGAAAACTCCAATTTAATGTTAGCGTACCCTTTTAACCAAAATTTATGTGTTACGACATGTCGCAACTTACAATTTAGTAAAAATATGTTGTCGATATCTTATATGGTTTTTGAAAAGAATTGAAAATAAGCCAAAATCAAAATTTAAAATATGACCTTGACCTCTGACCTTGACCCAATTTATTTTATTTTGGATCAAGGACCTCAAATCAAAAGATCCTAGGTCTCTTTCACTTATGGTTTACAAGATAGAAATGCATATCACTTATATCAAATGCATAAGGGGAAATAACTCTCATATGGAATATTCATATCGCTTCGGTCAAATAGGACAAATCATGCAACGGATATCAATTTGTCGCTTTCTTTTACGGTTACGGAGGAGATGCAGTCACAAGAAAAACAGTGTTCGAGGAGATAACTCCTACAAAGAAAATTGTTCGGCTTAAAATGGGTGAAAATAAAAAGCGCATAAACTGTATGATACTATATAAGAAATATCTAAGCAACATCTTGCGAAACAAAAATTTTACGCGAGAACAAAATTTGGCGGAAGAAAATAATAATAATCAGAACAATTACAATAGGTCTTTCCACAGAAAAGTGGAAAGACCTAATAATCAGGAAAAAAACCAATAGGTCTTTCCACAGAAAAGTGGAAAGAACTTATTATAAATGAAATATCATAACTAAATACATGAATGTTGGATGTACAAATACCGATACACGTCTAATAGCAATACGAATTTACACTCAGCAAAACAGTCATATTCGGGAATAGGTCACGTTCGGTAATTAGAAGACCAGACGACGTAGATGGTAAACCACAATCTAAGACGTGGTAAAAATCGTTAGTTAGTTTAGACACAGACGCATCTTATAGATCAATCAATTCGTGATGGTGTCCATAAAATTTACGGAGTGTCATTTTTAATCTTTCCTCCTCATAACTCTGTTGGAGCAGTCTCTGCGTAAGGAGCACACTCCTGTATATGAAGTCCGTATAGTGTGAACATGCACGAGTATAACGTATCAGCGGAGATGTGTAAACACCATACGATGGGGCAGAGGGTATGTTACTGCTGAGGAATAGGAAATTGATAATTGGGAAGTTGATTTCGTCCCGTTTGTCATAGAATTTAGTGTGGAGTCGTCCATCTGTGTCAATATTGAGGAAAAGATCAAGGTATGAATCAGTCCTTCTAGAATCAGTAGTATCCTTAATTTCAAGTTCACTGGGAAATATGAGATGTAAGAACTGGCTGAAATATTGCTTATTCAGTGATAGGCCGTCATCAATATATCTGAAAGTAAAATTAAAGATGATCCGGCTATGTATCGTTCTTTATAAGGAGTTTTGTGAAGTTTTTGGTATCCAGTATAAAGACGGTAGATTTTATAAATTTATTGCGTCCGAAGAGCTTTTCTTTATTTACCTTCATCAGGAACGCTCAAAACCGAATAGTTGAAAGCCAAAGATGTATAAGAACCGAATCAGTTTTAGTAGACAATGTGCGCTTCTGACATAACAAATAATAAGCCTGGTATCTTTGACGAGTTTTTAAAACCACTAGGTTGATGCCACTGTTGATTAAAGTTTCGTCTCCGAGTGTACCAGTAATCAGTACTTTGTGTTTACATAGATATTGATATGGTCATTTCCTAAAAAAATCTGTTATTAAAGAAATTATTCGAAACACTAAGGTTTTCTACCCCCGGTATTAGTCACCTCTGACACAACACTTCAGAATTGTTTGCTAGCTTTCAAATTGGTGTATGATTTTGCCTTCCAACCTTTTTTTTCGAGAGCCGCCGATTAGTCTTATAAAGACGTAACATTTTATAAGCCTGGTATGTTTGATGAGTTTTTTAAGTCCGGAAAATATAAAAATACTATGCATGGATGTATGTTACAATTATCAGGTAATTTACCCAGAGCACCTGAGATCACACCGGTTTTGGGTGGGGTTCGTGTTGCTCATTCTTTAGTTTTCTAAGTGTTTTGAATGCGTTTCTTTTGATGGTTTTTCGTTTTTTTGCTATGGCGTTGTCAGTTGTCGTCGAATTATGAGTTTGAATATCCCTTTGGCATCTTTTGCCTCTCTTTTATATTCTATTTCATTATTCAACATAGTTAATGAAATAAACAACTATGCGTTACTTGTTAAATTCCAGTCAGCTACAAATACGGTAGAACTTGATGAATCCCACTTACATTGACATATATTTAATTTCATGATGACCTATAAAAGATTACTAGTAAATTATCTAATTTCCTGTCATTATAATTGATATATAAAATTTCTGAATTTGACGAGAAAACTTACATCTATGTGTGGTAACCGATGTTACAATCTCGTAACTCGATTAAGAAGAGACAAATAAGATAAAAAAATTTTGGACCATTTTATGCAGAAAGCGGTTTTCGGTCATAGGAGGGTTAAAAGAGGTGCTACATAGGACTTATAGACAATTCATGAATGCAAAACTATTCAGAATTCTTTTGAATAGGGTAAATCAGGGTAAATTGAATACATAAGCAACACATTTTTGTGAGACAGAAATTAATAAAAATTGTCCAAAATCTTCTCTTCGTGTCTTAGCAGGAACGAACTTCTCCATTACTTTGTCAATATTCACACTGAAATCCCTATGAATGTGCATTAATGCTAGCGATGATAAGCTATCGTTACTCATTGATGATCGTACATGTATATGTTTCCAACCGACGTAGTACACTGAACGACGTCTCCGCGGTAGCACTTGTTACTGGCATTGTCAACATAATACTTATTGATATAATTCAACATAATAATACGTTTTTAACTTTATCAGATGATGAAAAATTTATATGTTTATTCAAAAATGAAAATGTTTGTAATTCTGTTGCCAAAATCTGTCATAATATTTTATTGCTACGAAATAGTATTTTATATCGTTGAAATTTAAAGATGACATTTTTATGTATCATTTTTATCCTTGAATGTGCATGGTGATATTGCACTTTTATGTTTTGTGTAGATAGCAAACCTATGTTTTATTCTGATGTTTTAATATTGTATATAACAGTCTCTCGTAGATCTTTTACGAATGTCACATGCATTCTAAATATTATATTGTGTATTAAATGTCATATTGTGAACAAGTCTAAATTGAAAACAACGTTCAAACCTATGATTGCGTTGGATGAAAACCGCAATTTTTATACGTGTGCATGCAAAACAAATTTCTTGGTAGAGGGGTCTAGATACAGCACAAACAACATTTTCCAAAAGACCAAAAAAGTGAAAAAAGAATATTTTAACAAAACGCATTTGACTAGCAGGTCGAACAACGGATGTTCTTAAACTCTGCTGACTGCCATGGCGATTGCCAAATAAACGGATCAACAGATGTAATAAAATGGATCTTAATTATTAATTTAATACCAAACAGAAAACAATAAACTTGCGGAAAAGATGGTATACCGCAAACAAGAGGTGCACAAATTTGTACACCATATCCGGATATCGACAATTAATGTTTCTTCAGTGATGTTAGGAATCGAAACGGTATTTGGAAGGCCATATAATTTACCTCAATTTAGGATTGACTCTTGAATTTTGAATAGTCGAAATCGGATGAACGGATTATAGAAATCCGATGGAAAATATAATACAAGCCCAAACGAAAAAATATGAACAAGTCTAAATTGAAAACAACGTTCAAACCTATGATTGCGTTGGATAAAAACCGCAATTTTTATACGTGTGCATGCAAAACAAATTTCTTGGTAGAGGGGTCTAAATACAGCACAAACAACATTTTTCAAAAGACCAAAAAAGTGAAAAAAGAATATTTTTCGAAAACGCATTTGACTAACAGGTCGAGCAACGGATGTTCTTAAACCCTGCTGAGCGAACCAGTCGCATCAGTTTGGAGTTTATGTCATTTATTCCGTGAAAAGGCAACAAAAGTCAAAGAAAAAAACCCACTAGGATTTGAGGGAAACAATTAAAAAGCTTTAAAACACACTTTAGAGAAAAGAACGGTTAAAGCAACACAAAATTTTGCAAAAAAGCCTTGACTCAGGTGCTCCAAAAGTATCAGCAAATCCTTCTAGTGTTAACCTGTAAAAGCATTGTTATCGATAGCCAATCAAGATAAATGTAAAATGACTGATTACATTGAGTCATCAACGATACAAGACGTATAACTTAGTACGCAAGACGCATGTTTCGTCTTTGTATGAAGAAAGAATTTGTACGTTTCAGATAAATATTGCCAAATGGCTTTGAGTGGGATTCCGTCTTTGGGAACGATTCACAATGCGGGGTACTAGCTCTTTATTCACACACACGTCGGCAGTTCAATACAATAATCATAAACAAATTGGTAAAGTCCAAATTCATTTAATAATGTCCAAATATAAAATATCAGTGTTACAAATTTAGTTATTTCAAACCAGAAGCAATATATATGATTGCGATGGAAAATCCGACCGCAGTTCATGTGCTCTCGTTGGCATATCCAAACGGAGTCCTTGAATATAAATTTATCTTTCTTTAAATACCAAATAAAGTTGCTATAACAACACAGTTTGGGGTCATGTTGTAAACAGAAATTATATAATTAAGTGATTTAATTCATCAAAGAGAATTACGATAGGTGATCAATCCATCAATCAATTGAATTATGTGTGCATTTGATATGACCGAATAAAGTTGCATAACGAACTTTTAAGATGTTTGCATAAGCTTAGAGTTTAAAAGGTTATTGACAAATATAAATTTACAATTTTACATGTTTCAGATGTTAACAGATATTTCGGACATTTAAAGTCATAGCGAATTTCGAGATCGTTACAATTGAATAAATAAAATATGCATGCAGCATTCGAAATGTACACAATAGAAATCGATATAATAAGACAGTTTGAAATAGAAAATTAAGTACCAAAATAATGTGTGACATTTGTACGACACATCAATGGCGCTAGATTAAAAAAGGTGGAAGGCGAAATGCTGTTTTGTAAGTGATCCTGTCATATTCTTTAATGAAATAAGCTTTAGCGTGTCATTATCAGAAATTCTACATACCATTTAGTTATCATTGTGTTTCAAAAACTTTATATTGATAATAGAATTGTTTGATTGGTGTTATTCAAATCAATTTTCAAAAGAGATTTTCTCTAAAGTATAAATGTACAAACACTCCCATTAACCCCTCAACCACCACCCATGGACATTTTCTTAATATTGTGCGTAGCATTAAGAATTAAAGTACTGCCATCTGACATATTCGGCAGAATGAAATATTCAAGACGGAGACTAATAGGGTAGCAAGCACTAAAAATCGTACAAAACTCTTGGTCTGCTTAAAGCAATGATTCAGATACCAAAACCCTACTGTTGTTGTCAAGCGTTCATTTGATACAAGTGATACATGCAATATTGGGACTAAAAATGGCCGCAAAACATTAACATTTTTAGTTATATTAATGCACAAAGTCGGGATAACATCACATTTATAATAGATCACAGGCTTAAGGGTATTGGAATAATCAATGTCCCAGCATTTTTGTTGTGACTAAAATCACTTTAAAATGTAGATTACAATATTCAAAAATAAAGTTATAAATCAAAATGTGTATTTTTTAATTTGCCTAAATTATCAATTATATTATGAGTAATTAAAAATACAATGTAGTTGTTTACTTCATTATTCCTTTTACATAACTAACAGTTTAAAAAACTTTGAATTTTTCGAAGTTCTAAGGATTTACCTAAGCTGTATTTGGCAAAACCTTTCGGAATTGGGGGTCATCAATACTCTTCAACTTGGTACTTTATCTGGTCTTTTTAACTTTATTTTTCGTGCGTCACTGATTAGTATTTTGTAGACGAAACGCGCGTCTGGCGCAGAAAATTTTAATCCTGGTATCTATGATGAGTTTTATGATACAATAAACTGTCACACTTAATGAATACAACCCCTTGGTCCACAAAAAGATGCTGTGAATATGGAAATTAGGAGATGTGGTATGATTGCCAATGAGACCAAAAAGAACTTACATCTGGTGCAGACAAATTGGTACCGTTAATGTTATTACTACCAGTGGGTCGATATCTCTGCTGGAGGACTGCAAGTCCCGAGGGAATCACCAGCCAAGTACCCAGTGCTTCGGTACTGGCATGAACACACGGATATTGTGTTATCAATATTTACTGCTTTGGCAATACTTTTTGTTCTTTTTGGTTTATAAGATCTTCATTTTTTTAATAAGCTGTTGATTTTCAAATATTTTGTCGAAATGCGCATCTGGTGTAGAAAAATTATTACCGTTAATGTTATTACAGAAATTTGTATATTCATGGTTTAAAAAAGATTCAGTTCTTCAATATATAATTGCCACTGAACGTTAAGCAACCAACAAGCAATCAATATATAAAATCAATAAAACCAGGTTTGATCCATCATTTTCTAGAATAAGGAAGTCAGGAATATGACAGTTGTTTTCCATTCGTTTGATGTGTTTGAGCTTTTGATTTTGCCATTTGATAAAGGACTTTCCGTTTTGAATTTTCCTTGGAGTTCGGTATTTTTGTTATTTTACTTTTTTCAATAAAACACGACAGCTACACAATGTTATTGATAAATATTGTGAAATTTTTAACCTCTTCCTTTTTCATAAAATAATTTACCCTTCTCATGTGGTACATAGTACTGCATACACATTTAACTCTAATTTTCTTTTCTTTCCGTAATTTTATTCTCTTTTCATATATACATAAAAATGAATTTTTAACAATGCTTATTGTTACAGATAAATAGATATTCAAATGTATTGCTAATATTACTATATGTATGTTTGATGTGTTGTATTTGTTGTAATTCTTGAAAATAATAAAAATTAAAAAAAAAATATTGTGAAATTTTGGAACAGTTCAAGTCCAAATATTAACAGTTCTAGCCTTTAGCAATGACAATTTCTTTTAAAACTATCTTCCCTTTTCGTACAGTAATATCATAAAAATCCTTTGACTAGTTAAGTCAATAAAAATTCAAGACTCGCCTTTTAGCAAAATTTAAAAACAATTCCGATACAAGTTACAACTTCCAAGAAATGATAGTTTCAAAGTGTTCTTTGTTTCCAGGTTTCTATGAAATGCGTTCATTTTCTTAGCATAATTAGTTAAGGAATAATTTTATCCCTTATTCATCACTTGAATAATTTCAATAGATTAAGCTTGCATGATTCTCCTAGAATTGCTATTCAGAGTCATGTCTGGTACAATTCCCCGACTAATTTGACAAAATTTACAGTAATTATATCAGCAGGGAGGGATAAAACAGGAAAACGATCTCTTTGAGTTAAATTCTTTTTCTAAAATGATTTACTGGGTATTCTAGACCCTTAAGATTAATGTATGAATACTACTGTGGTTTGTTTCTTGCATAAAATTAGTGAAAAATTTAATCCTATTCATAATTGTGCCGGATTAGTAATTACAAATACCTAGGAGCCTTATGTCAATCAATTTCTATATGTTTTAAATTATTTTAATCCGCATCTCTTCCTGTCTGATGCTTATTTGTCCGTTTGTTTTGTAATTTGTGACATACCGAATCCGAGGAATTTTTAAATCAAATACAACATCTGTTAAATCAATCGACCTAAGCAAAAGGTGACTTACTGCTAATGGAAGTGCTAACAATTCAACAATTGTAGTATGATTATAGAGTTTGTGAAACAGTTGTTCAATAACTTATATTTATAACATTGGATGCAGCAATACAAGATTGATTAAATCAAAATTCTATTTAAACTCTAAAATATTGTTAAAATAGATATAAGAAGATGTGGTATGAGTGCCAATGAGACAACTCTCGATCCAAGTCACAATTTGTAAAAGTAAACCATTAAAAGCATTGGCTGTTAACGTTGGTGTATGCTCACAACTGTTTCTGGTGGTTTAAAAAAATCCTAGTAAACAACATTCCGTGTAGAACATGAAAACAAGACAGTTTAACCGTACCGTTTCTGTTATCTGTTCACAATCCAGATTGTGTATTATAGGCGTTTGCTAATTACTTTTAACAAAGTAAATCTACGAGTATCACGAAATAAAATTTTGACACCGTATCGTTGCTATCTTATGGTAACAAACTTATTTGATGAATACAATCAATGACAAGTCTTGACAGCTTATATTTTGGCTGCCCATATTGTGTTTGCGCAATTGAATATTCAAAGGCATAAAATCGTAATAATCGTATAGTGAAAATATGTGAACAATTCAGTCACAATATTGCAATCTACTAATATATATATACATATAAAAAACACAATTCCAAACAGCGAGGGCAAGTATGGACACAACATTCAAGCTTGATACAGCTCTGAATTTAGATTATGATTAAATATTTGACACAGCATAGGTTTTGAAACAGAATAAATTTGGTCTAAGAACTTATAAATTTGAAATTGGACATTTACCTATTATGGTCCAATATCCAAAATCAAAATACATGATTAGATTCATAATATCAAAGAACCCCAAAGAATTTAATTTGATGAATTCAAACAATGTTTAATTTTGGACCCTTTGGACCTCAGCGTGGACCAATTTGGTAACGGATTCCAAAATCCTAAATCTAAATACACGGTTAGATTCAGCATATCAAAGAACCCCATATAATAAATTTTTGTTAAAATCAAACTAAATTTAATTTTGAACCTTTTGACCTTAATGTGGACCAATTTGAAAACCAGACCCAAAATCAAAAAGTCTAAATACGCGGTTAGAGTCAGCATACCAAAGAACCCCAAGAAATACATTTTTTGTTGAAAATCAAACAAAGTTAAATTTTGTACCCTTTTTGGACTTTTATGTGGACCAATTTGAAAACCAGACCCAAAATTAAAAATCTAAATACACGGTTAGATTCGGCATATCAAAGAACCCCAATAATTCAATTTTTGATGTAATCACACAAAGTTAAATTTTGGACCATTTGGACCTCAATGTTGACAAATTTAAAAAGGGGCCCAAAATTCAGAATATAAATACACCGTTAGATTCAGCATATTAAAAAACCTAAAGAATTCAAGACTTTGAATTAAATCCCTTTGAAATTGGTAAAGAAATAAGCAATTTATACAAAGTATTAGAAAAGTATTGTTTTGACCCCTTTTTCCTTAAGGGTTAAAAGCCATATTCAAAAAACATCAATCCCAACCTTCCTTATTTTGGTATGAAACATTGTGGTATAATTTTATAGAGATCCATACACTTATACTCAAGTTGTCTTCGGACGACGACGACGACGACAACGTCATACCATTAAATGACCGCAAATTTTTTCGATCGTATAAAAACTATAGGCTCTAAAGAGCCTATGTCGCTCACCTAGGTATATGTGTATTTTCAACAATTGACACTCTCCAACATTGTAAACTAGAATAGAATTCATTAGAAAAGTCTCTTATTTGTTGAACTTGCATTGCTGATCATTTTTGCTATTTAAAGTTTCTATCTATTTCAGTTTTCATGATAATAGGCAAAATTAAAAAAAAAAAAAAAAAACTCTAAAGAAGTCGTCTGACACTTTTGATGTAAATAGACTGTAGATAGATCTCAACATTCTGAGCATTTCTGCCAATGTCAATGAATGAGCAAATATAGAATTTTGTTTTTTTTTCTTCTTAGGTTTGTTTTGTTACTTATATGTTCTGCATTTTGCAGGACATTATTTATATACGAGAGGCGAAAGATAACAAAGGGACATCAAACTCAAAAGTCGAAAATAAACTGACAACGCCATGACAAAAAAAAAAAAAGAAGACCAAAAGATAAACAACAATATTTAGAGTACAACATAGAAAACTAAAGACCGAGCAACACTAACCCTACAAAAAAACCGGGGTGATCTCAGGTGCTCCGGAGGGTAAGCAGATCCTGCTTCACATGTGACACTCGTCGTGTTGCTCGTGTAAGTACAAACCCGTGAAGTCTAATTCGGTTGGTCACGGTATATAATATGTTTTTATATCGTCCTTTCTATGGCATTAGATAAGGATGATACATGTGTCCATAACTTTTAGTTGTAAGTATATCAGTTAGAACTGTCACAAAATCTTTTTTTTCTTCTTAACCCGATTTTTTGGACAAATCAATACAGATTAAAACGGTTCGTATTAGTTTGAATAATTCATGATTAATAGCAAACAATCGTCAGCTTGTGAAATGTACATAATTATGAGATATATACATTTGAAGTGTATATTACATTGTATGAACTGCTTTTTGTCTATGGTTTAGCAATCATAAATATTATAATTATTATTCTGTGCACTTCTGACTATTAATTAGTTTCCAATTTGTTATACCGGTATTATACACTATATAAAGATACAAGACTCTTCAGTTTATATATTTACAGAGTTTTTTTCTATTTGTTGTATCCGTGATCATTGCATGTCGACACAAAGACAACGATAGGATGATAGAGAAGTCAACGTCGATCATCCTGAATGTATAAATATCAATGAATTATTCCAGAGCACTGATAAAAACAATATGATGTTAATTCAGTTGAAGGATTCTTTTGTTTTTACTCACGTAAAGTATATTATAGTTTCTTGAGTCTATAAGTTATAAACAGTTCCAAATAAACGGCGAAACGTTTATGTCTAGGACGCAAGATAATGATTATTCGACCATCCAGCAACAAATGAAAATAACAATCGCCCAGAATTTGCCCTTCTGTTACTGACTAAGTTGTGGACGTACCAAACTGACATTTTATTTCTCCGTTTTCACAACATATTTTCACTTTCTGCCAGTTCATCATCATTGAATCGTTGTGAATTCGACATAAAACGAAATCCATTCCTACCGGAAGTGAGTTTACCATTTGTTGGTGCTATGCTGTCTCTACCAACGACACTCATATCCTGAACCATCGATGTCTTTGTGTATCTTGTGCTTAAAGCCCTAGTGTCTTGGAAAATCTTTAGTTTTTTCTTCAGGACCGTCTTAACCTGAAAAAAGTAATTATTAATAAAAAAAAAAAACGTTTTTAACACTTTTCAAATGCAGCTTAATGTTTATTATTTTCGGCCTGTCTTTTAGACTTAGTGAAAAGGTGGCTTAAATAAAACATCAACTTTCATTTTGAGGTCTATCTCCATATATAATAAAAGAACATGTCTTTTAGATGGAACTTTTGAAAATGTTAAATTTTGTGTTTAATTGTGAAAATTCTGTCAGTTGAAGCTGTAAGTTACGTTGTCAAGAAACATAATCTGTGCATGGAAACACTATATAATGTTTGTAATTTTCAAATCTTTAACACGTAAAACAACATTAATTATTTTTACACGGAGATAATTGTCGTACCGATGATTCGAATCCGTAAATAATTGACCATAATTATGCAATACAATGTCAAATTGTTATACGATACATCTAAAATTGATTTGATTATAACTTCAAGTGTGTTTCCATGCATCTTATATAATAATGAAAGTTATGACTTTCTGATATGTTATTTGAAATTAGGAGTTGCTCCTTTGTTTTTGTTTTCTCACAATAAGTACTAAAAGCTAATGTCATCTGCATTATGACTAGTTGAAAAAGTAACATAAAAAGAGAGCAGGTCATTAATTTAAGTCATTTAAACTGCTATCGTCGATACTATAAGTTAGCCCTTTAAAGATAGAAGGATAATCCAACATTTGTTGCAAACTTATTTATTAAAGTTCTCATTTAGTGGAAATTAATTAATTCAAAATAAATCTATCCTAAAATATAAAAACTCTACGCACCACGCCAAATTTAAAGTTGGGTTTACTGGGCAATTCAGGGATTATCATTTAGAAACAAAGAAAAACCTGAATTGAAATAATGAATTAATAACTGTACCAAAATGAGCCTCTAATAATTCGTAAATTTTAAAAACTATGCATCGACACATTGCCAAAAGGGTTTGTCTGCAAGAAGTCAATTCATAAATTTCGAACGATATTCTATGTATTTCTTAGTGTTTTTCCGGAGTATTTGGCGTCTAAACATAGAAACCATAAAACCTACTACATATTTTATAAACGAGCGCACAGATATTAGAGTTGGAAATACGGAAAGGCCAATCTATCAAAAAAAAAGGAAAATGTCATAAAAAGAGTCGTCAAGATATGTTTATTTGAATGGCAATTCTTTCACATTTTATTACCTTTAACTTCGTAAACTTTCAGAAACAAAGGTGTAAAAGACAGCAGTAAATTGACAAACCAATGATAACGTTTCTAATTTTTCAAATAAGAATATGCATTGATGAAAACATGAAGCATACTCTGAAACCATCATAAGACACCATCAACAAACAACGTTCAGCATGCGATTAGTAAGTTTGTCATATCATACCATGCCCTCAGCTATTTGATTATATACAGTTAGAAAAGAGATTGTGTTAGTTGAAAAGGTATAATGACATGGTTAAAGTCAGACTGACAAACACCAACTTTTGTAGACTTTTTGCATTCTCAAATGGAAATATAAAGGTAATTAATATCAAATTGTAAAATAGTTAAATGTGGTTTGGAAAACGTTTGTAACTTTGAATTAAGAAAAGTCATTCAAATCTGTAAAGTAAGTATGAATTTTGAGATGAAAATAAAAATTGGTGCCAGGATGAAAAGCCCTCTAAACATGCGGTTTGTTTTCTGCAAATAATCAAATAACAAAGACAACATTTCCAAATGTTCGACGTTTAGTGCAGACTGCATACAAGCAACAAATCCAATCCACAGCTACAGTTCTAGATACCTAGTAATTAAAGAATAATTTGCTCTTGATTCCACCCAATTTGTTATTTTCTTCTTTATAACAGTCTGCACCTACGAAAAACAATCATTATTAAGGTCTCCGAATACACTGGTGAGCTAATTCTGTGAGTGATAATAACTGCTGCATTCAGAAGGAAGGAGACCAATATTTGTAAAGGAGTGTCAAGGCATTGATCAATATAAGGTTTTAGCTTCGTTAACATTATTGTAACACGTGCTGAAGTGATCGATAAATCATGAGGTGAAACATGTGTATAATTAGAATGATGCAGTTAAAGCTGTTCGCTTTTATGTAAAATTTAACTTTCATGCAAACTTTGCAAATGATCTGGTGGCATTGTGACGAGTTGAATAAAGTGTGTTTCCGTATCATACAGATTATAGATATAGTCAAAGCAAGGAAAAAGCATTGTAGGTTGTTATTATACATTCTATTTGTTCATTCGTTAGAACCATCTTACTTGCATTTGTTGCTTGATAGGAATTATATATGAATATCTTTTTTACTTGTATAGCTAATCAAGAAATAATAACAACGATAATAATATTTCAGTGCACTGAAACGTAGATTTCATAATTGATTATTTTATAATCTAACTTGAATGAAAAAGCATTTATTAGACAAATATATCACAAACGAATCATTAAGCATCAAATCAAGTTAAACACTATTATGTTTTGATTAAAGGCTATTTATAGGTAACTTACCTCTTCATTTAAGAAGCAGTAAAACAAAGCCACAAAGAAACCCTACAACAAATAGAAATGTTCTTTTTATGCGATAATCATCTTTCTTACTCTGCTGACAAACTAGAAAGCTAGAAACATATTTTCAAAGATCATGTTATAAAACAAAAATAATTGCCATAGAATTTCAATAAAGATTTCTTCTTAAGAATACACGATTTTGAAAACAGTACAAGAAATCTTCGAACTTCTAAAATTGCTTTTAAACTGGGTTGTTCTTTTCAACAGCAAGCTTTTTATAACACTTACATCTGAAGTTCCATAACAGGAAAGTATTTTTGATTGTTATTAATACGTTTGGCAAATTAGTGTATCTGAAACAAAAACATAGTTCTAGCACCAATACCGTTTCCTTATATATTCTCTTTCGTTATGTTAAAAACAACTTGCAATTTCTTCTTGAAAATATGAGATAAATAACTATTTTTTTAAAACCCGAAATACATTAAAGGTATTTGGGAAATGTTCTAATCATTAGCGTATCATGTTTGAGAAACTCGTTCAGCTACACCAGACAAATTCACACACATTCATTCTTGGGTACACTAATATTTATAATGTGCATAACTATTTTAATGAATTGAAATTAGTACACATGGTAGATTGTTTTTTACACTTTCTGAAGCTCTTGTTTTCATTCTTATTAATTTTTACAGTTAAAGCTAGCAGTCAAACAATTATTTTTCCTGGCGATGCACGTACAATGTTTTAGACAAAAAGACATATTTTGTTTATTTTTTCTAGAACATTATCCATGCAGATTATAGCTGTTAGTAGTGTTTTCGCCGTTGAACCAAAATTTAGATTTTGAATCGAATTGCAAAAACAAAATAGTTTTAATTTGACACGTGTTCACATAAAGGTATAAGCAGGTGTTTTTACGATACATTGAATTAGGTTATGATTAATTCCTTATCGTATGATGTCAATTTTGGTGTTTTTGTTATGCGTTTGTTGCCAAATTTTCAGTGTAGTATTTTAGGAACTGTGGGCGTTGTTTGTCTAGGTCACTTAGTCATGGCGTTGTTAATCATTCTTCGATTTTTTTATGGCCCTTTTGTATCTTTTTACATTTTGTTATGGCAGCAGTTCGTATTTGCATTCAATGTGGGCTCAATTATACATAGCCAAACGAAGTGTTGTCGGTATTAAGGATGTTTATCTTAAGCCTTTTTTAAACTTGGTATTTGCGGGATGAGTAAACATTTAAATGAGCAAATCAAAAATCTAGAAAAAATAATATGATGTGAAAGTGAAATATTGATTATAGGAAAAATTGAAGTCCAAATTACTTTACGTTATAGTACTTTGGTTGATATTTGGGATGTGGGCTAGATGGCTTTTGCGAGTATTCCTTTTCTGTGATGTCGCGTTTGAAGTTAAGCACAAGAGAGATTCATGAGTGTACGGTTCACCAATTACAAAGCTATACAATTTCATGCCTTTTACTATAAATTGTAAACAATGACCAGTTTTCAATTCCCGTTTTATTTTATGTCCAACTGTAAAGGCATCATTTTCGAAGAATATATACCTAAGTGGCATCATTACTACAACACAGTTTTCGATTTTGACAATTTATATGCTATCAACGTTTAAACACTCTAATTAAATGGTAGACTTTTATCGCCTTCGGGATATTTTTATAATCTACCAGACACTATCTTATCGCCTTCATTTTAAATATGTCAGGATAAATCTTATTTAGATTGGTTCTGGACAGAGACTTGACAGAAAGATTACTAGTTGAATAACTGATGAAAATTACAAGACGATTTAATGTCTTTTGTGAAACCTAAATCTATCGGTTTCGATGCAACACTATCAAATGCAACTTTCAACTTGATAAAAGTGAATAAAAAAATCTTTAATCGTTGGCTTTTGTCAACACTATTATTGATAATGTCTCAAGTAACAATATTTGCGCCTATATGTTACATAAACATTACTACACCTTTGAATATACACATTTACATGGCCAGCGCATAGCAAGCATTTTAAACGAAAGAAACCTTTTACTCATTCCTGTTTTATATAATCATGCTGTACATGAGAACTAAATACATTATTTATTTAGTTTGTAAAAATATTTCCTTTCTCCATTTGAACTGTACACGTATACCTAACAACAAAATTATTTTCATTTATCTTTGTTTAAAGTAATTGCAAAAGGCTGATATTTTTGTTCAAGCATATTGTTTTTCTTAAATTGTTTAACATTTCACAGCGGTATAACATGTTACTTTATTTATTCTTCCCTTAGTTTATTTACTTTGTGTTTACATTGCATCATAGATCAAATTTATTCAGTGTATGTTCACTGGTATCAATATGTCTGTTGATTGAGTTAAGCCATTTCAATTGATATTTTATAGTGTGTCTTTCTATGTTGTGATGTAACACTATTGTTTCAGATAAGGGTGAAGGTTTGGTACCATTAAAACGTTAAAACCCGCTGCAATTGTTTGCACCTGTCCTAAGTCAGGAATCTTATGTTCAGTAGTTGTCGTTTGTTGGTGTGGTTCATAAGTGTTTCTCGTTTCTCGTTTTTTATATAGATTAGAGCGTTGGTTTTCCCATTTTGAATGGTTTTACACAAGTAATTGTTGGGGCCCTTTATAGCTTGCTGTTCGGTGTGAGCCAAGGCTCCGTGTTGAAGACTGTACTTTTACCTATAATGGTTTACTTTTATAAATTTTGACTTGGATAGAGAGTTTCTCATTGGCACTCATACCACATCTTCTTATATCTACAGTCTGATTTGACCACATCTTTATTATTAAATTGAATATTTACTCATTGTAGAAAATATCAAAGTAACTGGACGAGTCATATAGGCATTTATAAAATGTATTTCTCATTAGTGATACTGACAAAACAAATATTGTGAATATAAGAATTAAACAAATATCTTACAGTTTTCAAAATTTTACATAATTATATTCTATAACATACCTGAAACGACTGTAAAAATGCATTGATATATTGATGTACTTCTACAAAAATATGGTTATCACTTGGTGGCCAGATAAATATAACATATGTGATACCCAGCAATGGAAACAGTGTTATTGTTGCTTTAACTGCTTTCCTGTTAAAATCAAATTATTATACGGTTAAGTTATATATTAATTATGTATCAATTTTATTGATTGATTAATTACTTTTCACCATATACCATCGATTTATCCATAATTGAAGCCAAATTAATTCTATATGCCAGACATCCTTTTCGGACAAAACAAAATACTTCAGAAGTTATTTATCCTTATCAACTCATGGTTATTGCTAACTGACTTCGTATTGATTTGCTTTTGTTTTGATTGTATGCATAAAAGGATATATTGGAAATATTTAGACAGCAACCAAACGACAGAAACAACAAATGCATCTAGTAGTATGTAATATTTTTTTGTTGAAACAGGATTGTTGCTTGAAAGCACAGTATTTGGTAATAAACATATAAAAATCATTCATGACTCACATTTTGTCAAAAACATTTTGTTCGTGAATGTTTATAAATATTATCTATAGCAAAACATATTTTACAACAGCTTGAGTACAACTCCACCGAGGGACTGATAACTCAGCAAGTGCAAATATACATTTCTAACATTGTTTCGATAAATTCATGACGTTTCTGGTATGCAATCTAGCTGCAGAAATTCGAGTTATATTATCCAAAATATTTTTCCATCCTCCCTTTATGTTCAATCACAAGAACTTTCGTGTGGTTTGATTGTCTCAAGTGTTGGCTAACTGGGAGATATTGCTTTTTCGTAACATCGCTTCTGTGTCCATTGAGGCATTTGTGGAATGACTGGTTTGGCTCACAAATATATTGGAAAAAAAGTATAACAAAAATACCACAGTCCAAGGCAAATTCAAAAAGGGGAAGTTGCAAGGACTATGTGGTATTAATGATGAATATTGCTGATTGAAGCAATTGTGCAACATTTACAGCATGTCTCACCAAACGAGTGGACTCTATAGAAGCAAAACTTGATTAAGGCACGTCAACCTGTAAAGGTTCCTCAGATTTTTCGGTTGCCTAAACGCTACCATAGATGGTCTCGGGAAAGATCTTCGATAGTTTATTTTTATTCCTCTGATCTTCAATGCACTCGAATGACATCGAAGCTATTCCAAAAAGATAGGGGGAAACTCAGAAGACATGGAGTCCTTTAATTTTTCTTGTTTATCGTTGCATTGTTGCACCTTTCTATATGCGATACTCTCCACTTTCAGAAAACTTGTCTTTTTAGTCTAAATTAATGTTGTAAGCCAAGTTAAAAGCCTGGTATGTTTGATGAGTTATTGTTACCTATTAAGTTTGCTTTTTGGGAAAACTATAATTATTTAGTTCGAATTATCTGGGAAATAGTTTTGAAAAGAACACGATTTCCGAATGACTTTGCGTCATCCGATTTGGATTTATTTTAAACTTCCCATTTCCTGTTAAAATCAATACCATATCCAAAAACACCACATCATGGCGACCCTTAACGAGCAAGGTTAGTTCAATAACAAACAAAGAATTTCAAACAACTGTTTAAATGAAAATAAAATTGATCTACCACTAGCAATAAGGCAACTGAACCTGACAAAAAAGTTCATTTACTTCTTTTAAAATTAGTCATTAATACACGTACCTTATCATTTGACATTATGAGTTTAAAAAATAAAACATAATACTAGTAATCAAGAATCTATGATGAGTTTATTATTCACATGGCACGGTGTTTTCTCGTAGAAGTGATAGTTAACCCAAGAAAAAATATTGTATAGTGATTGGATATTGTCATATGAAGCATTTTCTTAATTTTTATATGTTTTGTATACAGATATTTGAAATACAGAGAAAAGAAAAGAAAAAAAACTAATTTTAACTTAGCATAATTGACAGCACATGTCTTTTCCGTTCTACCTTTGGTTAAAAAAATACAACAATTATTTGAAAATGATTTGGACATTAATTCAAAATTGGATGTATACATTTCTGAATGTAAGAATGTCATAACTGACTTATGATGAACCGCAACTCCTTCTCAAGCTACGAAATACCATGAAATAATGTTGTATATACCATTCGTTTGATACAACATCTGCGCTCTACATGTGTATTAAGGTCCCGATTCGTTTTTTTTTTTTATTTAGTTCTTATAATTTTTGCCAAATATATAGAAACCGGAGTCCGTATTTGAAATCTTTTATACGGCCTCGCATATGCGCAATTATATTCCTGAATCAGTAGAGATAGGGCTAAAACCAACAGTATATCTTAAGCAAAAAGGCACCAAAATGTTCCTTATTGAATTTTTGAAAAAAAAAATGAATTGGCTTTAGATAAATGAAATTAGGTACATTCCAAACCTAACAAAGTAATTGAGTTTAACCAAAATAGTCCACAAACTCCCTTCAAGATAAGTCTACTGCATAGGCTAAGTGGATATAGTGCTGTTTGAAAAAAATCAACATAATAATCCTTTTTAAATGCTCGCGATTTCGCGGGTATTTTCATTTATGTATGATATGTAACACAATAAATAAATTAAATATATCAATTTGAAAAATATGTGTATTGAACGTTACCTCAGCTGTTTTGTTTCGAGACTGTGGGATGACCGTAACTTTGTCACTAATATCCATATTATGCTGCCCAGAAAAATTATATTCACCTGTAATAAATGAGTTACTGTATCAATGCTTATCTTTCTTTAAAAGGACTTGAGGTAATGTGAACATTCAGTATGAATTGACACTCAAAACGCAAGTGGTCACTTTTTAATGTTTATTACACAGAATTCGAAACTAAGAACTAAGAAATAAAACAACCAGGAAAGGTATGCATTATATTTCCGGCTCTTACAATACAGCTTGTGTTCATGTCCTTCCGCTATCATAAACATTGTTTTAAGGGGATACGAAAACTCAATGAGTTTATGCTCTATAAAACGTTTTTATTTTTTATTTGCTTTCAATACTTTGGCATCGTGTGTAATGATGGTTATTTAAGCAACACACGTCGTGCCACGGGAATCAATGCAATATATCCTTTGTTTTCGTTTTTTTTTCTCAAATGATGGCTTGAAATAAAGTGTTAAGATTAAAATTCAATTTGAACCGTTAAATCAGGACACAACGGCATAGTTCTACAGCGCGGTATCATATCGAAGAAAATTTCAGATTTATATTTTTTAAAAAGAAATTATCATTTTTCCCAATTGAATTAACAAAATAAAAATAATAAAAAAAATTATACGCTAAATCGTTCATTCATCTTCATCTCTGCTTTTTGAATTCAGAAAAATAAAGGATCTAGCTTAATTTTCGTATAATGGTAATGCTTACTGCTAATACAAACAAAATAGGTGCGATGTAAATGTAATCCAGCTTATCAGCTTCTGACTCTGCATAGTTTTTAGACTTTGGCATGAAACACCTAGATAAAGTACAAATAATATATTAAAATAGAGACTGGAAGGCTGTTGGCTAGTTAATTTGAGAAAAACAGCTTATCAATCTAAACAATAAAAAACAATCATGTTAACTTTCTTTAGTAACCCAAGCATTGATTGTAGATCATACCAAAGCAAAGCCATTTGATATTGATACTTCGTCATTCATTTGATTTACAGATTTTAATCCATGACTAATTGATTAACTATAACAGTATGAATTAAAACGATATGATTCCAGTTCTTCCATAAAACAACATACTTTGAACATACACAATATTTCATGCTGTACATGTATAATAACTTTATATTAAATCCAAGAATAACTTTATTGAATAATATGTATCAGATATTCTCTGATTAGTGTTTAATAATTTATGGACATTATTGGATATATATTCCTTTGAAGTCTCATTAAATTTTAAGGTATATACAAAAATTGTAGCAGAGAAAGTATTTTGGTATAAAACTGAGGTATCCATGGGTTGGTTGATGAGGATTTCATCACATTAAGTATAAACTTACGCTGCTACATCACTAGTTTCATCTGCTCTAACTTGTGTTCGCAAAATCACCCAAATAGCAATTATAACGGCCGGAACGCCTGAAATTAAAACAACACCCCTCTAAGTTAAAAAATATTTAATTACAATATGGATCAGGTTATATGAACTGCTCCCATGACAGTTAGTAGCATCATATTCGTATTTTGTTCCCCTATATATCTGTGATAAAGCTTTTAATATTAATGATTGATTGATTGTTGGTTGCTTAACGTCCAGTGGCAAATATTTCATGCATGTTCAGGACGAGAACAAGTTAACAATAAATACAATAGGTAGGTCCTGTAATAGAGGTCGTCCGGGATGAAGGTCGGGGAAATTTGGACTGCCACGGGAAAATGAGGGTATAATGGATAAGGACAGAAATTTAGCCTTGCAACAGGCCACCTACGGACATCTCAAAGAGTTGTTGCAAGGGTTCTTAACGTGCAAAGAGCGTGGCACTCTCTTTACACGAGGCATCGGATTTAACGTCCCAATTCTGACCGGACGTGACTGCGAACTTATACATCCCGCACAGCCAAACGAACGCCCCACTTTAGCGAGGGTTTTACCGCCGGTCGGAGGAAGACCAATGGTGACCATATTTCTATTCCCCAGTCACCCTTCGGGGCTTTTAATATTAAATATATAAAAATCCCTCCCATTTTTCACATACATGTTGACTGAGTGCAATTTTCAATAGAGGAATGTATTATGTACCCCTTTGTTTCATACAAGAAAATTAAAAAGGGGTCAGTATGTTTATGTTAGTAAATGAAAACGTTTCTAGAGTTTTATCCCTTATTTGAAAGTCAGTAGCAAGGAATATATGACAACCTTTGTTTCATCAAACAAATATATCAAACACATGTTCATAATTTCTTATTTACAATATCAATTCATTTTTATATTTAGTTACAACGAAAACGACTTTAAATTCCACTCTTATTATTAAGATAATAGGTTAGATCTGATTTTCAGTATGTAATAGGATTATTCATTGGTCTTAATAGCATTTGTAGATTCAAAATAAATATTCTAAAAGAATTTGATGCATATTGGACTGGCAGAAAACCCCGCGTTACAAATGTTTTAAGTGCACAAAGATACGAATAACCGTACAATATAGTCTAATTCATAAACTGGTTGCCACTTATAAAGAAAACAAAATTGTTTTGAGTAAGTGCCAATTGTAAATTATTTTATCCATATTAACCACTTATTTTTTTATGTCAATACAGACAAACACATCATGTTTGTCCGAAGTTCGTGGCGGTTGTGTTATTATATGATTACTGTTGCTATTAAGTTACAAGGAAAATGCTTCTATTTATTATAGTTAAAAGTCCGACTGTCTTCACTTATTCAGTTGGAAATTTATCTGTCATTAATAAGATAACCAGTACTTAATAATTTTTGATATCATGATATCTATTTTGTTACAAGATAAACAACTGCGTTCAACAAACTGACTGTTAGAAGTCTTCTTACTTATCATGTAATGATTCGTTGAAGATTTTAAGTTAAATTGTCTTTTATCTTAGATTAATTAGAAATAAATTGCATATCTTGCATCACATTGTAACTACTAATACATATTGTAATACTTCCCAATCACTGATATCAATAGTAATCATTACATAATGGGAACATTTTAATTGTTTATCTTGCATCATACATTTGCTTCCTCAGAAGTTTCGAAATAACCATTGACTGATGAATACTTAACTACTGTACACGAGATTCTTTATAATCATAATCACAGATAGACGTTTTACAATTCATACACGACTCTGTTTTAATAGACGTTAATGGTACTATCTTGTTAACGAGGAAGTAATGTATATATGGTGTGACAACTATGATTATGATACAATAAATTAAATTTTTTTAAAGACTAACTTACACCATCCTATAATGATGAAATACCACTTTCTAATCTTATCCGCAGAGTAAGTCCAGACAATAATAATATGTAAGTATAGTCCTTCTACTAACATCCAGAAAAAATTTGTCATTTGAGCATAGTTAAACAATGCTACCTCTAGTTTACATGCCCACTAAAAAAGAGTAAAAACATGGTAATGGTTGTTATTAACATTCTAACATTTTTTGCATATATTCATGATGTCAGTGGAGGCCGAAATATCACATATTCGCTCTTTTCTATTAATTGAATATTGTTTGCTTAAGACCATTGGCAAATAGTTCATGCATATTCATTTTGACAAGATGAAATACTAAGGAAAATTCTACTGTCTTCTCGTTATGGATTTGATATGTTTGATTTATTTATTGTTGTTTAACGCCACTTTCAGCACTTGGCTATATCGTGGCGGTCAGTTGATTTGTGATGGAAGCCGGAGTGTCAGGAAAGAACCCCGGACTTTCGGCAGGAAACTGACAATACTAGTCAATTAAGATTGGAGTCAAACGCACCTGCCACATGCGTGGTTCGATCTTAAAACCTCGGTTTTACAGGCTAGTGGTACAGTAGATGAACTACTTAGTCCACTCGGACCCTTTGGATTTGATATACAAGTATTATTTTTTAAAACGAAAAATAATTTTTATCTTATAAAAGCATAAACTTATCAAAATACGTATGTTAACGAGGGGTTTAGTTTTTCAGGCATTGTCTTCATTACAGAACAAAATCTGCATTAATTCATCTAAGCATTGTAAAATCGACCAGTATCATTTTGTTAGAAACCCGATGGATACGATCATGTACCGTCGTCGTCATATAGCAATAGTATGGTGTGAAAGATGACGTATCCTTACAGGTCATATGCAAATCCGTTTAAGTTGTCGTTTTTACTTATAACAGAGAACTCAGCCTCGCAAATCTTCAACGATCTGAGGGTAAAATTTAGCGTCACTGAAAAGTCTTTTGTAGACAAAACGCGCATCTTGCGTACAAAATTTTGATCCTGATATCTATGATGAGTTTATTTATTAACATTAACAATTTTCTTTTTGAATGTTCTTATGTGGAATTTGACATCAATTGTTAAAGTATTTTATTTAGAGCAGTACGCAATTACATTAGTTCAACTATGAGATGTGTGTAATTCATATAAAATCTACTTTTTTAAAGAATTTCTTTAAATAATAATTTTCAGACATTTTCACTGCAGTAAATTCAATACTGTTTGGACAATTTGCTTGCAGTCAATCAAGATCTGCTCAGTAGTTATTTACCTGTATTCAACAACGTCATACCGAATTGTCTGCAAAGCTACAGAACAGTACTGAATTGTTTGCAAGCCAATTGTCTGAACAGTACTAAATTTACCGCAGTAGACTGTTGACAATTGACTGAGAGACTTAACGTGACTAAATAATGTATGGTTCAGACTTTTCAGATGATGTTTAGACCAAAATAACCGTTTCAGACTAAAATTCATTTATCAGTGCAAGTTGCTTAAATCTTCATTGGACCCTGTTTGATAATTGTCTCATTGGCAATCATACTACATCTTATTTTATAATCATGTGCGAAAATGTTTTATTTACATGTTTTCATATCTTTTAAAGGTGTTGAAATTGTATTGAAAATTATATGTCGTTTTAACTGTTACATTTTTAAATGCTCCAAGTTCGTAAAATATGAATTTCCTCGGGCATTTACTTTAATATAATAAATAATTCATTATTTGCAAAATATATACGGGCAATCAAATGAGTGCTTTGAACAATCTATTCATTATCGGAACACTGCAAACCTGGGGGAAGCATATTAAAGGACACAAAAGTAATAGTTTTATGAATTCTAGATTAATGAAATCTGTATAGAGGTAGTTTTATGTATGTTTAAAAAATAAACGTCAAGCACCTTGAACAGGAAAATATAAACTAGGTTTTATCGAAAAATTGTAAATGACTTAAAGTGCTATTGAACAATTTTTCGTTTGACAGTGATCCACTCGTTATATGATCACATATTTTCAGATATATTCGATTTTTATTTTATTTCATAGTAAGCAGTACAATCAAAACCATCTTAATCAAATCCTCAGTTTAAAAGAAAATTAGGGAAAATATTTTACCTTTTCATCAGCTTGTACGATTGGCCATAATGTATGCTGCATCATGATCCAAAGCAAGTTACGCAGAATAAACGTTGCTATAAGATGGCTATGAATTATATTCCGCAAGCATCGCAAACTCCTGCGAAATAAAATTTAACTTTAATTATCATGAACTGATTACATTCTTTTCTATTTTCCCGGTCCTAAAACAGGAAAGTTACACACCACAACATTAAACACATTTAAAGCAATTTAATTACAAGGCGACATGTGAAGCAATATCTTATAAGTTCACATGGAATAAAACTAATCATAGATACCAAAGCATGCTTTCATGTTCGATAAATAAAGTAATGTACTTTGGACATAATTTTCAATAACTGTATCCATTATTGTTATATACTCCTGCAATTGGTAATTAATTCACTTATTGTTCCATAGATCTATCAAACAGGGGTCACTTATACGCCTTCATTTTTTGTGCCCTAAAATCATCAGACAGGAAAATCGCTATTCGCAATCTTATCCAATTAAAAATTGTATGACAATTATGATTATAACTATTCTGTTATTTATTGCATTCTGAAAGAACACAGGAGCGAGTAAGAGCTTATTATTTGGTTTATTCACAGCCTACATAGTTTATGTGTCTTGTGTGTGTATGGGTGTGGGTGAGTGTGTGGGTTGGGGAGGGGTAATAATTTGAACAGAATATCTTCAACTAAGCTTCTAATATGTAAATCATAACGATAACATAATGGTGCGATGTATTTGTGAAAAATATTTAACAAAAATACCAAGCTCAAAGGTAAATTCAAAACAGGAAAGTCCATAAAAACTGACAAAATCAAACGTTAGACTTTATTAACCAACGGATGAATGAAAACAAATGTCATATTCCTGACTTGGTACAGGCATTTTCCGAAGAAAATGTTGGATTATACCTGGTTTTATAGCTAGCTAAACCTCCCACTTGTATGACAGTTGTTTATAGTTCTATAACATTGACAAAATTGGGTGAGAATTTTTTTTTTTTATTCTCGTTTTCCTGCATGTTTGTTTAGTGCTGTTTAATAAGTATCTAGTTCATACAATATCTTTTTCAAATGTGTTGGTCCTTACATGTTTCAAGTATAATATGATATTTGGGATCTTCCCTAATAATTTTGTCTCCTATTACCTGTCTGTATATAACAGACAGAGAATGTAATCGCATAACCCTTATGTTATGTTATACCCAAGAAATCATAAAATTTTGATTATAGTGGTACCGGCTTGTTTTTACTGTTTGACATATCTATCATGCCATTTTACTGTAACAGATATTGATATTATGAAAACGATATGTAATGATATACAAACAACCTACGTAATGATGCCATGTCGCCTTTGTTAATTTGAAGGATGTACATTTCTTATGGCAATGTCATTTACAATACAAATTGTTATTCATAGATAATTTAAAATTAACGACAAAACCGTCAAAAATAATTACCAAAATTCCTTACCTGAAGTACAAAAAAATAAATAGTGCAATTATCAGTGTGATCGTAGAGACTATGAAGCCTAGGTTATAGATAATTCGTCGTGAGTATTCATGGACAGACTCCTGAAATGAGAAATAACATATATTAAAAATTCTGAGAGACCGTATTAAAATGAAATTTAGTCAGAACTAAAAATCAATCATTTTACTTCCACATGAGGGAGTTTGGTAAGAGTTAGTAGTTGGCCCTTGAAATTTCAAAGAATGATAAATTTGTCAACCCTTTCCAACTTCTGTTAGTTCTATTGATAAATGCATAGGGTGATCCAATATGTCCACGTAAGGACAAAACCGTCAGAGTTTTTGGCCCTACAATTATAATATCATAAACATGTTGAAAGTGTCACATTTGACATCAAAATACTTTTTTAAATAAAGGAGTAGCCTCGATAAGACCCCTTTCTGACCCTAAAATATAACGTGAGGGTTCCCAAATTGCACCTATTTTGACAGTTTTTTCACCTGCGTTTTTTATGATCCAGACAAAAGTTTCCATTTTGTGTTTGTTTTGAAGATATATCCTTATTTACTATATGGTTCCCCAAATTTAATTTTGAATCCATATTGAATCATAGATAAATGGGTTTGAACAGACCTCTAAACGATCCATGATTCTGTAATGAGGAGTACCCAAATTGCATCCATGCTTAAATTCACATCCTTAAAAATCGAATAACAAATGTTTTGTTTTATTTCCTCAAATACTTAGAACAATTTGACATTAGTCCATGCTTACTATTCATTTTTTAAGAAATGGATGCTTTTAACATATTTATTTTTGCTCATTTTTAAAAGATGACTTTTTATGGACGTCGCATAGCGACGTTTCCGTAGATTTTATTTTTTCCAGTTAATACTTCATCTATTGATATATACTGTGAACGTTTTGTGTATATTTAGATATATTTACTTATGTTGAAAGACGTGCATAATGTCAAATCATATAAATACAAACTGTTTAGTCTTTAAGAAAACTTGTAAGATTTTCGCTACTATTTTTGCTAAATAGGTGCAATTTGAGTACTCGGTGCAATTTGGGTACAGTGACGTTAGAACTTTTAAAATTTGTTAAAAATGTAAACTTTTAGCTATTATTTTGAAAATACTTTTGTTATATGGGCTGTTTTTTACAATACAATACACATGCATCAGGTACTAGCATCATTAGTTCATGCAAAATTACTGAAATCTTCACAATTTTAGCATTTGTGCTCATTTTTAACGAATTGTGTCTAAAATGAAAGTGGCCGCACATGTCACCAGTCTTAGTATTTTAGTATATGTTGTATTTGATGAAAATACATAACATATATAAAGGTTGGGACTGAACACGAATGTGGCCACTTACATTTTAGACAAACACGATCTGAAAAGTGACGTTCATGACATATTTGATAGATTTTGCACTTTAAAGCTTGAATTTGAGCGTCTTTAATAACCCAAACAGTTCAAATATTTTACATAAACTCATTGAATCGACTGAAATAGACATTTAAGTGTTTAAAAATGACAAAATTCTTTCATCAGATGTACTTCAAATTTTAGGCCAAAATTAGCCCTTATCGGACGTTCTCCTTTTGGTAGACTTAGATATTAGCCAAGGAATTTGACGAAATCGCATTTGTTGTAAAGTTGAATTCTAAACCTATCGTAACTTTCAATTTCTAGATGTAGTCAAAACAGTTTTTTTTCTCAAGAAGCTCTTGCATGAAATGTGCGTAATACGAGTAACAGAACAAGTCGACGAGAAGCATATCTCAACATCTTCCTATATGAATGTCGACTGTCTGCCGAATAAACACTCCACCAAACGTAACAAATATGTCGTTAAGTGATGCAAGTTTCTGCTAACTTTTGTTGTAATCGTATTGGGTTTTACTTTTACAAACAATGACTAGCAGCCCCTTCTAACACAATATACATGTAGTTGTAAAACATTGAAAATTATATGTCGTTTTAACTGTTACATTTTTAAATGCTCCAAGTTCGTAAAATATGAATTTCCTCGGGCATTTACTTTAATATAATAAATAATTCATTATTTGCAAAATATATACGGGCAATCAAATGAGTGCTTTGAACAATCTATTCATTATCGGAACACTGCAAACCTGGGGGAAGCATATTAAAGGACACAAAAGTAATAGTTTTATGAATTCTAGATTAATGAAATCTGTATAGAGGTAGTTTTATGTATGTTTGAAAAATAAACGTCAAGCACCTTGAACAGGAAAATATAAACTAGGTTTTATCGAAAAAATTGTAAATGACTTAAAGTGCTATTGAACAATTTTTTCGTTTGACAGTGATCCACTCGTTATATGATCACATATTTTCAGATATATTCGATTTTTATTTTATTTCATAGTAAGCAGTACAATCAAAACCATCTTAATCAAATCCTCAGTTTAAAAGAAAATTAGGGAAAATATTTTACCTTTTCATCAGCTTGTACGATTGGCCATAATGTATGCTGCATCATGATCCAAAGCAAGTTACGCAGAATAAACGTTGCTATAAGATGGCTATGAATTATATTCCGCAAGCATCGCAAACTCCTGCGAAATAAAATTTAACTTTAATTATCATGAACTGATTACATTCTTTTCTATTTTCCGGTCCTAAAACAGGAAAGTTACACACCACAACATTAAACACATTTAAAGCAATTTAATTACAAGGCGACATGTGAAGCAATATCTTATAAGTTCACATGGAATAAAAACTAATCATAGATACCAAAGCATGCTTTCATGTTCGATAAATAAAGTAATGTACTTTGGACATAATTTTCAATAACTGTATCCATTATTGTTATATACTCCTGCAATTGGTAATTAATTCACTTATTGTTCCATAGATCTATCAAACAGGGGTCACTTATACGCCTTCATTTTTTTTGTGCCCCTAAAATCATCAGACAGGAAAATCGTTATTCGCAATCTTATCCAATTACAAAATTGTATGACAATTATGATTATAACTATTCTGTTATTTATTGCATTCTGAAAGAACACAGGAGCGAGTAAGAGCTTATTATTTGGTTTATTCACAGCCTACATAGTTTATGTGTCTTGTGTGTGTATGGGTGTGGGTGAGTGTGTGGGTTGGGGAGGGGTAATAATTTGAACAGAATATCTTCAACTAAGCTTCTGATATGTAAATCATAACGATAACATAATGGTGCGATGTATTTGTGAAAAATATTTAACAAAAATACCAAGCTCAAAGGTAAATTCAAAACAGGAAAGTCCATAAAAACTGACAAAATCAAACGTTAGACTTTATTAACCAACGGATGAATGAAAACAAATGTCATATTCCTGACTTGGTACAGGCATTTTCCGAAGAAAATGTTGGATTATACCTGGTTTTATAGCTAGCTAAACCTCCCACTTGTATGACAGTTGTTTATAGTTCTATAACATTGACAAAATTGGGTGAGAATTTTTTTTTTTTATTCTCGTTTTCCTGCATGTTTGTTTAGTGCTGTTTAATAAGTATCTAGTTCATACAATATCTTTTTCAAATGTGTTGGTCCTTACATGTTTCAAGTATAATATGATATTTGGGATCTTCCCTAATAATTTTGTCTCCTATTACCTGTCTGTATATAACAGACAGAGAATGTAATCGCATAACCCTTATGTTATGTTATACCCAAGAAATCATAAAATTTTGATTATAGTGGTACCGGCTTGTTTTACTGTTTGACATATCTATCATGCCATTTTACTGTAACAGATATTGATTTATGAAAACGATATGTAATGATATACATACAACCTACGTAATGATGCCATGTCGCCTTTGTTAATTTGAAGGATGTACATTTCTTATGGCAATGTCATTTACAATACAAATGGTTATTCATAGATAATTTAAAATTAACGACAAAACCGTCAAAATAATTACCAAAATTCCTTACCTGAAGTACAAAAAATAAATAGTGCAATTATCAGTGTGATCGTAGAGACTATGAAGCCTAGGTTATAGATAATTCGTCGTGAGTATTCATGGACAGACTCCTGAAATGAGAAATAACATATATTAAAAATTTTGAGAGACCGTATTAAAATGAAATTTAGTCAGAACTAAAATCAATCATTTACTTCCACATGAGGGAGTTTGGTAAGAGTTAGTAGTTGGCCTTGAAATTTCAAAGAATGATAAATTTGTCAACCCTTTCCAACTTCTCTTAGTTCTATTGATAAATGCATAGGGTGATCCAATATGTCCACGTAAGGACAAAACCGTCAGAGTTTTGGCCTACAATTATAATATCATAAACATGTTGAAAGTGTCACATTTGACATCAAAATACTTTTTAAATAAAGGAGTAGCCTCGATAAGACCCTTTCTGACCCTAAAATATAACGTGAGGGTTCCCAAATTGCACCTATTTTGACAGTTTTTCACCTTCGTTTTTATGATCCAGACAAAAGTTTCCATTTTGTGTTTGTTTTGAAGATATATCCTTATTTACTATATGGTTCCCCAAATTTAATTTTGAATCCATATTGAATCATAGAAAATGGGTTTGAACAGACCTCTAAACGATCCATGATTCTGTAATGAGGAGTACCCAAATTGCATCCATGCTTAAATTCACATCCTTAAAAATCGAATAACAAATGTTTTGTTTTATTTCCTCAAATATTTAGAACAATTTGACATTAGTCCATGCTTACTATTCATTTTTAAGAAATGGATGCTTTTAACATATTTATTTTGCTCATTTTAAAAGATGACTTTTTATGGACGTCGCATAGCGACGTTTCCGTAGATTTTATTTTTCCAGTTAATACTTCATCTATTGATATATACTGTGAACGTTTTGTGTATATTTAGATATATTTATTTATGTTGAAAGACGTGCATAATGTCAAATCATATAAATACAAACTGTTTAGTCTCTAAGAAAACTTGTAAGATTTCCGCTACTATTTTTGCTAAATAGGTGCAATTTGGGTACAGTGACGTTAGAACTTTTAAAATTTGTTAAAATGTAAACTTTTAGCTATTATTTTGAAAATACTTTTGTTATATGGGCTGTTTTTACAATACAATACACATGCATCAGGTATTAGCATCATTAGTTCATGCAAAATTACTGAAATCTTCACAATTTTAGCATTTGTGCTCATTTTAACAATTGTGTCTAAAATGAAAGTGGCCGCACATGTCACCAGTCTTAGTATTTTAGTATATGTTGTATTTGATGAAAATACATAACATATATAAAGGTTGGGACTGAACACGAATGTGGCCACTTACATTTTAGACAAACACGATCTGAAAAGTGACGTTCATGGCATATTTGATAGATTTTGCATTTTAAAGCTTGAATTTGAGCGTCTTTAATAACCCAAACAGTTCAAATATTTTACATAAACTCATTGAATCGACTGAAATGGACATTTAAGTGTTTAAAAATGACAAAATTCTTTCATCAGATGTACTTCAAATTTTAGGCCAAAATTAGCCCTTATCGGACGTTCTCCTTTTGGTAGACTTAGATATTAGCCAAGGAATTTGACGAAATCGCATTTGTTGTAAAGCTGAATTCTAAACCTATCGTAACTTTCAATTTCTAGATGTAGTCAAAACATTTTTTTTTTTCTCAAGAAGCTCTTGCATGAAATGTGCGTAATACGAGTAACAGAACAAGTCGACGAGAATCATATCTCAACATCTTCCTATATGAATGTCGACTGTCTGCCGAATAAACACTCCACCAAACGTAACAAATATGTCGTTAAGTGATGCAAGTTTCTGCTAACTTTTTGTTGTAATCGTATTGGGTTTTACTTTTACAAACAATGACTAGCAGCCCCCTTCTAACACAAGATACATGTAGTTGTAAAACCTATATTATGGAACGCCACAGCTGTCTTATGTGGAACTCTGATATAACTTTATGTTGTTTTATTATTACTTGATGATATTTTGTCTTTACTTAATATGGTTTTGACATTACGTAATGATGTTTTGATATAACTCAATATGGAATAATCATTACTTAATGATATTTCGATATTACACGATATGGTTTCGTATTGACTTGATATAGTTTGTCATCACTCAATATGGTTTTGTCATTACTCGATGTGGTTTCACCATTATTTAATGTGGTGTCATTAGTCAATGTGGTTTTAACATTACTTGATGTGAATGTGACTTAACGTTATGTAGTTTTATTACATGATGTGGTTTTGTTATTTCGTAATGATGATTTGCCTATTCTTTATATGGTTTTAACATTACGCAATGATGTTTCAAAATTTGACGATTTTACACTACATGATGTGTTTGTTTCATTATTTGATGTGGTCCTGTCATTCTTTGATGTGATTATCCCATTACTTGATGAGGTAAAACCACGTGACAATTCGGAAAAAAATATGTTCTTTTTTTAAACAGATTTCAATACATCGTTTGTTTAATGTGCTTTGGATGGGTATCGCTATCCATTGAGTTAAAGTTCAAATTAAAGTTCAGTGGTTGTTCAGAGTTATTTGGTATGAAAAAGGGAACGGTAGATAATAATAAGAAAAAAAGTATTAAAAGTTTATAGTATTTCGGACATAATTGGGATATCCCTAAACCACTTGGTCCTGTTGTTTTTATCCTAAGTTCTCAAACGGAAGCAGTATTTTGTAATAAATTTGTAAAATATTCCACGGAACCCATGTGTCTCGCCTGATATTGCTGCTGTAAGTGTAAAAGCGTCATGTTGATCGGCTGTACATTTATCTAGAAACCTAACGATCTATAAATAGATAGATAGATACTTTATTCTCTAAAACTAAATACAAGTTTACAGAGAAACATACACTATAAATACGGATACAATAGTCGAGGTAAACAAATCCAGTATGATGTTCTAAAAGTAATATACATGGCATACATGTTTAGTAACATGTATAATGAAAGGTTAAACTCAATAGAAATTAAAAATGGAGATGAAGATGCCGACGCCACTATCGACGACGAAATATAGGTTTGTTGTGTCTCACTACCGCTAC